>VYZX01016951.1:0-39602 GCA_013401335.1 Brachypteracias leptosomus | reverse complement strand
CCCCCCCCCCTCGCCCCCAATTTGATGCTAAGCATGACATTACATGGTACAGAGTATCTCTGTGGCCAGTTCATTTTAGCTGATCTGGCTGTGTCACCTCCCACCTTCTGTCCATCCTTCAGCCTACTTGTGAGGTTAAAAAAAAAGGAAGAGAGAAAACTTTGATGTTGTGTTGACACTGTTGAGCAATATCGAAAGCACCGGTTTGTTATCGACACTGGTTTAGCCACAAGTCTAAACCACAGCACCATGCAGGCTGCTCTGGAGAAAGTCAACTCCATCCATCGCAGCCAGACCCAGTACAGTTTGCTGGTCTCAAAGTCCCCCTCTGTGCATTAAAAACCCGACAAGATCACTGTCCAACCCCTCAAAGTCTTTCAACTGAAGCAAGTGAGATCTCAGTCAATACTGAGAGAAATCAGATGGTTAGCTGGAAAATGTGTTGATGAAACAAATCTCAAAATCCTGATGGACTATTTGAACTTACTTGAGCCAAAAATAATATTTTAGAGATATTAATGTGTGGTTTTTAAAATTTCCTTTGATAAAGTTTGCCTTAGGCCTGTTGCTGAGTGTCATGCCCACAACAGAACTGTCATAACGCCTAGAGAAGAGAGTGCTCTGTCCCACCAAGAGGCATTCCCATTTTCCATCAATCAGTTCAGAGCTACTACATTATTGCATGGCTCACATTTCTCCATGAAACCTAATGGATATAGGGCCATGAAGTGCTGGCCATTAAGTTATAAGGAGTTTGTGGGGGAAAAAGAACTGGATTGTTACATTATTTTGAAGTATACTGTTGAATTCAATGAATCCTGTAAAACAGCCAAGAAGTTCCTGATGATTTTTTTCTCTTCTAGTACTGTATTTGATTTTTAATTGAGTGGAGTATACATAAGGAGATGATTTGGTGGCCCACAGTCTTCCTACAAGTGCTTTTTTGTAAGCTCAGTGTGTGTGTGCAAAAAGTAATGTCACTAGTGCTGAAGTGAACTGTGCTCTTGGTTCTGCTGGGTTATTGTATATATTATCTCTATATAACATAGTATGTAGTATCCAATCTACAAATTTCTGGATTACCCTTCTGGCCTTTTTCCCATAACAAAATGAGGAGTGAACCACATCATTTTTCTGATGAACCATAGTATTCCTCTGCTTCTGTTTGTCAAACAGATCTGCTCATTAATGCCAACATTGACTATGTCAGCTTTAAAAATCGTCTGTTACAGGACTTTGCAGATATACTGAGAAATAAAATTACATTTAAAGCTTTTTTTTTTTTTAAGCAAATCAGGCAAAGAAGTACAATTTATTTTCTGGGTAATGAAAAGGACAAATTTTAGCAAACAACTTTGTTATATCTGTAGAAAGATCTGTAGGTATGGACAATGTATAACCAGTATTCATCCATTTTTTAATATATTATTTTATTTGATTGGGGGATTTTTCTTGAACATAATAAGGAAATATGTTACTATCTTGTGACATTTCATTAAAGTGTGGATCAATAGGAATATGTGAAAATACCTTTTTGGCCATAAATGACTGTGCCAGTATTCAGACTCCTTCCTTTACATCATAGTAACCTGTACAAAATCATGTTTGTGCCTGCTGCTTGCTTTAATAAAATACAGTAAGAATTTTCTTTAATTATGGCAAATTAATTGTTGATTTCCTCTAGATACTAACGATGCATGAGCATGCTGGAAATGAGCCACTTGCTTTATTTCCATGTAATCTTGCAGGCAGTCTTCAAGATACAGAGATAGCTTTTCATATTCAGACAAAAATCTCATTAGGTTTCAAGATGAGACTTGTGTGGGGAAGAGATGTAGCACAGTATGAACATTGGAGCTTTGGTCCAATGAAGACACGGGGAACATAATCTAGGGCTAGCAGTGAGCCTCAGACCCCCAAATGGCGTGTGAACACCTCTTGACAGCTGACTCTCTGGAGGTGAGATTTGCAGGGGACATTGGATGAGTGTTTCGAATAGACATATTTAATAAAGCAGCTGCTCTACTTAGGAACTTGCAAAAATCCCTGTAGGTAGATATCTGTAGCTTTCATGTACTTAAGTGCTTCTGAATCTCAAGATACTTATTCACGTCTTGCCAGAACATCATTATTCTCCTTAATTCTCCAAGTATTTCTGCTAGATTGTAAAAAGAGCACAGTATTTTTACTTCTGAAACTTTGTTAGAAACAAACTGTAAAAGATCGTAGGCACAAGATGAAAAGGGATAATAGTTTTGAAATACTGAGCCTCAGTGAAGTTGCTTCTGATGCTGCAATAACTCTATGTGACATTATGCTCTTCATAGAAGTGTGTACATTCAGCTCAGCTCTCAAAAGCCAAAGGAATTCCCCTGCCTGCTGTAGCCTCTCTCTGCATCATGACTGGGTTTTATTTCACATATAAACCAGTTTTGTCATCCGTTGTTATTTTACCCAAGTCTCCCTCAGCCCCAGCTGCTTGACAGTCCTCATGGCAATATTTTCTATGGCCTTCATTTTAAATATATCTTTTTTTAATACTGTGCACCATGATTGCTTTTTCCCCCCCTTGCTTTTCTATGCTGCAAATGTGAATCCTATTGTGTTCATAAAAAAACAGAGGATGGCCACAAATTTTCACTTATGCATGTGCCATGCTGTTTTGATCAGTTGTGCTGACCCCTTTTTCTCCCTGCTTGTGGATTTATTGCATGTATAAATAACGATGAAAATTTTAAACACATCTACTGTGAGTTAGACCTTGAACAGGCATTTCAGTAGAATGCTTTAGAAGTTAGGCTTTTACTTAGCTCATTGTGTTTGAATAAATGTTACAAGGTACACTGCAAAATGAATTGGAAGATGTGAAATGCATTCTTAATGCCATAATACATCAAATAGATTCCATAAATGTTTCTGATCTTTTTTGTGAGTAGCCAGAAATTAGGGTGTGGGCAAAGCTGTTTCAAAATACCAAAACTTACCAAAATTCAGTTTGTGAATGGGCACTTGCAGGTCTGGGAGAAAAATACCTCTGCCTAGAACAAAAATGATGAGAGTTGAAAAAAAGCACAATATATTTTGCAAGGTTAAGAAAATACATAACCATCGTGGATAATTAACCCTTCTGAGGATGACTTATGTGTACACATTTATTCTTTTAGTTTATTTTTACTGAGATGGGTGGATTTTGTTTTATTTGTTGTAGATTTGGCTGGGTTTTTTTCAATTTGGTTCTGCAAAAGGAGGGGATTTCTCTTACCAGTGCAGCCCAGAGAGATAGAAATATGAAGATAGGTTGTTCCCATATCCCAGTCCCTCACGTATTCTAAGCAGGATAATTGATAACAAGTTGCTCTCTTTTTAAAATGCCCGTTACCCACAGAGCTGATGGGGAGTTGTGCATTCCTGTGAAAGTGGAATTTCACAATGACTCTGAAAAGAAGTGCCAATGTTTTGATGAATAAAGATATTGACCCTTACAGAGGATCTTACAGAAAATTGTAAAGGAAGAATGAACACTGAAGATGATAGGTACTTATGCAAGTGGCTTATAACTATCCTGTGCCACTTTGTGGATGTCTTCTAGTCTTTCTTATTATCTAGGCCATGGGATTAGTCAAAAACAGCTGGAAAGGAATGGATGCAGTTATTTTATCACAAATTCTAAATGATTACTGTGGTAATTTTCCTGCAAATAGCACACTGCAAAATCAAGGCAGGTAGTACTTAATATCAGTTGCAGGACCAGCTATATAAAGAACTCTGGAAAGACTGCAGGCTTTTTATTAAAAGTATCCTGGGTCTGTCTTTTAAAATACCTAAGATATGACATGAAACTGTTTGTCTTTTTATGTTTATCACCTTTTCTTCATGTTTGGGGAATGCAAATGATAGAGTTTAATGAAGTAGATGCTGGAGGAGTCATTAAGTGATATTGTCATGATTACATCTAAGCTACGGAGTGAGACTCATCCTCATTTCTAATGCAAAGCAGATTACATTTGTTTTTTCTACTCTAATGCACTTTGGCCCTGAAATTCTTGCCAAAATAAGGGCGGGCTGTGATTTTTCTTAGAGCTTTCCTCTGTAGGCTTTGTCCTGGTGGCAGTACAGGAACAATTTAAAAAAAAAAGACAAAAGAAGGAAGACGATTTATTTAAGGCTTCAGAAGATGCTATGCTGGCAGAAACTGCTACAGCCTGTAGTGATACTATAAAAGTCAGTCAGAGAAGAAAACTTCCAGAGACTAAGTTTTAAGTTTCTGAAAGTATCATTCCTTTGTTGGCACCAGGGTGAGCAGGGGATAATTCCTCCTAATGCTCCCCTCCAGACCCATTTTCAGCCACTATTTAAAATCCTCAAATCCCTCCCATTCTTGGGATAATTAACATGAAAGGTGGTATTTCTTGGAACTCATTAAAATATTATAATGTTCCTTATGCCTGCGTAGTGATTGTTACTTCATCCTCCTTCACCTTCCTCATCTCTTGATTCCTTGTCCTTGCACCTGGTACTTGTTTGTGGTCTCACTCTGCCATTTGCAGGGCCAGTGTGTCCTGTTGTGCAGATCTCCTCCAAGGTAGCCTTGGATCTCTTATCCTGGAATGTCTTAGCAATTAGCAGTCCTCAAAATTTTCAGTTCAAAGCAACCATTTTCCCAGCTTAGTTCAAAGTAAGTTTCCCTTCTCTATCACCTACATGCCAAGCTGCAGCTGCTGGGCTTGAGAAAGCAGACCTAACATAGTAGAAACAAGGTGAGAGTGTGCTCTGCTAAACAGGCCAAGCACACAGCAAACCAGGCCTTCTAAGTCCAACTTACACTTAAAAGTTTAAATCTAACTTATATTTAAATTTAAAGAAAGGTTTAGAGTATAACTATATTTAAAAGGTCAGGTGAGCTATCAGTAGCTCCTCTGACTTAGATCCTTCGTCTGCCCTTAGTGCTTTGACACAAAACCAGCCAACACCAGACGCTGCTGCAGGTCCATACTGATGGGTTTTCTGTTTCAAATACCCACAGTCTAGGGGTAAACACCAACCTGCATCTGCACACTTGTACCACTGAGCATGTCCACCTGTTGTGCTGGTTCAGCCATCATCATTTTATGCTGCCATCACACAGGCCAACGCTGAACTCAGCAACATCCCCTTAGAAGTCTTATTTCAAACAATTCTGCCATAAGTTCCTGTGGACCCAGCTCCTCCACTGCCCACTGTGCTTCTTGCATTGCCTGCTGGACACAACAGACAGAGATGGCTTCCTCAGTGGGTCTTCACATGAAGGGACTCCACCAAGATATGACCAGCTCCAGCAGAAGTCACACCCAACACGAAGCTCCTCCGACTAATTGGCCCCTGGCCAAAGCAGCCCTGGCCTTGTCCACCACCCCAACCACAACCACCTGGGTGAGGGCAGAGCCACAAGACACAGGTGGACAGGTTCTGCCTCTGGGACCTGAAGCCAGCAGGGAAAACAAAACATTCTGCTGAGTTGTGGCTCATCCACAGGTCAACTCCCACTTGGGACCCACAACTCAGGCCCCAGCACTTCATCACCTGGTAAAGTTCACTTCAGACTTCAGAAATAATGATGGAACCTCTGCTTTGTCTTTGAGCTGTACTCAGCAGAAATACTTAAAAATGGAATTCTTGGTCTTGATTTTTATAGACAAATGCATATTTTTTTTGTATTTGATCACAGCGTTTATTAGCTAGGTCTATCACAATGTGGGCAGGCAGGTAGTTTGATGAGAAAAAGCAGTTTAGGTAAACACCAGCTCTCAGGGTTAGCTTGTCTCTAAAAGTTCGTTTTTCATTTCTTCTCCCAAAGAGGATGCTGCATTTGAAGTAACCTGCCTCTTCTAGAAGAGCCTGGCAGGAGCACTCTTTAGTCCCCGGGCTTTAGCCAGTGCTCTTCAGTGTGACTGTTTGCACCAGGCAGTCTCCTACTGCTTCTGTCATTATTTCCATGGTAGAAATTGTATTCTGGTTTACATAGCTAGTTTTTCAAGAAATCAGGAAAATGCTATTAAGATAATTAAAAACCCTGACTTATTAATGCAGCATGTTACAGCAATATTTTCTGACCTTTTGTTGCCTCCTCAGTTGTACGCTCTTGCTAGAAAAAATATGTCTCAAAGGCTTTTTATCCTCATTGATTAACAATAAAACTGTGCAACTCAATAACCTTAGGAAGGAAGCTATGATTTCTTTTCCTGGTTATGCTGCTTACAAGAAAGATTGTAATTTTATTCAGATAAAAATATGGAAATATTTGAGGGGTTTTTGTTTTGTTTTTAAGGTACTACATCTATTAATTTTAAGTGATTCTTTTTCCCAAATCGATATCCCATCCTCAATACTACTTAAAAGAAAATAGCACTCTTAAATTATAAGCACCTGCATTTCTGTGTCAAGGGATAAAAAAATATTTCTATATGAAATAAATTTAATGGAAATTAGTTTCATGTTGTTATTTCCATTGTAATAGGAGCTTGGGCTATATCTTCTTGTTACATTCAGATGTAATACAGCCATTATGGAGGTAATTTTGTAGTTTTTTATCTTCAAGGTGAAACATACACATCAGACTCTGTATTTTGTTCAAAAATAGAAACAACTCAGAACTGCTGGATGAGGTTACATGCTATAGATTGTGAAATTCAAAGCCATGTCCTGCTAGTGCCTAAAAGATTCTCATGCTTGTAGTGAATCAGTTCATCAGCAGTCAGTAAATTGTGTTTGCAGGGTGAGTTTATTTTTAGAAATCAGCCCAGGAAAGGAGAGAGAAAAATACTTCAGCATATTTGATTTATATTTGCTTTGTGTATTTGCTGGATATAGTTTTTCAGTATTTCCCTCTGAAATACCTTGTTTGGCAGTGGCAAGTGGGAATTAGCATAGAGGGGTGCTGAGGGGCTGAAACGACTCATGCTCTCCTTTGACAGCCTCAACCTGTCATCCCTCTCACGTCCAGTCTCTGCAGATTTTTGTTTTAGCCTTTCTTTTAGCTAGTATTGCAAAATTTTTGATATGATCACTTAATTACACCATTTGCAGCCTCTGTAATGCCACATAATACCTGTTTTTGTAAAACTAGTCTGACAGCAACTTACACCTTTTCTTTTAGGGATCTTTTCAACAGAGATTAAATGGAGAAAGTTTAGGCTCTTAGGCTAGAACCTCCCTTTGGTTGCATATATTGAGTTCACTGATGGTAGTGATTAAAAGTTCATGGTAAAATGTGGTCTTTAGCATTTGTCAGAAGTAGGCCAAAACCATTAAGCTCTATAACATCGGTGTACATTTTTTTATGCATGCAATATAATGGATTTTTCTCTTTGTAGCTGTGTTTTTTAAGGTATTAATCACAAGTTACATTCAGAAATATGTATTACCTGAGGATTGTTTTTGGCAACAATGCAATTAAATGGTTTATGAAAAAGGTACTTTAAGTAATGAGAAAACTTGCAATTGTATTACGCTTTGAGCAGTCATTTTTTGATTCATTAGAGTTAGATTGCAAAATCTGTAATAGTATTATAGATAGTATTATGTATAAAACACCATATTCAAAAGTTGGTATTTTTTTCAAACTACATTAATAGAAGAGCCTATTTAGAAGATTAGATCCTTAAATCTCCATCTGCATGTTCATTGTTGTTGTGTGCCAGTTAGCAGTTAGTTATGGGGAAACTATAGGATGTCAAAAGCTTCTCATTGTATGGCTTTCTATGATGTTTCCTCTTGAATGCCTCTATCTTCTTGTCATACTCAAAAATGACAGCTTCTGTCTTGCCAATGATACACGGTCTAAAAAATCTATTTAACTGCCTCTTGCTTATGACCATTTTGAAAAGCAGTGCAAGGCTAAAAATATTTTATTGTTGAAGAACAGCAACTTACTCTATTTTAAAACTTTGTAGGTTATAGTCCAAGAGTTGTGTTGGTTAACATGAAGAAAGTTGATTGGAGATGTCATTGATCCTGGTTGTACTATGAATTCACCTTTACTGTACATTAACTGCACAAATGCCTTACCAGAATGTTGTTACTCAATATCAAAACATCATCATGACCTTTTAATAACTTCTAATCTAATAATTTGGAACAACTCATAAATTTTATCAAAATATTAAAACCAAGTACTTAGAGAGAAGTCCTTCTTTTTATGCCAGTCTCCAGATTTTCAGCTAGCTGGTAGTCCCCCTTCTTTCTCACTGTGAGTACCAGCAAGCTCTGTATGCTCAATATTAGATTTATCTGTTCGATATTCTTCTTGCAAAAGTTTGCAGAAGTATTTTAAATGGAGCTTTATTTTTAGAAACTGAACAATATCCATGTCTGCAGAGTGGAACCTTCTGAATAATGAGGACTTGGTACATTCTTTTAGAGGCCGTGGTACATTCATCAAGTTGTCCAGGTGCCTGTCGTTTTAAGTCAGTCCTTTGGAATAGAGTTTCACGATTCTCTGAGGGTAACTACTGTTTTCTCACTGCCACTTGCTTGTACGAGCTGCTAATTCTTCTATTAAAATTCTAAGTGTCATTGAATAAGTTTGTATTTTCTAGACTGTGCCATTAACATTAAAATAATTCTTACTTAAGGGAAAATAATAGCTTGGATCTGAGTTTACATGCAGGATGTAGAAGTTTTGTGTTTCTGTGAAAAGGCTGGAGATCCTTGCAGCGTCAGCATGGCCAGGGCTGTCTGGGAAGGATTGAACCATGCAATCCTGATATCCTAGGGATTGATAAAGGGGCTTGGGAAGCTGTCGTGCAGGTCTTGAATACCAACTGCCTTCGAGGCTAGTCAGGAAGTTGTTGTGGTAATTAGTATTTAATGAGTTAGGATTGAATCAGAAGGAGCTGAAGAAAAGAAGGGGAGCTGGCAGGTTTGCGGGGTGTTGGGAGACGGGGCAGTGGGATGGGAAAAGGAGGTGAATGCCAGGAGTTCCTGCTTGCATCACATTTTTCCCCCTATCTCTGGAGAACAGGAGTCCTGAACTTTAGTAAAAAAACCAATATGGGCATGAAAGATGCATTGTTGGTTATGGTGATCAGGCTTATCCTACATAGTGATCCCCAGGAAAGCTGCACAGAGGTCATTCTGAGAGGGACCGCCCACTAGTGCTGTGCAGTAACTGCTCAATATTTCCTTCCATGTGCTGTAATTTAACATCATCCATTATCTGCCTTTCAGTCAGTGTAAACACCAAAGAGGAGATTTGTATAATAATAAATAAAATTACTCTTAGAGCCACTAGGAGGACAGGACTGAGAGCAGCCGGGGCTGGCTGGTGGCCATTTACCCCTTGGTCTCAGCTGGCTGCAGCTGTGGAGAGGAGAAGGCTAACCCTTGTCAGGTGAGGGAGCTGATCCCTTGAAGACCAGCTGTGGCTTAGGGTTTAAACTGGGTAGACAGACTGGGTACTTTTCTCCTTTGGTGGGGCCAAAAGTCTCTAAAATGAGAAGCTCAGCAAGGGCCAGGCCAGGCAGGAGGATGTGGCCTAGGAGGTGGGGCAGTGGGGGGCTCCTCTGCTGGGAGCTGTGAGGCTTCCCCTGTGAGGTTGCTTGGAGATTTCATAGGGGAATTCCTCACACGTTTCCTGGAGAAAAACTGCCTTTTACAGGTGTAAATAGACAGTTGAGGATTAAAAAAATATATAGTAATTAAAGACCTTGCTAGGATTGTTGTTCTGGGTAGTGTATGGTGCTGAGCTGGTTTACAGCAGTTGAGAATATACAATCATGTTGTCATTTTCTGTTGTAAAAACATCTCCATATTTTGCTCGTTTATAATTCAGAAAACCAAAATGAAGTTATCTGTATGTGAAAAAGTATTAATATGCCTTTGGAAACTCATAAAATATAGCAGGAGATGCCTTCTCGTGCTTTAGTCCTCCCCATAGGACAAGGTGGCAGAGTTGCCCCCATCCCTCTGCACTTTTGTCTGGCAGAAAGGGGAAAGAGAAAAGAAAATTCTTGCCACATATCTGCAAGATTGACAAACCAAGGATCTCAAATCAAACAGGAGAGACTCCAAATAATCTTTCATCTTTTGTGTTGCTCCTTATGCATTTAGTGGAGAGGTGCAGGGCTCTGCTGAAGCATGTTATGACAGCAAGTCCTGGTGAGAGAGAGAAAGGCTTTTATGTGGTGGTGTCTTCAAAAGCCCACATTTTTTTACCCTGCCTGGTACTAGTTGGAGCTTAGTAGAAACTTGTGTAGACTGTGAAGCACTTGTGTAACATAACTTTGCAAGCAGGCTGAAGTGGGATCTTCTGAGAAATCCCTCCCAGGTTTCTTTTCACAGGGCTTCACTGCAGGAACTTAATTTTGAGATGGTAAAGGCATGAGCAATTTATGCTTGCCAGCTATATACAGAAAAATAATACTACTTTCTGTGACAGAAAGTTAGGATTGTATGAAACAATCATTATACTATTTTTGTCATTCTGTTGTTAGATGTTTATTGTGTTGTTTGGTCTCAGACTGTACCATGAGCACAAGCAATGCATTGCTACTATTGACAAACCTACATGGCAGCTGGCTGGCGTTAGTAGTGAGTTAAACATGTAACCACAGAGGATGTAGGTTTAAGTGTACTAGTAGTTACAGAAGCATTCATTTAACATTTGTTACAAGCTACTGTTGTTTTATTATGAGTAATGGGGGAGCAGTTTACGGTTGAACTACTGTACAGAAGAAAAGCTGTGTGGCTTTGGATGGTATACTTGGAGCCTTAGGCAGTTTTGTAAATGTTTTCTATTACAAATAAGTTTAATAGTGTACATTAAAAAGAATGTGTATTTAAACCTTTATGGTCCATACCATGTTAGGTGGAATTACAGTAAATTGCTACATTTCATTTCTGTAATTATCTTACAAACTGCTAGTTGATATTGTCTTGAAGTTTATGTTCAGCACATTTTAACACCAGTCGGATTTTGGGCAGCTTGTATACGCTCGTTTGATTGTCTCTTAGGGGTATAAAATTATATATATATATATATATTTTTAAAAGATATCTATTAAAAAAGCATAAGACTTACACACTGTTGGATGACTGTGTATGCTATTGAGAGGGGAGGGATCATGATGACCTCTCATGCTGTGATTATGAGTATGCACAGAGCAATTTTCCTATCACTAATTGTTCTAGAAATATATGATTATGAAACATGGTCTTTTCCTTTTATTTTATTTTTTTCCATTCCTGTAGGAACTTGGAAGTAACAGCCCTCCGCAGAGGAACTGGAAGGGAATTGCTATTGCGCTGCTGGTGATTCTAGTTGTTTGTTCACTCATCACTATGTCTGTCATTCTTTTAACCCCAGGTAACTTACTTCTTTATTTTATCTTACTGAAGGTGTATGATTCATAATGCAGTTATTAAAATGACATATAAATGTTGAAGTATCTCTTCCCTTACATATTTTTAGCTTCTGGCTACTATAAATTTGGTGCCTGTAGGGACTCAAGAGTTACCAGAGGCCTTGTGGAGCAGAGGCATTTGGCTTAGGAAGTAGATCCTTAGGATTGTGTCAGCCTTGAGACATCTACAAGAAATCCTCATTAGCCTCCAGCAGGTGTGAGGTGGCTTTAAGATTTTGTCAGTTGAATCTTGGTGTAATTTCCAATTCAGAGATGAGCTACAAGAAAGCTGTATGTCATGGAAAACTAATACTGTGAATGGAACTTCTCACTGAGTCAGAAGCGTGCACCTTTCATACATACGTGCACAAGATTCTTTCCTTTTCTTCCTCTCAAAAACAGAGAGAGAGGAAATTACTTAGCAGTTCATTTGGCAAAGAAAAAAGAAGGGGAAGGTAAGTAGTTAACAAAAAAGCAGCTGAACATGTGAAATAATTATGAGGGAATTTTTTTCGGTTCTAATTTGATCTGAATTATTTTTCTAAAGATTTTACTGCTGGGGCAGCAACCATTTAACTATGTCTAGGAACCTAAGAGAAGGAAATGCTGAACAACTTTCAAAGAAGAAATATCTTTGAATTTTTTGTCAGATTTAGAGTTATAATGTAAAGTACCTGATTTAGAGGGCATGCCTGGATAGTAAATATTGGTCTGCAGATATTCTGCCATGCAAGTGCCCAGTTCATGTCAACAAAACATTAATGAAGTGCTTTTTAGTTAACCGATGGTTCCAGACAATTTGGCTACTGGATGAAATCGTCAGGGGAAGCTGAGTGGGTCTGTACAGTAGTAGACTGCTGCTGCTTGAAAGGAAGGTGGTGAGACTGAATGGAAAAGGATCAAAAACCTTTGCTTGTCAGAGGGAACAAGACAGCTGGAGAGAGTATGCAGGAATACTATGGACTATTCTTCTGTGTTTTGTATAAATATCTGCTGCATATACGTGGTGCTGTCCAAGGAATGATAAATAAATGACTGTTTGCTTATTTCCACTTAGAACATTTTGAGAAAAAGAAAAGCAAAGTTATGCTGCTGTAGTCTCAGTTTCTTCAGGGACTAATAAAAAAACAGACGTTGAGGGCAAATGGTGACTTATCCTGGTACACTTTGAGAGAAGACCGTTTTTCTTTTTAAGGAGATGTAACTTTTTTTTTTTTTAAGGCTTGTAAAATCTCAGAAGTGTTATGCTGGAATTCACAATAATAAACATCAGTTCTGGCTCTTATATCTACATAGAATTATTAATAATATAAAAACATAAATTGAAGCCTTCGAAGGCACTAGTGGAAAAAAGAACAGGCAACCTAGGGAAATGTTAATTTTTTTTTAGTATGTTAAAAAAAGCTCAGTGAATTACAAATCTCTGAGGCTGTTTCAGAACCCAAGAGCTTGATTGAAAACTTGATGTAAACTGGGACCTACATTTCAGTTCAAGTCATGCGAATGAAAACTGGTTCTGTCAGCTCAGATGCTCTAAGATGTCCCATAGAGACTGTAGAGCTTGTTACAAATAAAAGCCCAGAACTATCTCGGTCTGTGAAACTGGGGTTTCTTGCAGGTTGGAAATGCTTACAAAAGCAAGTTGTAGGATAGCTACTTTCCCTCTTTTGATCCTCATCAGTGCAGTTCCCCCTTCACTTTCGTGATTATTTTGGAAGAAAATATTCTGATGCTCGGCCCCTTTGCCAGCGGGTACTAAGCACTGTAGCTGAAGTTACCTGGTTTTGAAGATACATAAGATCATTTGGGGATGGCTAGAATTTGAGGGGGGAAAAAACTTGGAGACTTTCTCACAGGTCTGACTGTTGTCAGGGAGTCAGTGCTAAGGTGCTGCCAATCTGTTACTATAAATCCTTGGTTTTTCAAATTCTCATAAAATATAATAGATCTGAAGTAAGATGTTCAATGCAATAGTGAGAATCTTGTCCTATATTGCCTTGGGATAGTTCAGAGTGCGTTGCTTTCTATTTCTAATACTGTTTTGAGCATCAGAGACTTTTTCCCCTATTTAATTCTGCCTATACTGATGGTGCTCTTTAGATTTGATGTAAATTCCCCTAAACACTCTACATCACGCTGCTTCTTTTTATGGAGATGATAATTTCAGATGGTGGTGGCTCAGAAGCCTGATTGTTTTGTTGAAAGTTTTGTGGAGGCAAAAGTGTATTTGCTGATATGACAAATCCTACAGAAGTGATTTCTTTTGCCTGCAATTATTTATACATTGCTTTGTCCGTAATCTAAGAAACTCTTGAGTCCATGAACACTCTTAACAGTTATCATTTGACTTCACTCAAACTTTGAGCAATAACTTTCACGCCTTTTTTAATCAAGGGATCAATGCCTCCTTATAAGATTTTCAAAGAAAATCTTCTAAGTTATATGCAAAGGCTTTAAAGAGGCTTTAGCTTCTGTTTAAGTATACAACTGGTATTAAAAGTAAATGGAAATTCTTGGTAGGTTTTTTTTAGTGTTTTTTTATGACATGAAATATAACTTGATTATACAGCACAAAGCAGGAAGTCTGTTGAAATAAGGGATGTATTTTGACCTACTAATATCTTAGCTTTTGTTAAAATATGAAATACCTGTGTTGCAATTACGATTGTGGTTTTAGTAAATATTAGTAACATTTTGGTACCATTTATATTGCTTGTCATCTATGAAACACAGAAACTTTATAAATGTATTAGTTTTCTCCAGAAAGAGATGGACCAGACCGTTCAGTAATGTAAGAGATTAGTAGTAGAGTCTGAATGGACTCCCAGTCCAGTAACGTCTTGTTGGGGCTCAGCAGCTCTCTGTGAACCTCTGTGGGCTAAAGATTACATTAAAAAAACCCCATTGTACCTACTGAGTGCAAATTGCTACACTGCTCTGTAGGTGGGAGTAGAAGGCTTGCAGGCAAGTGTCCCTGCTAGTTTTGTTCACAATTGGATAAGTGCAATATTAAAGAAAGTGCATGGAGGAATCAAAAAATTAAGTTACTCTTAGTAAAGTAAGGGGCTGGAGTGTGGAAAAGCTTCGGAGGTTCAGAATAGGAGCCTGTCTGTCCTCTAGTGTGATTCAGTTATGAATCTAGTGATTTCTGTGTAATATTTGGAGGTGATTACTGGATAAGTAAGAGAGAACAAAAGGAAGAAAATACCTTGGGAATAGTCTTATAACTTTATATTGGGAATTAATGGCCAGTGCAGAGACAGACAGAGCCATTTATGAGGTGCCATGATTTGGTCTGTATGTCACTATAAATGTAACTCAGGTATCTTTCTTGTTCTGCTTTTATTCTGTTCCATGTTTTTGAAGCACATACTGAAATATTAATGCATAGATTGTCTGGGATCTGTGCCTCATGCCTGCCTTTAAATCAGCATGTTCTTGTGCTTTGCATCATGACAGTCTTCAAAAAAGACAAGAAGGAGGACACAGGAAACTACAGGCTAGTCAGCTTCACCTTTGGAACAGTTCATTCTGGAGGTCATCTCTAAGCGTATGGAGGAAAAGAAGGTTATTGGGAGTGATCAGCATGGATTTACCAAAGAGAATCCAGTGGTGGGCTACAAGGATGATTAAGGGACTGCAACATCTCTCTTATGAGGAAGGGCTGAGAAACCTGGGGCTGTTTAGCCTAGAGAAGAGAAGGCTGAGAGGGGATCTTACCAATATTTATAAATATCTGGAGGATGGCTGTCAAAAGGATGGGGCTGGTCTCTTTTCAGTGGGGCCCACTGATAGGACAAGGAGCAACGGGCACAAACTGGAACACAGGAAGTTCCTCCACAACATCAGGACAAACTTCTTTACTGTGAGGGTGACAGAGCACTGGAACAGGCTGCCTGGAGAGGTTGTGGAGTCTCCTTCTCTGGAGACTTGCAAAACCTGCTTGGATGTGTTCCTGTGCAACCTGCTACAGGTGAACCTGCTTTGGCAGGGAGATTGGACTAGATGACCTACCATTCTGTGACAGCATATTCCACATCATATGAATTATCTGAAGACCAATCCGATTGACCGCTGTTGATCTAATTTCAAAATTGAGAAATACTCAATTGGAAGTATTAGCAGATGAAAGCTTTTCTATGAAACACCACCTGAGAACAGACTAAGAGTTGTACAGGCATTGCCACCCTTGTACGGGTGTTTTGCTGCAGCACTTAAGGCTGTTTTTCATTTTGGGAATGACAGTCGTTCTACCTCCATGTTAACTTACAGTTTCTGAAGTTGGGGCAGACTCAAATGCTTTATGTGGGGCTCCTTTACTGATGTTGGCATTTGAACCATGCATGCTGGTACAAGGTAATTACTGTTGAGCAAAGAGGCATGTAACTCTAATCATAGACTCAAAGCAGATTAGAAGTTTGCTTTGCTCTCCCTGGATTGAAAAATCCTTTTTAAAAACTTGTTTTGAGCAAAATCAAGTTCTAGGAAGAGGATCCATTTAGATTATGTTCAATAGATAAATACATTATTTAGAACAGGGTTGGGACTGACCTCTCCACACCCTCTCTCATATACTATTCTTAAATGAATAGAAAGGAAACTAAGAATTATTTTTGCTGAAGTGGAGATTTGTTATCAGAAGATTCAGGTCTCTGTTCAATGCTGCATAGACTCCTTGTAACTACTGTAAATTGGCAAACAAGTTTTGACATCAGACTACTTTTTGGCAAGTTGTTTTTCATTTTTCATGTAAACATAATGTGAACTCTGCTAATTCCTGTTTATTGATATACCTGTTAGCTTGCATACAGTTTACTAGTGGTGTTTTTCCCCTTTTCAGACAGTATTTAACATCAAGCCTTTATCCTAATTTCTAGTGTTAAAAATTTTGTTTTCCACAGAAAAGTCAGTGAGGAGTTTCAGTTAATAATATACTACACTACATCATTATTAGTTGTATTTTCTAAGATAGAAGGTGAATTTTGAGGTGTTTAGACTACTTTAAACCTGCAAAAATAATATCCTATAAACTCATGAACAGTAATGAAGATATTCATTTCTACTTTTGCAGCCTTCTAGTTTAGAAAGTGCAAGCAGTTTTGTCATTTTCAATGAATGCACACCAGTTGTTGAGCTATTGTTAGTTTCATGTGTAGTTAGAAAGTAGCCATTTAGTTTTTAACATTTGGTTTTGTTTGTATCTTCTGTAATCTGTGTTTATTTTCTATACGTAATATATAAAATTTCATACTGAAATACAGAAATCTGTGGGAAATAGTGTGAGGACATTGGAAATATGATTCCTTCAAGGAATACTTCAGTAAAATTCAAAATGGAAAAGAAAAAGTGATAGTAGATTATTTGGCAATAAAGTAGGAAAATGTAGTCTTTAAAATAAATCAAGTACTTTGTGAAGTACTTGCTAATTTGTGCTTGTGCTCAACAAAGAGCTCTGGGACCCCCAACACAGGAAAGAAAACTGGAGAATGACTTCTTAGAAGGGCATGTTGTGATAGGACAAGGGGCAATAGCTTTAAACTGAAAGAGGATAGATTTAGATTAGATGTAAGGAAGAAGTTCTTCACCGTGAGAGTGGTGAGGCACTGGAACAGGTTGCTCAGGGAAGTTGTGGATGTCCCGTCCCTGGAAGTGTTTAAGGCCAGGTTGGATGGGGCTTTGAGCAACCTGGTCTATTGAGAGGTGTCCCTGCCATGGCAGAGGGGTAGGAAGTAGATGGCCTTTAAGGCCCCTTCTAACCTAGATCTTTCTGTGGTTAACCCAGTATAGACTTTGAGAGTTCACATGATGTGTAATTCATCTTGCTATATATGTTACGCATTTTAGAAACGTTATTTTTAAGTAAATAAATTATTATTTTAGAGTGTTTTCATGTCAAATCAACATTTTTCTTAAGAATTGTACAATATGAGATACTGACAGAGTGGAAAGCTAGCGTCAAGGATTCCAAACAAGGCTCTACTTTGGTAATGATTTATGATTAGAAAAAAAATTACTTTTCAAACGTCTAGTAAAGTTGCTTGGAGATGTTAGTTTTTTCAGTTTAGAAATGCTAGCAGCAAAATAAGAAGTTACTTTAAAATCCAATTGATATTGACATTACTAGACAGGCATATGAATTAGAGGAAAGAGAGCAGGGCTGGTGTACCTTTCTTCTCTAATAGTCTTTCTGTACAGAGGTTTTTTTTGTATTGTTTTAGTGGTTTTTATTAAAGCACTTAAGAAAAATTAAAAAAAAATAAATCTGTGAAAACTAAACTGTTTTTTGGCAACATAACAGCTTGTGTGAGCTTGATTGATAGTTGGCAAACTGGCAGGATATAAAGGGTCACAATAAATAGAAACAGACTCAAGAAAGGTTAGAAGGGGAATCCTTTCGGGATCACAAACAGCATCAGGACCAGGATGTGTTGAATCAAAATAGGTGATGGAAAACAGCTTGTTGAGGGCAGATGGTCAGCAAGGTTGTGGAGAAAAGGGAAAATGGGCATAAGAATATTTGATGCTGTTAAGTTAGTGTTTTGAAGACTGGGAATGTATTTGTGGAGCTGAGTAGAGTATATATAACAACATGTGCTTGCTTTTGAAGATAGAAACTCAGTGTGTGGCAGGAGCAGGAGCTAACAAGGTCCCATGATGTGTAAACAGAGGGATTATGTATAAATCAAGAGAGATAATGTTACTCTGCTGTAAAGCTCTAGTAAGACTGCAAGTAGAATACTGTGTCCCATGCTGGACTTGGAGACTAAAAAAAAAGCCAAACAGGCTATTTTGATCCCTGGAAGGTAAGAAGAGGGCAAAAAGCTTATTTGAGGATTAGAACATTTGTCTTATGAGAGAGGATTTGAACAACTCTGCATGCTTAGCCTTATAAGACATCAAGTGCAGGAAGAGTTGATTATGGCGAGGAAGAGCTTACTGGGGACCTGCTGAGACCTGGGATGGAGGACACGTGCCAAAGGCAGCAGCGCCGTGGAGTGAGCAGCCGTGGTGGCCCTGTGTCTGTGCATTAAAAAGGAGTTTCTCTTAAATACAGCAAGGATGCACCTTGTTAATACCCACTGAAGTGATTGCAGCAGGCAGTGCTGACATTTAAAGGCAAAGAAATTGTATTGTTGATTCCAGGAAGCTTTCAGCTAGGTCTGTAATTGAGAAACTTGGCTGAATAAAGACCAATAATGAAACTATGATTGACTTCATTTGCTGTGAAGGGGTCACATTTTAATCTCAAATGTATTACAGGATCCAACCTTTACAAAGAATGTTTCTTTCTTAAAAATGCGCTGGTGACGTTTTGGGTCGACATCAAGATATCAAGAATACTCCTTGACTCTGGTGATTCTAGATATTCTTTTTCTCTGGGTCCCTCGTCAGTGGCTCTGTTTAATATCAGCAGTCTGTAAGGACAAAATCTGACTAACAAAAAGATCCTATCATAGACTAGGTGGATGCCTGTCACATTGGAAGGAAGGCTCATAGAGCAGAGAAATACCGCAGTAATCAACAGCAAACCTGCCTAGTGATGATAAAATGGTTAAAAGACCAGACTGAGCATCTGCCTGGCTGATGGTATAGGAAGTGCATAGGTGCATGATGGGCAATATATAATGCAGTTTTTGGCAGCTGCTGCTCTCCTAAATAGCCTAAAGCTGTTAGGTGAAGTGCATAGCTGCTGTTGGTGAATATTCATTGGAAACTCTATATGTTTTTATAGCAAAACTTTTGCTTTAATAGTACCTCTGATTTCACCTCTTAGCATGTCAGTTCACTGTTGAATATCTTAGTATTTATTTAACCTACAGCACAAGACCAGTAGAATTTAACAGAGCTTCTTTTTTATTTTCTGAAGCATGGACATGATTTTAGGAGCTGGCAACTAATTTTTTTGTTTTGAAAATCAATGTTTGTCTAATGTTCAGAAGCACAATATTCCTGGGTTCTGTCATGTTTGGGAAAAAAAGTTGTTAGGTGAGTGTTATGTTGTGCTTTTCACTAGAGAGCAATGACAGACTATAAAATGTGCAAATAAAATTCTATTTTTTTTGCATTTCAACTTGTAGAGTAGGTGACATTGGTTCCAAATTTACTTACAGGAGTATTTTACTTAGTTTCTGCCTGTATAAGATGATCAATATGGCCTACATCCTTTGGGAGTCAGAAAATTTTTGTATTGGTTTGTAGTCAGACTTATGGTGTAGGGCTGTGGGAAGAAGCAGCTTTGCCGTGACAGTCCCAGTATAATAAATAACCAAGCACTACATCCTTCAGTTGTCCTGTCTGTAAGGTACCAATGCTTTGTTTACTGGAGAAAAATGAAACGTTTTCTTGTAGGGAAAAAATATAAGATCAAGGTATTATTACTGATTTCAACAGAACCTTCGAACTATGTATTCTGCTTCTGTAATTCCAATGTTTTACAAACTACACTGAATATATTGTTTTTAATAACTATCTAAAATGATCTTGTTATGTTTATTTTTTAGATGAACTTGCAAATTCATCAGAAACCAGATTGTCCTTGGAAGACCTCTTCAGAAAAGAGTTTATAGTTCATAATCCAGAAGCTAAATGGATTAATGGTAAGTGTATAATCTCTCACGTAATTCGAAGCTAAGTAATAACTCTGAGTACGGAATGATATCGCTATCCAGGCACTGAGAAAGAATCAGTTAAAATTTCAAACTCTCTTGAAATTGGCCAGTGTCCCAGTTTTCCTTATAGTTGTGAATCATTTCTGTTTCATTAATTTTTGAAGTGGCTTTCTAATTTTAAAGCTTCATCTAGCAGAAACCCACTAAAATTTTCTGTTTATGCTACTGACTCAGTTGGAGGCAATGATGAATAATTGTTTTTAAGAACTGGATCTTGTTTATGGATTCACTAAAAGATCAAATCAGAAAATTAAATTTTCCTATTAATATCTGAACTTTGGGATTTGAGAACTGGTTTTAATTCTTCACATCTGGAACGGATTTCTAAATATTTCAATATACTCGCACAGCTCTTAGTTATTTTCTGATGTCTACAAATTATATTTAATATTCTACTTAATGAAATGATTTATGCATGGTATGCAGATTTACAAAAGATTATGCAGTTTTGATGTAAAAAATAAAAATTCAAGCTCTTTTTATCAACTCATTGAACTCCTTTTCTCCTGATCACATGGGTTGTTCATGTTCTTTCTGTTTGCGAGAAGTGTACAAGTAAGACAATAGCGACCATCTGTTTTGTGTCATTATTGTTGGGTCTTTGTATTACTCCAGGTGTTATAATTAAAGGAATAATGAAAGGCTTTGTGTAAAATAGAGTATTGTTAAGGAGTGCTCCATGAATAGTAGGAGTTTGGAAGTCTGGTGACTGCGTAAATTCAGAATAACTTCGCACGGGAAGTAATGATTCAATTATATTAATGAGCTTTGACATTCAGTAATAACTAGAACTGGTTTTCACTTGTAGGAAGCTATATGATTTAATTGTTGCTTTATGGGATAGTCTAAAGAATGAAATGAGTGTAACAAGGATAAGTGCATTTCAAAAAAAGGATAAAAATCAAGAAAAGTATGCTTAGTCTTTTTTTCCAGGATCAGCTCTGGTGTTAGCTGTTTGTTATCCGGTAGTTTAGGAGTAAGAGACAGGAACCTTAATTTAGTTTCCTGCCACTCCATTTCCCCCAGCTGCCTCAGTGACTGTAGAGTTGCTGAGATGCCCTTAGTTTCTTCTTTGGACTGATTTCTGTCTGCAGTCAAGGCCAGAACCTTTGGTACTGGGTAAAGCCAGACAGTGCTGTTGCCAAGGGGAAAAACTTTCTTGTGTTTGGCAGAAAACTTTTTTCCATTTGCGAGGAAAAAGTGAAGATAAGGAATGATTTTACTGATTGTTTAGGATTTCTGATAAACACAGAAAAATTACATATAGATACTTTTTTTTTTCATGTTCTTTGAAAATTCCTCTTATGGTCAATGAAATAGATATAATAAAAATGAGGAGGAGTCTTGCAACACAGCATTTCTGCTTCCTGCTTCTATTTTTATTTTTAAGATTTAGGATAAGATTATATTTTCGTTCTTGACATGGTAACATTGCAGTGGTAGCATTGTATGCATGGAGAATGAAATATGTAACTTAATATTCAGCAGTCATTGCTGTGGAGCTGGGGGGCAGCACTCGGCACTTTCTTTGGATATTGCAGGGGAAGTGCTCCTGGACTCTGCAGAGGAAGATTTTAGTGGAAAATAAGTAGCTACTTGCTACTAGTTTTTGCTCCTCTTGGGATAGACTGATTTGTATCCATCTGAAAGTTTTATCATCTTGACCTCCTGAGAAAGGATGGAATAGAGATTGAAAAAGTGATTCCTGCTGTAGGCAGTTTCTGCAGAGTCTAGAGTATATTTTGTAGAAAAAAAGTCAGATTTAAGGATTTCGCATGCTCAATGAAGCGCTGTGTTCCTAGGTAAGGCCTCGTGTTTAACTGTTGCCATTTAATGAAACTTTCCATACTGATGTTTGAATTTCTCTGGCATTATCTTCCAAACACAGTGTTATTTCTTCCTTGCTTGCAAATTCTTCCATACAAAAATCATTCCCATGTAGTTATTTCTAGTCTGCGCTTTAGTAAGAAAAGCTCTTAGATACAGAAATTTTTTTACAGTCCATTTCCTTTTCTGCTTGAAACTGAGTCCACAATCTTACGTGCTTGCCATCAAAGTTAATATTATGCAAATGTTTAAAGCTACAGAGGAAATGTTCTTTATCTGAGATAATCAGGTGTTGACAGAGAAAACAAAAGAAAAATTTTAAGGTAGTTTTAAAAGTGACAAAATATATTCACATTTAATGTAATTTGAAGATGTACTTCTGCAGGCATGTCTCAGGTTTCTTCCTTCTTCTTTTCTTGTGTTTCACTTCAAAGGCAATTTTTTTTAAACTTGATTTGGAATTTTTTTTTTTTGGTAAGAATTAACAAAGGAAAGAGAAAGAAAATATGTATGCAGGCTAGTATTTTTCTTGAAAATGATAAGTTGTTAGTTTACTAAGCGTTTTCAATTCTAAATCTGCTCCCTGTGACTGTATTTAAAGGGACACGCTGGACAGCATACACAAGCATCTATCAGATCAGTCCATGTTATTTGAAAGAGTGTTTGATTTTCGAAAGCCTTCCAGTTGCTTAGCATAGTTTTGAAGATGTTAAATGAAAGTACATCTTCACTTAGTATTATTAATCATCAAGTTTTCTAATACAAAGTGAGAATTGAAAATGGTACTGGTGAATACTAAAAGTACTTAAATCTGACAGCACATTGCTGCTGCTAAGGGTTTCTCATTATGTGGCAAACTGGCTTGGTTTACTTAAATCTAAGAACACAACTGCAATGTAGTTTAAAATATCCAGACTAAATAAATTTAAGAAAGCACTCTAATTAAATGTCCCCTATGTGTTCTCTTTCCAAAGAACTTCTTAAGAGTTGTATCTCATATTGCTTCTGTCTTGGATTCTAACTATTTTGCAAGAGAGACCAGTCTCAGCTTCAGGTCAGGCACAATATCTCATGTCATGACCATAGTTTGCTTTAGGATCGTGTCTCCTGGGCACTAGTAGAGTGCATTTAATGCAAGGTCATGATATGTGATGTATTAGGGCACAGCTCTAAACTAGCTGACAGTGACAACTGTATCATCACTCTATTGGTTGTCCCTGTACCAATTTATGAATCATTGCTTATCTGTCAATTACAGCAATCTTGCAAGTGGATCTTTGAAGCGTATTAAAGAATTTTTTCAGGATATTTTCTTCATTTCTGTTAAGTTACTTAGAAATATGTATGCTGGCCTGTGGAAAGTACTGAGGGCTCAAAAGCTTTGCAGTCTAATCCCTAGATCTTTGGTGGTATACTAGCATCTCTTATTATCAGGGACTATGGCTGTTAATGACAATAAAATTCAGAATTTTTGCCTTTACTCCTTCTGTGAATGTGGAGTTGATTGCATTTTGGCTGTTTAGATAATCATTGCTCACCTCTCCTGTGTGTGATAGAGTGCATTGACTCCTTACTGGCTTTCTGTCAGGTGGGTATATAGTCAGCACAATGATGATATTTTCCATATATCTAAATCAAGAGTGTCAGAGAAGGACCTGAAGTCTGACTGATGGCCTGCAGCAGGCTGTGCCCTGGAGTCCTGCCCTGTGCTAAAGCTCAGCAAATCACCTGAGTACATGCATTTGTGCTTCATGAAACTGGGAGGGATGTAGGCATCTGCCTAGGGTAAAACTTCTGTAAGGTGCTTTGCTGAAATTGAGAGATGATAAAGTAAATATTTCTCTCTTTCTGTCTTGCCTCTGGAGCAACTGTCTGTTCCTGTGTTCAGTAACCCTTGTGACATTGTCACAGCAAGAGTGTAGGGTAACGTGTATGGCTGGGCAGCATCACGTCTCTGATGCAAGAGTGTAAATTTTGGAGTACTGAGGGAGAGAACTGGGGAGGTGGGAGGTGCCATTGCAGAGGGAAGAACTTTCAGTGGCACTTCAGGGAGGGGAGTGATCTTTGAGAGGGCAAGAGCTGATAGCAGAGATTCCTTCCTCCTGTAGGACCCCACACTTTATTCAGAACAGACTCATCTCACAAGCAGCAGCCCTCGCTGTTTTGGGGAGGAAGAGAGAAACTAAGGGAGTCATGGGAGTCAGAAGCAGTAGGGGAAGGAAATCTTTGACCCTTGTGGCAAGGGAAAGGACCTGGAGGGGATGAGGTGGCAACTTGTGTTTCTGAAAGGGTTTTCTGCCTCATGCAGAAGTTGTGTTTTCTCCACATAGCAACCTTCTCCCAGCCTTTAGCCACCATAAACTCCTGTGTCTTGTCAGACAGGAGCTAATCTACCTGCTGTGCCTCAAGCAGGCGGCTGTCTCTGGCAAACCACTGTGCTGCCGCCTGCCATACTGCTGCTGCTGGAGGTGGGCTGCTGACATGTCCCATCCCCTGCAGAGGAGCCAGAAATCCCTGCTAAGGCAGAACTCTGTGCTTGTGTGGAGAGGAGGCAGATGCAGGGAGGCCGTTGGAGCTCACATTCTCTGCTGCAGATGATACAGAAAACCCTGAAATTGTTGGGGGTAGGTTTGTCTCTTGGTGTCACACCGATGAACACGTTTTTCTTCTTTGACTAATCAGGGTGACTATAAATGCACCATTTTGATGGAAGATTTCTGGAGAAAACATAGATTTGTACCTCCTTCTTTTGTCATAAAACCCTGGTTTTGGAATGAGTTTTATCAGTTTGTCCAGCATAAAATCCTAGGTTGTGCCAGCAATCTTAGCAGGTATAGCCTGTTTGGATGTAATTTCCAAAGCAAATAACTTTTCATGCACATATGTTTTCAAGGCAAAGACTCTTCAACACCTAATTTATTTTTCCCTTTTACAGCTTTATTGTGTTTCTTTGGAGATGATAATAAATAACCCTATCCCAAGTCCAAAATATTTTCACTCTACCTTGAGAGCAGTATTAAGGCAATAGATGTGTTTGCTCTTTTTCTGGTTTTGTTTTTATTTTGTTTCCAGATTTCCTGTATTAGCTTCAGCAGAGGCATGGATTTCATTTTCTGAGCAATATTTACTAGTTCTAATGTGACCATCTTTATTTAGCTTCACACATCAATTTTATCAGCATGGAGGGAAAAAAGAATGGATGATTCCTACCTTTTTAAACATCAGTGAAACCAAGAGACTGGTTTACGGAGGGAATTTCTCTCCCCCTTCACATTTTATTTTGTAAACATTTATTGTGTTAGTAGTCTTGCCACTTTTTGTTGTGAGGTTTTGTTTTTAAAGAAATATTAAACCACTTTTGCTTTACAGTTGAACAGTCACTTCGCTGCAATATTTTGTAGACTATGTATTGAAGGTAGTACAGAAAGATATTACCTGGCTGAAGAAGTATTATTGCTTCTCATAATAGGTTTGGTTTCCTTAAAGAGCAAATGAGATGGTGGCTTCCTGTAGGTTTGTTTGTGGTAGTCCTGAGCGCCTTTCACATGCTGTACTCGTGCCTTTATCACCTGGGGAGTGAAATGTGTAGACAGTGGCCTTTGTTGGAGCTGGTGCTTTCCCGGAGTCACTGTTGGCTCTTGTCTATCCTGAAAAATTAAATAAAAGTAAGTCTGGGAAACCTGGCATGAAGATGATTGAAATTGCTTTAAAAATTGTGGATGATAAAAATGGAAGTGATTTGGGAAGCACAGCACATAGATTCCACCATACCACCTGTGCCAACTTTGTGCAGGAAACCGATTGAAAACATTCGGCACTTTTCCTGCGGACATGAGACAAATGTGAACTTTATTTATCACAGCTGAGCATGTAGTGATGTTTGCCAGTGGATATGGGTCATGTGTAAGAAATCAGTCCATCACTGAGCAATAAAAGAAGACAGATTCTGCTCCGGCAAGTTGTTGCTTGATTGGAATCAATAAACAGGCAAATATGTCTATTAGAGTTGTGTATCTATATATGTTGGTATTACTTTTTGTAATTTTTGATGGATATTAAGAACAAAGTCCTACTTTTTTTTTTTCTTTCCCCATCACTTAAATGAGATAAGAGCCTGAACTGATGAGGCTGGAATGCAGCCATTGTGTACAAGTGCATTTTCGGTGAAGCAGGAGCTCTGTTTGTCAGCCAGCTATTTAGGCTGTGATATGATGCATTAATGCTCTGCCAGGGACTTGGGCAGAAGTGAGGAGAGCTACGTACAGTGGTGCTCCTGCCAGCTCGGCATATAGCTTTCATTAGTTATCTGAATCTGTCTGCACAGAGCCTGAAGCTGGAAGCCAGGCCAGGGACTTGTTTTGTTGCCTGTGGTTCAATGTGTAGGGTTTATTTCTGAAAGGTGGCAGAGGGTGGTTGAACTTTGATTCTCCGTGCAGGGAAAAGCTTCACATAGAAGAGCAAGTGAAAAATCCTAGATAGTGCTCTGATCTTTGGAGCCTTTTAGCTAAAGCTCTTCTTTCCTAGAACTCTACCAGTGGTGTGAATTACACACCCAGTTTTTGCCAAGTCTGGAGACAAAGTTTTGGAAAATTCCCAGAATGTTTGAGAAGATACAGTGTCTCCAGGCTGATTGAAGTTTCTCTCAAACAGCTAAAAAGGGGAATAAAAGTTTTGGTTGATACCGTTCCATTGATTTATTGAAATGACTTGTTAAACAAAAGAATTTAAACAATATGGTTGTGAAATGGATTGATTGAATGAATCAGTTCTCTCATTAAGACACTGGAGTAGTCTGGGGCTGTGTTTGCAGTAATGCTGAAGACTTCCCTACAAGTCAACTGTGGATGGGTAATTAGTCATTCAGGCTGAAGTTGTGGAGGTTGTGTCGTTGTGTCTCATGAGGAAAGACTGAGGGACTTAGAGCTTTTTAGCCTGGAGAAGAGAAGACTGAGTGGGGATCTTATCAGTGCTTAAAGGGTGGCTGTCAGAAGGATGGGGCCAGACTCTTCACTGGTGCCCAGTGACAGGGCAAGAGGTAACGGGCACAAACTTGAACATAGGAAGTTCCATCTAAACATGAGGAGGAACTTCTTTACTGTGAGAGTGACAGAGCACTGGAACAGGCTGCCCCGAGAGGTGGTGGAATCTCTCTCTCTGGAGACATTCAGAACTTGCCTGGACGTGATCCTATGCAACCTGTTCTAGGTGAACCTTCTGTGGTAGGGGTTTTGGACTAGATGATCTCCAGAGGTCCCTTTCAACATGAACAGGAAAGAGAAATGGAAACAAATTATTTTATACAGATTGTAGGTCAGATTTCAAGTAAGAAAGCATGAAATAATTTGGGTTGCAGCTATACATGAATGTAACATACACCCTTAAAATCCAGAATAGGAAAAATCCTATACTCTTTTTCTGTGTGGAAGTGGAGATTTCTTTAGGGATTCGTAAGAAAAAAGATGGTCTTTTCATCAATAATCATTATCACAAAGGAAAACCTAATTTTATTTCATGGAGTGCAGAGATGCGTTTGTTCTCCAGATTCAAAGATTTGTCGTTGTGAGTGGATCTCACCTGTTTAGATGTCGTGGCTCTGCAGCAGTGGGACACTCACGCGTGACAGCAGAGCTCTCCCCGCTGGGCAGAAGGCCCAAAGATTGCTGCTCCTTTCATCCTCTGATTCTCCACCCTGAGGATGAGCAGTTGTGTAGCCTATTGCTCAGGAGGGTGTTTTGTCCTTCTTGTTAAAATTTGTTTCCCTGGCTGTAACACAATAGAGTTTTTCCCTCAGTTCTTTTTCCTTCTGGTCTGCATGCAGCTTAGTCTTTGAATGCTGTGACTTGGTGGCTATTTTAACTGCTAGGATCTGTTGCATGCACGATGCTTCTTTTTGCTCCTGCATTATTGATGCCTCTAAGGTGCCACATGACTTGCTTACTTAGAAGTAGATCTTGGATAATTTCTGCTCAGATCAACTATGTTAAGCCCCATTGCTACATCGATACTGGTGCCAGTGTTAATGACTGCTAACAAGCATTAAATAGTGCTATGCATGCAGGGCCATTAGCTTGTGTCACCATTGCATTGTAAATGACTTCTTAGTGCACCTCTTTAGAAATCCACCTTCCTTCACCAATGTTCTTTGTACACTAATACAACATTGCATTAGTCGTGACCTCTGCACTGTCTTGTAGCTCTCTTCTTCACTTGAGCATTACCATTATCGATTGCAAAAATTTTTTTTCCTGACCCTTTGTTTTTGTTTAGGGTTTGGTTTGTTGGTTTTTGTTGTTCTTTTTTTTTTCACTAGACATGTTATACTTCCTCCACAGAGTACCTGAAATATATTTTCCTGAAGAGTCTTTACTTCTTGTAGCAACTTCTAGTTGTGTTCATTAAGATGCAGACTGATAATTGAAATCTATGGGTATGGGACAAACCCCACAGCTTGGGATATAAGTTAACAACAATGAAATCAATTATTCCAACTAGTGGAAGATCAGACTACCTTTTGCCACCTTTAGCCAAAAATACAGCTAATCATTGCAATCCTTCTTAAAATTTATGTCCCTATTGATTTTTGACTTATTCCACAACCCAAAGCATTAAGAATTTAACAGAGATCAATATACTTAGAAAATATTTGCACAGGCAGAGTGTATCTGTTGTATAAGGCATTGTATTTTGAAAGAGATTAGCAGAATGGTTTGCATTTTCCAAGCAATATTTATAGATTGCAGCCTAATGTTGAAGGTTAAGTACAGTAACTCCGTGTGTGAGCCCCTAGGAAAGTAGACCGGACACTTAATAAACCTTAATTCTCCCTGTTTGTTGAAGCAGAAGTCTCCTGAATGTAGTGCACATACTAAGGTTACTCTTCCAGTTGCCATAGCAATGACCATGAAAGAGGACCTTTTCTCAGTAATATATTTTTGACTAAGAGAGCAATTCTTATTATGATGAACAACTCTAAACTGGATGTGCTACATCATTACTCTTAGGCTGCTATCCTCTAGGACAAATATTTTTACTACATGAGCAAACCTGAACAGTGGATTGAGAGTTTTGGAATGATAACAGATGGTGGGTGCTATACAATAGTTTTGTGAGTTCCATCCAGAATGCCACACTGTTTTCCTGTTATACAGAAAGGCTTCAGAGACGTATGTGTCCATGGATCAGCAGGTTTACACACGTGTGAAGAGTATTCTTTTCATTCTGTGCCTGCTTGTTCTATTATCCCCCCTTACCATCAGTGCTCCTGAGCAGGAGGGTACCTGTTCCCCAGCTGGAGCTGTAGTTCTTTCCCCATGGGTTGCATCTGTAGTGACCTATTAAGTTTTCCTGTGGATCCTGTTGTTTATACATGCAGCTGGTTTTATGGCCCTTCTTACAGGCTCATTTAAGTCAGGTCTAATCTGCTCATCAGCAATTCTATTCTCTTCAGAGGGGTGCTGTACAGGAGGGGGTCATACCTGCAGTCGTAGCTGCATGCTGCAGCACTGTTGGCAGATTCTGCCTTGTTTCTGTTTGCCTAAAACAAATCCTTTTAATTCTCTTCAACTTTAGTATTTATTTGTCTAAATAGAAAGCCCTTTAACAAATGCTCGGTTGTGTTTTGTGACAGATTAGTAAGCTGTACAGTGTTTAAAGTAGTTACCTTTAAAACCCAAAGTTTTACATTTCTATTCCTTAGGTTTTGTTGTCTGTTCATTTTTTTTTTTTTCTTGAATTAAGAGGTAGTAAATGTTGCGGTCGGGATGGACAAAGTGACAACAAATCTTAGCAAAAGCAAGCAAGCAAAAGCAGAAGCCTTTATTGTTCTCTTTCTCTGTACATTTATACTTTCTCTTCTCCTTGTTTTCCCCAAAGGTGTCTTGTCCCCATTGGTCCAAAGTTGTTATTATTCTTTGTCATTGTACAATATTTGCAGAGTTCATCACAACTCAGCTTTTCTGCCACAAGAACACCTGCCCCTCAGTTTTTGGTCAACACCTTGTTTATCTCGGAGTTATTCTTGTTCTTGTTTATTCTCTCAAGGGTAGAATGGAATCTTCTCAAGGTCAAAGCCCCCCTGTCCAAGGGCCTCAGCCCAGCTGAGGTCCCCCACAAGTAAAAACAGTGCTTTGTATATTATTCTGTATTGCTTAAATCCTTGTGTGATGGATCATTAAAATTGCATTTTTAAGACAGGTATGTACCTATGGACATGTAAGTTTATTTCAGCTTAGTCCTTTTTTTCCCCTTTGCTTTCTTTAGTGAATGCACAATGGAATCAACTGCTTTTTCTTTTCCTGTTCAAATGGCAGATTTCAGAGACACTGACTCATATTTGCCATTCATTCATCTGTGTCCCTGGTCTAGTTTGCTTTCTGTGCCATACGTTCTTTTTCATAAATGTATGAACTGATCCTCTACCTCTGGCGTGGCATTTTGTGTTCAGACACACAGAAACAGGTACCAGGCCAAGGTTATTCTTCCTATGAAAATGTGATTGGCATTCAGACAGTTTTGCTTGTTATCTCTTTGTGTGATGCAAAAGGGCTTTTGGGTTTAGTATGTTTGGGAAGTGAATATATCTGTTTATATATACTCAGGTTATATGTTTAGCATTCTTTCAAGGGCCTATTCATTGCATCAGTTCTGTCAATTGTCCATGAAGTATTTGTGTTGAGCAGGAGGAGATGGCACAAGTGTTACACGGTTTTGATCCAGTCTGTATCCTGCTGCAGGTTGGACCTGTTCCTTTTAGGTACATCAGGATTAGAGGGGAAAGGCACTAGAGGGAAAAATCGCGTTAAAAAAACCCAAAACAACTGAGTAATAACAAAAGCATAATGAGGGAAATGAAAAAAAAATGGGTACAGAGAAAGCAGAGGCAGGAGCAGGAAAGAGAAATGAAGGGACAGTCCAATGGAGAGCACAAAGGCCTGTGTTTGCACCTAGTTAGTGCCACAGGACATGGGTATTTCCCGTTAAGGACATCTCTTGATTCTGTAGCTTCTGGGAGGACACGTATAGGTGGTGAGAATTTCCACTTAACCATAGTGTTTTTGAGAGACAAGAGCTGACCCTAGTGATGAGCAAGAGATATGAGGCTGGTGCTAGAGGCACTCATGTGATGTGTCACTCATGCAGCCAGCCCCAAAATTGGACCAGGGCCATACTATTGCCTTAATCCTGCTGACACAGTGCCTGAGGAGCATCTGGTGGCATGACCTGCTAGCTGTCTTATCTGGCCAAAAGTTGTGCTTTTCAGTTGTAGCTGAGTCTTTATTTGGGGATGTGCGAAGTACAGTGAGAACAAAAGTGCTATAAATTTTAAATTATTACAGTTTTGACAATCTGATCTAATTACATTTTTAATTTACTCTTGCAGAAATCAACTGTGGCCCCCATACTGTCTGTATGAGACTGTAGGGTTTAGATAACCAGAGGCAACTTGGTATTTGCCAACTAGTAATTGTCTCATCATAGCAACCATGTATGGTTTTGCCAAATACGTACAGAGAGATTTTGATCCATTAATAGGGCTATACAAACCCATAGCCTCTCTAGTGGGATAATTAAATTCTGGACACTTTGTTGACATAAAATTACTAAAACACGGGACCAGAAAAAACAATCAATTTTTTGATGAAATTTAGATACTGCCTCCCATGCTGAGAGCAATTCGACTTTAACCCAGTTCTTGCTGAGATCTTCCACAATTTTTATCTGGTACTTGAGAACTTACTTGATGAATGAAGACCATCTTACCTGACAAGTGCTTCACAGGGAAATGTAGAGCGTGCTTTCTGTACTTGCAGCCTCCTTTGGGCATATGGCTGACAAAATTTCTTCTGCCAAAACTACTTGGAAGCCTAAAGTTTGCTGCAGATCTGTGAATTGCAATTTGAAAGTAAAAAATGAAAGTACTTGAAAATTTTAAAATGTGGCTATGAAAACCCAGGAGTTTAGAACAAAATAAACATCAAGCAGGTAAGTTAATCTATTTTATTGCAGGACAAGCACTACATGAGAATTAGTTGAAGTAGCTTCAAAAGTACTAGTTACTGACCCCATCCTAGAGCAGCCATCTCTGGGATGAGAAGGTAGCATCTTTTCTTTTTTTTCTTAGGCCTGGAGTTCCATCCTAAGTCTTGTCTGCCCAAGTGGGTCTGTTAATTCTGTAACCATGATTCAGACATTTACTTGTTACCAGGATCTCAACTGAGACAGCTCATCTGTAAAGGTCACTAAGCAGCTGTCAGGTGATGATAACTTTTCAGGTACTACTGGTATGAGTTAGATTCAGAGTGACAGTTATAGTTGGCTGAAGATATTTTTGGCAGAAAAGCTTTCTGGCAATTTCTTTTCTGTTTTTAATCTTCACTTGCAAATTTTGTATGAAGGAGTGCTTCTATAGAAGCTTTGTGAAAAAGGTTTAAATAGTTCATTTTCGTTTTCTCACATTTTGGATAATGTGATTTTTTTGTTGTTGAAATCTCTTTAGTATAATAATTTTGTTTTGAAATATCTCTGTTATTTCAATGCATTTTGTATTGTGCACGCTATTTTAGTCATGCAAAAATACTGTATTGGTATTACCAGAGTGAACAGTTCAACATTTTGAAACAAGTATTTCAATATATTCTGTTTGAAACTCTGAGGAATCTTCTATTCAAGAAAAAGGATAAGATTTTCAATTTATTCTAATTTGGAATAAAAATGCTTGTACTCTCCAATATTTTGTTTTTGAGTCATCTCTATGGACAATTTAGAGAAGGAGGCTCTAAGCCATATTTCCAATTACAGCTCCAAACCACATTATAAGTTACCCAAACTATGATGTCATGTTCCATTCATGGACATCAATTGCAGAGATGATATTATAACCTGCAGCATTTCCATTGATTTCCAATGGATTCTAGAAGCACAGAGATATGAAAATGGGTTCCTGTTATGAGATGTTTGAAAGGTAGATGCTACTTCTTTGCTTTCTGGGTAACTGCACATGTAATGAAATTTATGTAAGTTATGAATTTTTATCTTTTTTCCATTTTCATACTCGGTATTGTCCTCCTAGAGGCAAGGACTCAGTGTTCTAGCAAGTTAGTCCTTTCTTTTTTTAGCAATTTAAAATGATCGTATAAAGTGTTACATAAATGTTCCTTTCTGTTTTAATGCTCTCTTCTCTTTTCCACCTATTTCTTGAGGTCGTATTGTGGTAAATTGTTAGATGAAAACAATTTGGCCTCAAAACTCTAGACCTCGATTAGCCCATGCATATTACTATAGTGGAAATAATAACAATAGTTCTACTTGATTATTCCAGTAGAAGTTATAAAGTTAACCTATATTTTTAACTACGGAGATAATGTCTGAGGGCAAAGAGTACTGAAAAACAGCTCAAGGGGAAGATGCTCTTTCTTCTTTTCTTCAGGTACTGTTGTCATGCCTGACACCCCCCCCCCGTAGTGGCAGACAATGTCTGTCTTTCAGAACTAAATGCTTCTTATCTCGTTACCATCTTCCAAGTGATCTGTTACTAATCTTAACCACACGTTTTTTTATTATAGGATGTGTCTGTCCTGAGTACTGCAACACACAGGCATTGATTGTCTCACCACTAAGCTAACACTTTGACAGTGGCCAAGTCAGTGGCTGTTAAGTTTCTCAATATCAGGTTCCCTATTTGCTAGAAGTGTAAATGCTTTTCCCAAGCCCTGAGCTCTTCATGCTTGTCTAAACATCAACTAATGCAGTTAGGCAGCTCACAAGCAAGCAACTCCCTAAATTCTTATATATCTAAGAAAAGTCAAATGCTGTTTTACAGAGTCTTGTGTTTAAATTGCTATATGTAAGAGCAGCATAGTGAGTTGTGGATGCTCAGCACTCATGGAAAATCAAGTTTTATGTTATTATGCAAATACTTCTTTTTATTCTATTCCACAAAACATTATAAACTGTTATTCAGCAATGGCATTACATTTACTAAAAATACCAAGAGCACCCAAGCCTTTTTGAAATTCTAGTTAAAAAGTAATATTCTGACTTCATTTAAACTAAAATATCCTTTTTTGAATCTCCATAATAATTTAAAAATATATTTCATTATGATAATGTACTGAACTTTAGTACTAGGTGCTAAAAAAACAGGTATTCACTGAATAGCTACAGATATATCAGTGCATTCAGTTCAAGTTATTGAATAAAATTGTTTGAGAAGTTTTGCTCTGAAGCCTTTCTATGTTTATTAAACGAAGTGACACTTTGCACAGTGCTGAGCATAGAGAAACTCTGGTTTGATATGGCAGGCAAAGATGGTTTCTTGCATGCCTTTTCAGGAAGGTTTTTTGTTATGTTTTATGGTGTTCTTTTTTTAAACAGTGTTGAAACTTGTGCCAGAATGAGAACTGGGATCCAATATTTTTTTGGGTGATTAATCTTAACGAACAAATTAACACCAGTAAAGAGAGGCATTTATAAGACTTCTTGTGCTTCCCTTGAGAGTTGATCATGGCCTCCCTCTTCCTCACACCTTAAGAAGAGAATACTTGTCAGAATATTTACTGAATAAATGAAAAAAGTAAATATGAACTTGTTCTTTATTTTAGAAATGACATAAGTTCACTATCTTTATTAAGACATGAATAACTGCATGCTCACAGAATCATAGAATGGTTTGGATTGGAAGGGACCTTTAAGGTCATCTAGTCCAACCCCCCTGCAGTGAGCAGGGGCATCTTTAGATCAAGTTGCTCAGAGCTCCGTCCAACCTGACCTGGAATGTTTCTAGGGATGGGGCATCTGCCATCTCTCTGGGCAACTTCTGCCAGTGTTTCACCACCCTCATAGTGGAAAATTTCTTCCTTATCTCTAGTCTAAATCTCCTCTCTTTTAGTTTAAAACCATTACCCCTTGTCCTATTGCAACAGGCCCTGCTAAAAAGTCTGTCTCCAAATAGGTAATCTAGATATACCAAACCAACCGTTTGCTGGTGGACAAAATCCTAACAGTTTCTTGGGAGAGTATTAAATAAAGGACTATAGACAGAAACCACCTGATTACATCTTTTCCAGAATAGCAGTGAAAAGTTCTTTCAATAAGGGGATTTTTAAAAGCATTTTGCAATGACAGCCTTTAATTATAAGAGTAATTATTTTTATTGCATTTTGTGATATATTTTTTTAACATAATAGCAAACTGATTTCCTGCATTGAGTCATTCCAATGAAGGAAAAATCTTTTCTAAGTGCATAATTTGAATTTAAATGAATGCAAACCTTTGTACTCAGCTTGCATAGTATGCGAGTGATAACTGAGAAAAATGCAGCTTTGTGACACACTGATTACTTTTGTAAAGATAGAAGTATGTTCTACCTTTGATGAGTGTGTCTAACTTCCATTAGTGCTAATGGGAGTTGTGCATTTATGCTTTGAAGAGTCTACACTCCAATTAATTATAACACTTTAAAGAAAATGTGAGATGTTACTGAAAGCAGAGATTTTTTTGGTATTGAAATGTTTTTTCTGAATTTCTATCCTGCTCCCTCTCCTTCTGCGAATTCTTTGACATTGACTGACATATTTTCATGAAATCTTGTAAATACTAGTATTGTGTTTAGATGAAATTACATTGTGACATATTGATAGTTAAAGTCATCTCACATCTAGTTCTTGGATATCTAGCCTACCTCCTGTCGGTCTCTTTTTTTCACTGTTTACCTTTAGCTGACAGCTGAATAACTGTTCCATTAATTTATCAATTTCAAGGTTAACCTCAGATCAAGCTTTATCTGACTGAAGTTGGGATAGACGAGTGAGCTGTGTTTTTTGTGCCTTTCTTTAATTTTCCTGTTGTGAGCAGAAACCAATGAGCATCAGAAAACAGATAAATTGTCCCTGGATCCTGTGTTTCAAATCTGATTGCAAATACAAAGCAGCACTGGAGAAAAAGCTGAATGGCTTTAGGAAAACAAGGAAGAGTCATTGCTAGTAGTCATTCATATTGTAGGTGAAGCAGATGCAATAGATTCATCTGGAACTAAAAGCAGTTAAGCAATTTACTCTTTAAAGAGGTAAATGTAGAAGATGAACACAAAGTTAAGGAAGATGAAGCAGGTTGACCAAAGAGACATCATTATTTATTTTTCCCAAAAGTCACATGTTAATATTAATCTCTGTTGCTTCTCCCTGAGGTATGACTTTTAGAGCTGCCCAGGCATCTAACAAATCCACTGTAGGACTGAAGTTTCCCTATGAACCACATAGGTTGCTTGTAAGTGGGGAAATAAAAATTGCATTCAAACAGATTCATGGATCTCAGACCTGAGTAAGACTGGATAAGGATGTAATGATGCTTCTCATATTTATTCTTGTTCACCCACAATGTAAAATTTACAGCTCAACTTTGCCACAAGTTGGAGTTGAGTCCTCAGAAGTCTTTCTTGATATTGGCCTGAGGCTTTCTCTGTTGGTGGCAAATACATCACTTAGGGTATCTGTCAGAAAGAGGGAGCAGGTTTATGGTGCCCGTAAAGCAGGAGACGAACTGTTGAGTCCAGAATATAGGAATAGTCAGAAGCTGTACAAAGAAATGCAGACAAGAAAGTAGACTTGCTGCTAGAGTGAGAGAAAGAGAGAAAAGGTTTTGCTGGATAAGCCATAGCAACTTCAAATCCAATCACACCAAACCCACAACCCTAAGATATACAAGGGAGTGGAAGGGCAAAAATTAAACAAAACCCCATATGTTTCTCCTCATGCTTTCATTTGGTGGAGAATACACATTACCATTTACCTTCTAGTTGTTGTAGTTTTTTGGGTGCACCTTCCATGGAGCAGAACAGAATTTATAGATCCAGACTACCCAGAGGTTGTCGGAATTCAGCTTATTTGGCAGCCAGAAGGGAAGGCTCTGTCTCCACTGATGTGAAAGGAGCAGATGGAAAGGCTGTTAGACTCTCCAGGAGCCTCTAATAGCAGCCTTGGTGCAACAGTGTGCAGCTAAGGTTAGATGGGACAGGTACTTCACACTTTCCTGGTGGACCAAGAATGTTGCCAGTCACACAGGAGAGAGTGACCCAGTGCATAGTTTCCTACCTGCTCTTCATCACCTTTTTGAATAGGGCAGCTACAGGCAGGTGAATGAGAAGTCAGCAAAAACAGACTTTGGGGAATGAGGATTATGAAACTACCAGACTGCAAAATTGATTTTTGCTGCAAGGGCAAAATCTCTAGTCTGTTGACATGCAATTTCGAGGAGCCACCAAAGTAATCCCTATGACTTACCAAACCTCTGGCCAAACCCATTAGCAGGACCGAAGTTTTCCTTCGTTATGTTCTATACCTAGAACCACAATATTTTGTGTGTCATACTGTGACTGTTATCTATTCCTACTTTATATTTAATACTGAATTATTCTACAATACCAGAGTTTTTAAAGAGAGTTTAGGCTGTAATTATGACACTTCATTATTAAATCAATTCCACTTGTTTATTGTAACATTAAGTGAGGACTACGTTTTAGAATTAGGTGTTTTGTCTTTTCCTGACACATTGAACCCCATTTATAGATATTGTTTCTTTTTGTCTTCAGTTTCTTATTATCTAGTACATGTATATTCTATATTTAGAGAGATGTCTTTTCTTTTCATATTTGTCTATTGAGTTTCATGAGATAAATATTTTCTCTAACTGACTCAAGCCAGGATATTACTTGAGTACAGAGTTGACAGTGAATATCATGACATCCTTCTCCACAGCAGTGTGAATGTGCTGATATGATAGTTTAGTTTGAAAACATACAATTATCGTAACGGCAAAAGAGTAAGTCTCTATGGGGAGCTAGATTTCTGTCCATAATGCAAACAAAAGGCACTCTCATCTATTGTAATGGGCAATTAATCAAGACGCAGTGAGAAAACTGTGCTGATAATACTAAAAACTGGCAAGTATCTTTCTCGTTTGTATTGCAACAAATTGAGAAATGTAATCGCAACAGAGGAGGATGTTAAATAAAATTAGAACTGTGATATGAAATGACAAAGGGAAGAAACTGAAAGTTAAGTATGACATTTTGTCTTATTTTAAAGCAGCTGTGAAATGGAAAAAGACTATCTCAGTGGCATGAGTTCTACTAAAACAGATGAGCTGTCAGCCCTAACTACAAATTTCTGGCTTGGTATTTGGTTATGATGTATCAATTGCACTAACAGGATATAGTTTGGTCTTTGAGTTTCTTTTATTGTGCTTCAACACATCAGGAGAGTGGATTAAAATGCTTCTATTTAAAATGGGAGCAAGCTGGCTAAACTTGTTTTCTAATCTTCATTGAGACTAAATTATTAATAAATATATAATATATGTGTTACTTCTATATATGCCTGTCTTTGCCTAGGGGTCTGCCTTGATTAAGCTTAAACCCTTTTTGGCCGCCAGCCTTTTTTTTTATATGCATGTAAACGAAGACTTTCTCTTAAATGAAGAATGAAGCATGGTGTAAATCTCTGGTTCTTCACTGAGTGCCATGTGCTACCGTAATCCCTGGTCTTTAAAGAGCACTCGGGTGTTGCAATGCATATTTTCATAGAACATTCTGCTGTGAAGCAAAGTTTATGTGAACTGGTAAGTCATTGCCTAGTAGTAGGCTGCAGTTCCTCACTTTGCATCAGTGCAAAAAGAGCATCTTCCTTTGAACAGGAGTCTCTTGTTCCTGGAACCATGGAAATAATGACCTCAATGAAGATAAACATCATCTTGGTAGCATCTCAATTTTCCTCCATAGGTACTCAGATGTTTTATCAATGAGAAGCACAGTCACTATCCCTGGTATGATGTGAGGAAATTAAGGCATAGCACTGAAGAAATGTAAGCAGTAGTAGAAGAGAAGAAAATTATAAACTGTATCCAGGGTTGAGATGATAAGAAATTGATTTAGGCTTGTCTTGGCAAGTAGCGTGAGCCTGCAGGAGAAGATCTTCAAAGATAATCAGCTGGTGTTGAGACCAGCTTCCACCCTGTATGCTAACAAGGATGTTCCATTTCAGACCAGCTGCGGCCTTGTCCCATAGATGGATGGATGCAGTGCATCAGGTGCTCTCCTGGAGAACTTTAGTTTCACTGTGCAGAACTCCTGTTTGTGTGCTCCAAGATTGCTCTGTGAAACAAAGGATACTTAAAGAGATAGAAATCAGATGATGAGACAAGCATCTGCCAGGAACAGTTTAGATACAGCTGGTTCTAAGCAGAGCAGGGGAAGTTGCAGGAGGAGGAGGTCAAGGGAAGAAGGAATTTGAGGGAGGGGTATATTGGCATCTATTCCAGTCTGTCTTCTCTGGATTTTTTTTCTATTCAGAGGCTTTTCCTAGCAACACAGGGGAAGGGAGTGTTCCTGGGAAGTGAACTTAGCTTTCTTCACTCCCTTTTGATGTGTTTTCACTATTATGGAGCGTTCCTCCCCACCGGCAATATTGAAATCCTATGAAATCCGTCATGAACCTTATTACGGTGATTTATCTCTATACCTCTTGCATATTATGGTGATGGCTACCTTGCAATACTGAACTCTGAGAAATACATTCCAGGGTTGAAGAACTTTTCCACAAAACAATAGAATGACTTTAAGCAAAGCTCTTGTGTAGCAATTAAAGGTAAATTTTAATTTTTTAAAAAATCTGCTGATATAATTTACATGATATGTATATTAAATCCTAAAGGATATGCCTACTGTGGTGGGTTTACC
>VYZX01016949.1:0-17545 GCA_013401335.1 Brachypteracias leptosomus | reverse complement strand
CAGGACAAGAACATCAGAGAAGATAAGGGTCACGGATTTGATTATTTATCCCTTTGGTATTTGCCTCAGTTTAATCATGTATCTCTTTGGCGTTTTNAGAGAGAGAGAGACAGAAACAAAAGTCAGGATACCTGTGGCTAACATAATTACTTAATTAAGTCCCCCAAAAGGAGTGTAAGGTAGAATAATATACTTACATGCAATTAAGCCTTTTATCTCCAAAACTGTATAAAAAGTCCGAATTAAAGGATTATACATTTGAAGAAAACAGCTCCCGCTTTCATATCTTTTTTTTTTTTGCCTTTGGTACAGGGACATGAAAATGACAGAGAACCAGCCCTGGCTCATTCAGGAATCAGGCTAGTAAAAAAAAAATCTAAAAACAGGGCGACTCAATTTTCCACTCTGATTTTACACAGGAGCTGCAATTCTGATGCCAAAAGAGACATGCCATTGAAGCAAGGGACAGGTACCAGATGCTGGAAGATGCTTTCATTATTTTATCCTACAGGCACTGTTTTGTTGTCATTAGTCAAAATAATCAGAAAAAATCAGATGCTGGCTAAAGCATTATCTGCAGAATTTCAAATAAATTATGTTTTCCTAAATAGCACTTCAGAAGATGACTAATGTGTGTGTCTGTAGAGGCTTTCTCTCCCGACTTCTAGGTCACCTTAGCCAATTTAGATTTAAACCAGCAAATGTTGACAAATTTTGGAAAATATCAATTCCCAGGCTTCAAAGCCTCTTTGTCTACAGCTATTCTGGAAAGAGGATGCTCTGTCAGGTGAATCCCAGATGATCTGTTCTGGTAATACTTAGAAGCCACCTTTTGGAACCCTGCATTCTCAAGGGGCAGTGCAATATTAAGATGTAGCCCTCAGGAGCATAGAAAATATGACTGCTTCTGCCCAACAAGAATAGCACTAGTATACTGATGAGAACCTCTTTGAAATGAAAACTTGATTTTTCAGATTGCAACCTTTTCTTAAGTTTAGTTATCCTCTTTGTTCTCAGTGCTGAACCACACTCTGCCCCAGCTGCTCTTCCCCCAGATGCAGTTCTCATTAGCAGTCCATATGACAAGATCTCATGGTTGATTACAGCTAATGGACACCAGTGCCCGGACACCATGACAGGCACAAGGTGGCATGGGGGAACTGAGCAGAGTCATGGGCAGCCATACCATAAAACTTATCCTCAGATTTGGCTCTTGTGGGAAATCACTCCAACATCAGGTGAAATGGCAAGACATCGCAAGGTCCCTCCATATCATCACTGTTCACTCTTCTCTCTGGCTCCAAGCTTTGCTCTGCAACCTTCAACACCTTTCCTCTCTTGCAGCTGCTTGGCAATGTCTGCTGATGACAACGACCAGCTCAGCTGGGAATTGATGTGCTGAAGTGCTGGGGCCTGAGCAATAGGACTTGAATTAAAGTTGACACATGGTTGAATCTCACAACCAGACAGTGTGTGTTTGTGACTGGAACCAGAAGAGGATTTTTCTCTGCTAGGAAATTAGCTGATTAGCTGTGAGAACAGACACACTGCTATCCTGAGAAATGGGTGATTTAAAATCAGAACAGATAAAGATAACTCCTCCTCTTTGAGTTCCTTCCCAGGCTTGGCCAACCTTGGATGGAACCCAATAAGGAGGAAAAATAGCAGGTGTCCTGCTTTTGAAGTTATTTCTGAGGTTGCCTATGCAACCAGAGTTGTTTATTCAATAATATAAAAGCTGGTCCCGCTTGCACCAAACTTCGGAAGTCTACCTGCGGGTGGACGCACCATGTAGGACTTCCCTGTTACCGGAAAGGCCTCAACTGCTCACTGCAACCAGGGACTCCTCAGCAACAGCGGGACAGGACAAGAACATCAGAGAAGATAAGGGTCACGGATTTGATTATTTATCCCTTTGGTATTTGCCTCAGTTTAATCATGTATCTCTTTGGCGTTTTTCATGTTTTGCTGATGCACCTCTCTGGCATTTGCCGAGATGGTCTGTGCATGGCTCTGGTGGTATTCAGGATGTGGTTAGTTTCTCCTTCTGTTGTTGAATTTGCTGTTTGGTTCCTTTCCCCTTCAGTTATTGAGTTTTTGGTTCGGTTTGTTTTCCCTTTTGTTATATCACCTGTGGTGAGTAGGTTCATTTCTTCATTTGTTTCTTACGTTGCCGTCCATGCTATGTCATTCTAGTATCTCATAGATAGATAATAAAATCTGCATCTGTTTATGCATGTGTTGTCTGCTGATGACCATGTCCTTTACGCTGAGCCGGATAATTGGCAAAACAAGTGCTTACACAGCAAACAGAGTTGAAAGCACCACGCCTAGAGGAGCAGGGGCTGGAAGTTGAAGTGGAGATCTTTGGAAACGTTTTTCTCAAGGTACTTTACAAAACTTGCACATTCAACAGTCTCTTTTTGCCTTAGATGCAGTCCCTGCACACTCATATCATAAAAAGTGAAGTATTGCAAACAGAAGACACACCAAGACTTTTTGAAGACATCAACTCTAGTATGAAAAATATTTTTGTTAGCACTGCACATGCTCTCTTGTGACAGACTCATTGTTCTAACATTTATCAGAGAAATTGATGGTCCCTGGAGGCGTGAATACATTGCAGCAGAACACCATCATCAAACCTTTCACAGTACTCATGTCCCTTTTCCTATGATAAACCAAAATATTTTCAATTCAAAAATTTCTTGAGTACAGTGGCTGCTTTAATTGCAGAGGTAGTTCTTCAGGTTGAGAAAAGAATCAGAATCACAGAGCTGAAAGATAATAAGAAGCCCTATTCATAATTTTTTCTCCTTTGGCTCCTTTCAACATAATTATTAACATTCTATTTCTATTATAATACAAAATATAATAATGGACAACACAGGCATGCAGAGAGAACAAAAAATGTTCATATTCAGGAAAGCCTAAAATCCAGCACAGGTAGAGGCAGTGAGAGAACAAGAGGAAGTAGAAAACACCAGGTAGTGATGATCCAATGGTGATTAACCAAGACAAGATCTGGAAGCAGTAACTCTTCTCAAATATGTCAAAGAAAGCAAGCAGCTAAAAGAACAGAGCAGAAGGATTTTCTGAGATGGAGTTATCATGAGCTCTTTTGGAGATTTCACACCACCTATTTCAGTGGACAACACAAGAGAGAAATAAACTAGTTCTTCCTAGTTCTCCTAGTTTGAGGAGCTAAGAAGGAAAGCAAGGCAATTACTTTTTTACATAAGCCTTTTGTCATACATGGTCTACACCGGAAAACATGTGCTTACAGATAATGCTGGTGTTCTCTAAATTCACTGCCCAATCATACTGTCTTCCTATCTGAAACAGAGCAACACTTTCACAAATGTGCCTCTTCTCCTTCCCTTCTCTATTGATAGTCTCTATTTGAGGCAGGGGCCATGAGGAAGGCAGAACTACTACCCAACCTCCCATAACAGCAAAAGGCAATGATTAGCATGTAGGGGCGTAAGACTTGGGTAGCTGTGGTGGATGAGTAAATTGCATTGTTCCAGATACTGGTCTGAGATCTGAAGAAGCAAAGCTATAATATTTACAACATGTAGAGTAAGTACTGTTTGATGAAACTGCAAATATCTGAAAGGAATAGTTTTGTTTAAAACAAATATCCTCTCAGAGTCCCCTGGTTTTGAGATGCTTCTTAAGGAATTTATTTCTCTCCAGTAAAGGTAGCAAAGGAATGGTCAAAGTATTTTTCACCCCCTCAGGGTGATATTTGTTTAAATAACTATTTGCTGAAAAACAAAAAAGCTGTGTTTGTCTTTTGTAAACAGACTTACATACAGAGAATAACAGGATTGGGACTGTTTAGTGCTTTTTTTGGCCAGAAATCTGTTTGTTCAATGAAGGATAGCATGGCAATATGGGTTAAAACTCCAGAGTTTTAGTGCTCTTTTTCACAATTTTTTCTTATCTAAAATGGTCAGGAGTCAAGTTTACAGCCATGGTTGCAGTACAATCTCAAGTAAAGGCTTTTTCATTAGTAAAGCAAAGCGTAGAAGCCATTCACAACATTTGATGAGGGATTCAAAAATAGTTAAATATGTTTCAGCAACCCAGATTTATGTCCCTAATTCCATATATGTCTTAAATTACCTTAACCAGCCACACATGCAGAACATCTGCTGAGTCATGGAAAGAGAGATTAAGATGTATTTCATGTCCTAAAAGTTATGACAAAAAAATACAGTTCAACTGTAACAAATACTGGAAAATTATTATCAAATAAGAGAGACTATATTTCCCAATTTTCTTTGGGGTTCATGTTTTACTTATGCTTATACGCAGTTTGCCTTTTCTGAAATAACATAACATACTTTTCATTAATTAAAAAGTCCCTTATCTCCCAGAGAGATTTAATCACTAAGTGTAGTTCTATGAGAAACATTTTGTTTCAGTGGCAATAAAGAGCAACATCTTGGTCTTATCACCTTTATAGATTCCAAAACTAAAGTTATGGCTTCTGATGTAATTTTATAGCTACTGTCAAAGAAACATAAATAAGATTAGCAAACTTGTGATCCCAGCTCCATGGATCATCTTCAAAGCTTACCCTTTTCTGAGTAGTTCATTTGTCAAAATGGCACAGCAGCAAGCTGTGCAGCACGATGTCCTCAGAAATACACCTAAACATCCCCTCTGAGCTCTGCTCCTCTTCCTCTCAGGTAAACAACTTGCAGTTATATCAAGAAACTTGTTTCTTGGACTTGAACACACTTGTGCAATCCTCATGCATTAGCTACTGTTCCACCAGCTAGGTCAGGCATCCAGCTGCAACACCTAACTACAGGAACTAATTTATCTTTGAAATCTCCTTATCTGGGGCCCAGATGAAAGCAGCTTGATCAGTACAAGAACAGTCACAAGAGAGGGTTCAAACATCAATACTGAAGCCACAAGCTATAAAACAATTTTAAAATGTTCCTCTCTTTCCTGTTAGCTAGTAGTTGCCAGACATACTCTGTCTTTTTGACTGTATCAGAAATGATACCTTGTAATTTTAAAGTCTTCAGAGGCTTGTAAATTGCAGTAGCCTTGCTGCACAAGTTTCATGGAAGTATTCTGGGAGAGCACAGATGCTGGATGATGCTGGCTTGGCAGGGGTTCAGGGGGTGAAATAAAATATGCAGGTTGATTTTTTTCATTGCTGAAGGGAGAAATAGAAATAGAGAGAGATGTAACAAGAGAGTAGGGATTATAATGATAACTAAAATTTAAAAAAAATAAAAATCAAGCTATAATCCATAGCACAAGTAAGTTTGGAAGAGATCTCTTGCTCAAAACTGGATCAAAGCTGAATTCACCTCCAGATGAATTCCATACCCAGGACAACACCTCTCTGCCCACTTCCATACATACTCACACTAAGAAAATCCATCCCAAACTTTATGCAAGCTTATTTTTAGTACAATAATGGCATAAAAGAAACAGCTGGTGTGGAAATACAAATCTTAAATCAGCTTCCTAACTAATTTTGTTTGTTTTCATTAAAATAAGTAATGGAAACAAGACAGACAGTATGATCTGCAGAAGTAACAGTGGCAGTAGGTTTGCGCCTTCTAGTTGGACTCCCTGATATGTAACACATTGCTGGCACTAGCAAAAGCTTTGTTATATTTGGGATATTTGTATTTATTTCATGGAAATTCTCTGAAGCACTCAAGGGCTAAGCATCTCATGAAACATTTCCCTTCCGGACACTAATTCGGTTGCTCTCCTTTACTTAGCCATCTGTTTTCATAAAATCTGAAGGAATTCCATAAGTTAGATATCTATCTCTCTGTCAGACTTTACTGAAGTCTTATAAGGGGTTGAAAAGTTATCAGATGAACATAGAGAGACAGACTGACAAAGTGCCTGAATAAGATTTAATTGCCTCGGGAAGTAAGGCTAAAATAGATGCACCATTTATAATCACTTCTGAAGACAGGCCCATTGACAGACTATAATGCGGAGCTCAGAAATTCATTTGATTTAAAAAAAAATCAGGAAGAACAGAAACCCATCAATGCTTGAAACATTAGTGGATTTGTTGGGGTGAAGGCAGAGCAAATGCCACTCCTACAGATGAGAAGAGCTATTGCTGGATGGATAGACAGGACATGGTCTGGAATAGGAAGGGGCTGGTAAGTAGGATTTTTTATCTTTGAAAAGCTTTAACTGAAGTTTGGTGAAATCTTCAAGTAAAATACATCCTAAGCTCATCTTTACCTCACTTAGCCTGCACTGAGTTAATTTTCTTTAGTAACCCCTGACAAGAACCAGATAGTCTTTAGAATCTGACAGCAATCTTGCACAACACAGAGGAAAAGTGGCAAGATACTATTATTATCTATGGCAGCTCACACTGATTAAGAAATGCTCAAAAAAGCTTACAGTTCATAACAGACTATGGTATCATTGACACAGATTTTTCTTTATTTTTTTTCCCCAGCAAAATTAGGACCATGACAGGCAACAAGAGACCTCTTGCATTCAGATGGAGAGGCTGGGGGGGAAACACAGCTCTTCTGACAGATGGCAGGTCAAGTAAGAGTTCTGTAAACACCTGACTCCATCTTTCTGCTAAAGTGTACTTATAAATCAAATATTTTCATGTAGCTGCACTGAAGATGCTTAGTTTCATGACTTTCATCTATTTTATAGAAGATTACTCAGTTTGCTGCACTGTGTATGTCATGAGAAGTATAATGTTCAGGACATCTTGGTAAGTCAAAATGAGAGCCTGCCTCTTGGGCATTGCTCCTTCTCTGCAAGGTTGGGCACCAGAAAGCTCAACCAGATTCTAACTCAAGCTGCAAGGAGAGAAACAATGAATGTGTGAAAAAACATCCTGGTTAAAAACCAAAACACTCGATTTCAGGGCAACACCCAGAAGGGCCACATTTTCTATTGAGATTCATTATTTTAAGCCAGAAAATAATTCAAGGAAGCTTTGCTGCTTCTTTCTACATAAGATTTATACATATAAAAAATAGAAAATACAGATATACATATAAAATATAGAATTATACTTCTCATTTCATAAAGAGTTGAATGGACACTTTTAGCAGCAACTATATATAGAGCCATGGCCAAGATAGTCAGTGAATCAAGACAGAGCCTGGCAAAGACTCATTCAAGTCAAAGACTTTTTTAATGTGACCCTCTGCAGCAGCTCACCCAAGTATCTGTGTAGTCCTCCTTGCATGACAAGGCCCCACATTTATTGTGTCCTAGAGGAACTGAAGCACAAAGAAGGACTTCCCCAAAACCCTGGAGATGTTTACAGCAGAGAAAGGATCTGTTTCCCATTCTCCCTGGTGCTCTAAACAGCGATCCCCTCAGAAAATTCATCAATGAGTCTTGCTCATCACCCAGCTTTTCAGGAAGTTAGGCTTTGCCTCAGATCAGAGTTATTTATTCCTTCAGTCTTCACGAGCCTAAATCATCACTAGCTTCCCCAGCATCCAGCCACGTAACACAGCAATTTACATCACAGACCAGAATGTCATACTTAGTCCAGGTGTTACAACATGAGTGTTGTTGCACACCTTGTTTGACACAGATGGTTCTGTCCTAAAGGAAACAAGTGAAGCTTCAAATGGACAAAAACAGCATCATTTCACACAGCTTTAAGTACTGCTGTGTGCATTGATCCTCCCCAAGACACATACATGCTGGACATTGGGTAACAGCAGTGGCGCAGCCTAAGCCATCCTTTGTTTTAAAAATCTTCGTGTACTTTGACATTCGTAAGTCCAAGACAATCCATAGGATCATTGCAACTTTGTCATTTGGTGAAAGCAGAAAAGATAAAACAAATACTAGGTGACAGAAACAGCACATTTGTATCCAGGGATGGACTCAGAGAGAAGATGGTCTAACCTTGCCAGAATCCTTCAGAGCTTTCTCCAGCTGTGTCCTTGCTGAACTGGCCTCCCCACAATGATGGGTAGCATCAGCCTCATTCTGAAAAGAGTAATTCTGTTCTGCAAAGGAAGATAAAATTAAAAAATAAAAATCAAAAAACACACGTACAAAAAATCCCCAAATGCTATAGTTTTTCTGGAGGTTCTGGTTGCTGAGCACTTTGATGTCAGTACCTGCTTGTGACTTGTAGCACAGCTAGGTTACACAAAGAAGAAGTCCCAGCACAGCCAACTAACCCCCTTCAGTCCCAGAAAAGAGACTGAATCACAGAGCTCTCTATCACCCTGGGATTCCACCATTTCACATCTGGTTTTCTGCTGGCTTAATCCATGCAGCAGCACACCACTACACTTCTTGCTGAGACAGTTTCATTGTCAAAAAGTTCCCATTACCCATGATTAACCTGTAGTTATAGATTATTTTCCCTGTACTAATCTAGTACAACCAGATGATTAAATCCTCATTTGTAAAGCAGAACGCATTTCTTGCATAAAGAGATCACTGCTAAACAGCTATACTACATACGCAGTTAATTGTGACTTTTATAATTTGGGCTCCTAATGGTTCCTTAGTCAGAAAGCAGTTATGGAAAAGCTTCAGTACATAAATACTTCATAAATTATCATAACATATGATAAGTTCATAACAGTAGTTAGAAAAAGTACAGAGTTTATGTACAACCTGCATGAAAGCACATATTGCTCCTGTCCACTTCTTACAAACTAGCAATCACAGATAGTCTCATAGAAGACTTGGACAGAAAATAGATCTTTGCATTTGGAATGTGCAAGCTCTACATTAACATTAGTAGTACAGATTGTTAATCTGTACATTAACAGATTTGTAATTCACAGCATGACATTCAGTGACAGATGAAATGGTAAGGGGGTTGTACATTTTAATATACTTAGATAATGAGCACTTATGTTGTATATATTCAAAAATATAATTTTCTGTAGGTTGGGAAAAATCCACAATTAGTAAACATTTTCCTTTCTAGAAATTCTGATACCTTGGATGGCTTACATGAATTTTCAGTGCATTGATGCTAAACATTTTTCATATGACAAAGATCAAACCCAATCTGAAAAAGCAACAGTTTTATTTTGGAAATGAAATAATATAAGGAAATATTGTGATTCTAGAATACTTGACAGAAGAATTGAAAAAAAGTCCTTTATGACTTTTTTGCATTGCTTTATTTTTTCCAGTCATCTCAAAAATGCTTATTTTATACTGTTGTCAGGAACAAAGATAAGGGCCTACTCCTTTTCCTTTGTCAGGCAGCAAAATCAAAAAGGGATAAACTCCACTACTCAGGAAATACTGCTGTGGTAAGGTGTCCTGGTTTGAGTCAGAACTAATTCTTTTCAGTGATTTTACTTTTCATTTAAGTCTCTTCAAAGCAACTGCACTNGCATGAAAGCACATATTGCTCCTGTCCACTTCTTACAAACTAGCAATCACAGATAGTCTCATAGAAGACTTGGACAGAAAATAGATCTTTGCATTTGGAATGTGCAAGCTCTACATTAACATTAGTAGTACAGATTGTTAATCTGTACATTAACAGATTTGTAATTCACAGCATGACATTCAGTGACAGATGAAATGGTAAGGGGGTTGTACATTTTAATATACTTAGATAATGAGCACTTATGTTGTATATATTCAAAAATATAATTTTCTGTAGGTTGGGAAAAATCCACAATTAGTAAACATTTTCCTTTCTAGAAATTCTGATACCTTGGATGGCTTACATGAATTTTCAGTGCATTGATGCTAAACATTTTTCATATGACAAAGATCAAACCCAATCTGAAAAAGCAACAGTTTTATTTTGGAAATGAAATAATATAAGGAAATATTGTGATTCTAGAATACTTGACAGAAGAATTGAAAAAAAGTCCTTTATGACTTTTTTGCATTGCTTTATTTTTTCCAGTCATCTCAAAAATGCTTATTTTATACTGTTGTCAGGAACAAAGATAAGGGCCTACTCCTTTTCCTTTGTCAGGCAGCAAAATCAAAAAGGGATAAACTCCACTACTCAGGAAATACTGCTGTGGTAAGGTGTCCTGGTTTGAGTCAGAACTAATTCTTTTCAGTGATTTTACTTTTCATTTAAGTCTCTTCAAAGCAACTGCACTTTCTGAAGTTAACAACACATTTTTGCAGGCAATGTCTGCTTGTAGATGTGATAATGCTCAATGTTTAGAGCNATCTAGTGGCCAGCCCAACCCTAAGTCTTGACATAGGGAGATAGAGATGGCCTGAAGAAAAGAGGAGATACTCAGATGTATGAAGGATGTGACAGCCTGGTGCACAAATTCCCTGACCCTTTTGATTTTCTGTTACATACTGCAAGACCACCGTCATATGCCCAACCACCGCAGCAATATACAGCAACAACACTCTGCTTTAGAATAATTATTTGAGATGTTCATCAATTCCAAAATTGTTCTCCCAAACTCTAGGCAATCTGCATGCTGTAGCCAAGCAGAACAACAAAGAAGGGTGTGACTTTGTTGAAGGAAGTGAAAAAACTGCTATTAACTTTCTCCGGTATCAATCATTCCAACTCCAAGTCTTACCATGCTATGCATCTCAAGGACGGAAGGCTGGGTGGAAAGTTTGTAATTCATCCAAATCAATGTCACATGGACTCAAAGTGACCTTATTCCAATCAGCTAGAAAGGCAATATAAAAACACCTGCATTTGCAGTCACTTGTACAATCTACTTGCACTACAAATCATTTAGTCAATAATGATTTATAACAAACAGAGCTTATTTTAGTTATGTATAGCTTGAGCTTGTAAACTCAGGCACATGTAGACAACTTACTTCAAGTAGCTTTTTATACTGGACCTGCTGTTGCATGTTTCCTTCCCCTCTGTGTTAGGCTCTTTAGCCTTGGGCAATTCCTGTAGCATGTTTTAGTTTTGACCTTCCTGATCAGTTGAGCATTGTAGTTACCAGCATGTCAGTGTTGTTGTTGTTTGTTGCTTCTGTTTCTGTATGTCAGTGACTTTTATGAACAATCATTTCAAATTCTAATACTTTCATAAAATTTTTGGGTTTATTTTGTTCTTGACTGCACAGGTGAGTGTGGTGACTGGCAAGGTCCTTACAGGATCTACGACCTGCACTAAAACCTGTAGTAAAGCCAGGACAGCTTATTTCCATGCCGTGGTAGCTGTCATTCAACCCAGGGAGCCTGCTGCTCAGCCAAGCCTGAACCCTACTTGTTTTGGGAGTAGAAGCAATGTGAGCCATTCTGGACTGGCAGCAATGCTACTTCTCTGTGCCGAGGAGCTGGCAAGTCATGCAGCCATCAGTCATTTGTCATTCTCTCAGGTCAGAGGACTGCTTTGCAAACAGGATTTAGCCCATGAGTCACTATTTGGCCTTATGTGCTCTAGAAAAATTTATTATCAGCTCGGATGCCTTTCCTGTGTGACTCCAAAGCTAGAGGAATGCATCTTGGATGCCCTTTCATCCAGAGTGGGAAAGGCAAAAAGCTATAGCAGCATTATTGCCCTCTTTGATCTTTTCTTCTCTATCAAATTCTCCAGTACCAAAGTGCAAAGAGCAATAAAACCCTGACCTTCTCCAGCAATGGTCAGCATACTCCATGCGTTTATTGCCATGGCCTCCTTAACACTGATGATTAGTGCAGAAGAGACAAAGCTATATATAAAAAGTTGTATTTGACTTCTGTGTAAGTGGCTACTTTTGCTTGGGAAGCAATAATGAGTGAGGCACCTCTAAACAATCCTAATGAGTAATATTTTGGCAGCACTGGAAGCACATTAGGGTTAGTTAGCAGAGCTGGGAAATTTTTTAATCAAAGTTGAGTATACTCCTCAATCTATTCAAAAAACTTGACAAAAAAAATAAAGGTCCTGCACAATCAGGCTTTCATCTCCCTTCCCCAGCAGAGATGCATATGGAAGTCACATATAGAAATGCTTTTCAAATTAGCCACCAGTAATGTAATCGAGAATTCTTTAGCTAGAGTCTTCATAGCTACAGTTACTTCAGTAAACAAAAAATACATTTTCCTAAGTTTAACCAACTAATTTAACATGGGCAAATTGAATGACTAATTTCACAAGTGCCTAACATTTATTTCTCAGCATAATCAATCCTGAAGAAGGAAAGCTGTTTCTATAGTAGGTATGAATATACTTCGAATCATACCTTTTCCTCCCGGCTTTGCCTCTTTGGTTTTATATCTTTTTCAAACCAAAGAAAACAAATGACGTATCACAATAAAAAGTTAGTATCAGTTTAAGCCTCAGTTTGAAGCACTGAAGGATTTTCAGAAAAACTCCAGGTTGTTTAAAGATTTCCTCCATGTCCCCATGTCCTAAAAGCACCACTGATGTTCCAGAATACTTTGTTTGCTACAACTTCCAAGACCCATGGATTTTCACAGATTGAAAATAGGCACCACATATGCTCTTATCATAGGAAACAATTGTGAGGGGACTCAGAGGGTCCTTCACCCATCCCTGCTGCCCAAAGTCTGGTAGTGAAGTGTCCCCAGTGGTATATAAGAGTGTCAATTAATCTTCACAACTACACAGAAGAGAAATACAACTACAGACAAAAACTTGATTTCTCTGCTAAGTGTTTCAGGACAAGGAAGCTGGACAATCAATAAATACAAAATTCCACATTTTACTTGATAAGGGACAATAGAACATCACATTAAATAATTAATTTCCCAGTATCAGTCTGACAACATGGCATTTGGGCTGCAGACTGAGTATCAGCCTATGCCGCAGGTTTTTATATATGCATACTTTGAATTATGGGTGCATGGGAACTGCAAATCAGGATTTGCAAAGGGGTTTTTTGTGGACCAGAGTCATTGCTTTTCTCAAGTTCTGCTCCCACATACCTTGAAGACTGAAGCTTAGACACCAGCAGCTTCACCTCCATCCACAATAAAAATCACATAACCCTGCTCAGGAGACCCTGAGCACGCAGGGACTGAGGTTTGTCTGCCTTAGTCATTAATCAGACTCTGTTATTGAAGATTTTTTTTTTAGCTCAGTCTTTAAAAAAAAAAAAAAAAGGATTTTTGTATCAGAGACTTTCCAAGGTGCAAGACTTACAGTGTAGTGACTCACCCAGGGTCACTCTGCCCATTAGAAATCCTTCGTCAGAAGCTAAAATTGCACTCATCTTTGGAACAGCAGATCATGATTTCTGCTATGTCATGGTACTGTCAGAGATCTACATAACTATGACATGTAATATCTGTGTTATTACATAAGAGTAAGTTCAAGTTTTACCTGAATTTGGAAAGAAATATGTTTCTACCTCTCTTTTAAATAGGCCTTTAGTCTATTGTGGGAATAATTGTGAGTTGAATGCAAACATGGATCACTAGATTAAGAAGATAGTAAAGGGGTTTTTTTCTTTGACAACTTTTCAAAAAGGAGATTTGTTTTAGGAACAGAGATATACAGTAACTTTGATGCAAATTCAGTCATTGACAGTCAAATACAGTTTTCTTTGTTCAAAAAATCTCACCTTACTCTTTGGAATATGAAACCTCTCACTTCAGGTGAGAGTTTAGTTTCAGGTCTGCATGTGAGTAGAAAGGTAGATTTTGGCACTGAATTCAAAAGGCTTTCCATGCACTTGGGAAATAGGAAAAAGAAAATAGGTACTTAAATGCAAAAATCACCAGAACTAAATGAGATTTTTTAAAATTATTTTTTTTTAACCTCTTCAGTTAAACCGAAGCAGAAACACTGCTAGCCACCAATTTTCCTCCTTTTGGACTCAGCACCATGAAATCAAGAATAAAAGTAATTTCAGAGAGGTGGGACCATTCCCCCAACCAAAGTGCAATTTTCCCTGGATGGTGTTCAACAGCATGCCCCAAAGGAATTATTTGCAAACATCCATACAGTTGCAGATTTCCAACGTGAAACACAGATGGAGCTGAAGCAGGCAAGGCAAAAAAAAGCCCCTACAAACTCACTGCACACGTGCCATTGAACTGCTGAGGAACTTGTTGAACCACCTGTTGCTGCTATACATGAGCTACTGGCAGATGAGAACAGAGGGACTCAAATGCTTAAGTTAGTTAATGGGCACACCTTGCTGCTCTTTAGAGCCTAGCCTTTGTGCTCAAGAAGTCCCTGCACGTTCAGGCCACTGACTCCAGCATGAGACCTCTTGCCACTGCAGTTATCACAGAAAAAGCATTAGGCAAACGGATTCCACCCACCCATATGAGCTTTAAAACAGGAGAGCAAAACCTGTCAAGTGATTTGAAAGGCTAGAATGCCTAGAACCTATGAAGACAGGCTGAGAGAGTTGGGGTTTCTCAGCCTAGAGAAGAGAAGGCTCTGAGGAGACTTTATAGTGGCCTTCCAATACCTGAAGGGGGCCTACAAGAAAGCTGGGGAGGGACTATTTACAAGGGCATGTAGTGATGGGACAAGGGGTAATGGTTTTAAACTAGAGAAGGGTAGATTGGATTAGACATTAGGAAGAAGTTCTTTACTATGAGGGCGGTGGAACACTGGAATAAGTTGCTCAGAGAGGTGGTAGAGGCCACATCCCTGGAGACATAAATTCAGGGCCAGGCTTGATGGGGCTCTGAGCAACCTGATCTAGTTAGAGGTGTCCCTGCTGACTGCAGAGGGGTTGGACTAAATGATCTTGGAAGGTCCCTTCCAATCCGATGTATTCTACAATTCTATGATATTCCATGCCATAGAACGTCACAGTCAGTATATAAACTTGGAGGGAGTTGGCCACAGGAGGCAGATTGCTGCTTGGGCATTAGTCAGTGGGTGGTGAGCGATTGCATTGTGTATCACTTGTCCCTTCTTGGGTTTTATTTATCTCTGGTTTTGGTTAAATTCCTTTTCATTACAATTATTAATATAATTTTTTTATTATTTCTATGTCTTATTTATTAAACAGTTCTTATCTTAATCTTTAAATTCTCCTCCTCATCCCACTGGGAAGGGGAAGGAGTGAGTGAGCACCTGTGTTGTCCTTAGTTGCTGGAGTTAAACCACAACACTCTGCGAAGTCCAAACAATATGAAGAGGCTTTTTATGACATCATAAGTTTTCACAAGGCTGATGTCCTCTGACAAGCGCAAAGCCAGCCTAAGCAAAGTATTGATTAGAAAGAAGTACTGGAAAGATATCATTTTTAAGGCAATATTTTATATAATAGTAAGATTAAAAATCAAGTAATACATCCAGCTCAAAGCTATTCCAAATGCAGAGAGATAAGCAAATAAACAAATATCACTGGATTCTAGACAAAGCTGGTAACTTCTTTTCTGAGAGCAGTTCTGATATTTCAAAAGATTTCTGATTAAATCAAAATAAAGGCTTAAAGATGCCCTGTTTCCTGAAGGATTAAAATGGTGAATATTATTCTTCTGGGAAGTCTATGTGCTTTTCAACAAAAATGAAGTAGTTTGCTTCTCTCGGGGAAAAAAGGCATCTTTCATCTACCAGTTCTGTTGTCTCCAGAGCTCTGACTATATTTGGCTGGGTCAGGGTTTGGATCTAAACCACAGTGGTGTCAATAGCAACTCACAGATCACTTGACAAGCCGAAGTAAGTCTACCAGGGTTTCGTAGGAAGTTCATGTAATCAAAAGAATTTTTCTGCAAAAGACCTTTAGATATGGACAAATCTTAAATAAAAATATTTTTTTTAAGTTTTCATAGAATCATAGAATGGGTTGGGTTGGAAGGAACCTTAAAGATCACCTAGTTCCAACACCCCTGCCATAGCCAGGGACATATTCCACTTGACCAGGTTGCTCAAAGCCTCATACAACTTTTCTTGAACACATCCAGTGTTGAGGCATTTACAACCTCCCCGGGCAACCTGCTCCAGTTTTTTCTCAGCATTTTACTGAGAAACTCCAGGTCAGTGCTTTCAAATCTGCTGATTGGAAAGTTCTCTAGATTTTCTAAAATACTGCAGGACTGAAAATACTCTAAAGCAAGACACCAAGCAAGCACATATCCCAGCTCTATCAAATACAACCCCCCAAAATCCATTTGCTAGTGTCCTGGCGAGGAATGCCAGTGCTGCCTTTTTGATCAAGAACTTCTAAGGTTTCTCCAGAGACACCTTCATCCATCAGTTTTCATTAAGGAAGATTAGTTGATCAATTCTTTCTCTAACAGAATTTAATCTTACATGCTTTTTAATTTCCACTTCTGGAGAAGTGAATCAAGAAAATGTCATGGTTTCCATACATTTTTTTCAGTCCACATTTCCATAAGAAACACCACTCTGAAAATTGGAATACTTTCAGATCTTTTCCCAACTAGTAATCAAAAAGTGGTAACTAGTGGTGGAAACATGCTTCTTTCTAGCTCTATGGCTCAGACATAATTTAATATCCATGTATTTCCATTTCATCTCACTGCAGGCCAGGATCAGTTATCAAGTTGAGTACAATCTGTCTTGTGGTATCAGTGCAAATTGGGCTTTCTGAAAGAAACAAATTATTTTGATTTAATAATCAAGACTTTGAACTTTGCAAGGGAGTCTCCAAACAATTTTTTTCAAACACCGAGAGCAAAAATACAGCAAATCTCTAAACATTTTATAGTGCTTTTGCAGGAAAAATTGGTTCTGTTTGCCCTTCATGTTGCCCATCAGCATTACTTATAAGACAGTTCAGAAGTTGAAATGAAAGAAGAGTGCATGCTTCATGTGTCAGTTCAAGAAACAATCTTCAAAACAAGTTGGAGAGCAATATCTTGCTGCAACAAATCTTCACTATCAAAATTAATTTCCATTATTTCATTCACTTCCACCACTACCTACAGAGGAATTTATTTTACCAATAATTACAAAGCAGGAATAGAATTTAAAAAAAAAAGTCTTTAGTAAAAGCTTCCTTTTTATCTTTGCCTAAAAAAGCTGATAGGAAAAATTTCACAATTACTGTAATTGAAGACCATCTTCAGTAAACTCCAATATGAATAGACCACAGCTGGATCAAGAACAGACTTTCTTATAGCCCTCTAAACAATGTGCTACCTGAAAGGGTTTCTGTCACTCACAACAGTGTACAGACAGCATTTGAAATTTCTGCCTGACTCAGCATAAGGAGGCCCTTTCAAAGTGGAACAGTTGTCTTTATCGTTTATAAAGACCTTATCCAATGGAAACCCATTGAGAATGTTGTACATGTGACTCATCATACATTCACATAATCTGGTGCAACATATCTGCTGAAAGGGAACACCAAATTTCCTGAGGCTCTATCCCATCCTCTAGAGAATGTATATTTAAAAACAGAAAAAAAAAAAAAGGGGGGGGGGGGAGCAGGAAAAAAGATGTTTCTCTGAAGGAATACAGAATACATGCTCTTCACTTCTAAATGTCTAAGTTAGAAGAGATAAAGTCCACCCAGCAACCATTTCTAAACCATTCCTGGGTACTGCAAGCATCTAAGTCATGCTAAAGGAGGAAGGTTTTAAAATTGTGTAAAAAAGGCTTTAACATCTGTGTAATAACTCAAGACATCGCACAAATCTAGTAATTCTGACTGCAGAAGGGTGTGGTGGGTTTACCTTG
>VYZX01016948.1:80959-94318 GCA_013401335.1 Brachypteracias leptosomus | reverse complement strand
CTTCAGTTGAATCTCTCATATGGATTTCCATGCCTACTTAAAGGATAACATAGAGTTAAATTGTTCAGTATTCTGTCTACTGATAAACCACAAAGTTTTCCTTGGGTCGTATAAACTGATACAAAGTAAAAGTTAACAAAATGTGAACACAGGCTTTTCTTGCCTCTGAATTTATTTTTTTTTTCATTATACTTCACTTGAAACCTTCAGTTTGTGTCATATTTTACACATATTGTTGTCTTGTTCCCCATCCCTATTTTTATCTGGTTTTTTTTTTCCCCCCCTGTCTTTGGATCTATGTTCTTTATTCCAAATCCTGTTTCTTTCTCTTTTTGACTATTTCATCTATCTCATAGTGCTCACACAAATGCTATTAAGTTCTTCATCTCCCTGACCTCTACTAAAGTACTCCTAATTTTAGCTACCAGGGTCAAACATGGCTCTATTGCCAGTACCCCTCTGCGGCATGTCTTACGAAGTTTAAATGCAAACAGAGGGATCCCAAACCACTCAGTACCAAAATGTTTTGAATTTCAAGCTACTAAAAGTACTAATTTAGGCAAGAAGCTTTAGAGAGAAGTTAAGTCCCTACTTAGTTCTACATGCAAACACCTATAGGTAAAATGCTATGAAATAGGGCTAAGAAAACAGTGTCTTCCATTGCAGCAAATAGGAGCTGCCTGCTATAAGTGAATGTGTTCAAAAGTTTGGAATTAAGACTCCAGCTGAACTGTAGACATACTCTTTTGGTTTGTTTTTTTTAAATAATTTTGTAAATCTGTTCCTAGTCAATGAAGGTAACATGGAGGACTAGTGAAATTTTTATGTTTTGTTAACTGTATTTTTTCTTAGAACTGTCATGCTCCCACATACAATTGATATTGCATTTGATATTGCACTTGCGTCTGAAATGTTCTGGCTGTAATTATTGTGCTTGTCATTCTTTCTGTGAGTTGGTTCATCAGCAGTGTTGCAATTTTTTGTTTTTACCTTCCAGAGGAAAGATTGTCCTAGGATACACTGAAGCAGAGCTGTGTATGAGAGGAACAGGATACCAGTTTATTCATGCAGCTGATATGCTTTATTGTGCTGAAAATCATGTCCGAAGTAAGCTTCATTCCCTAAGAAAGGCTGAAAAATCAAAGCATGGATTATATTTGTACTGAAAAAATATTATGAAGTAATCTTTTTTTAAAAAATGGTCATTTGTAAAAAGAACACTATTAATTTCATGGGCTCTTTCCCTCCCTATAAAAACCTATACCGGATGAAGAAATATTTAATATTCCTTTCTAGACCCTTTTAAGTTATATATTCAGTTTCTGTCACATCTTGCTCTCCTCACTTCCTTTTCTGCCTAACCCAACTTCTGCTATTTCAACAACTTCCTTTGGGTGAAGTGACTATTTCAAAGACAGCTTTCCTGTTAGGAAGTTAAATAAAGCATTTTCTTTTGATATCAGTGTTAGATTTTTAACAGAAATGAATCTGTGATTTAGCATGCTAATGTCCCCTACATTTCTGGTTTTGATTTTTGACAGCTTGATTTGATTTAGGTAACAACTGGAGGAGAGAAGTATAATGTTTTAAGCTAAGGAAATAAGTATCAGCTATCTGATATGCAACTGTTTAGTGGACTTCTTTCTTTACTTTTTTGTTAGCTGTAACATATTTGTCTTTGAAAGCTACAGAAACATTTTCAAGATACTTTGTTGCTTATTCTTTTCTGCTGACTTCTTTTGTAAAACTGTTTTTTCTTTAGTCCCTTTTATATACAATTAAATAACCCCTCTCAGTGGTTCTCAACTTATATTAAGCAGATTTTCTGTTTCAAGTATAGCTCAGTCACTGTTTCCTATCAGTGATTTTGTTTGATAAGGAGTAAGGAAGAAAACATTTCCAGAGCAGAATAGGAAGAAACTTTGGTTTACAATTTTGTTTTAAAACTGTCTTAAAACTGGTTTTGCTCCATTTCTGATGCCACAACAATAAAAGAAGTCATGTAGCAAAGGTTAGTTTTTGTTAGGATCCTTAAACTTCCCTAGTATTTTTAATTTAATTTTTCTGTCTAGAAATGCTATGTTTTCAGCAGTATACAACAGAAAAGTAGTGTTTTTATCAGGCATTGCCAGTGGAGTGATAGTGGGAGTGAAAAACAATGAATTTTGAAGTAGATCTGCATTAACCAGGCAAAATGTGAAAGAACTGGATTTAGACCTAATGCATTTTCTAATTTAAACAATAGTCAGTCTTCAAATGTAAAAGAGACTTTTAGGCTTTTGTCATCTACATGTTCTAGTATGCATAAATTTCTGTTATGGCAGAAATAATGGATGAAGTTCTGTATAGGATGTTGTCAACCTGTAGTGGGTATCTTATTACTGCTTGCAGTTTTGGCTTTTTACCAATTTACCAGTAAATTAAAATAAACGTCTTAAAGTGATCCATCATCCTGTTTCCACTAGGAATACATTAATGCCACACAGAAATGAGTGACTGAGGACATGAGATTTGAAAAATTGCTCTACAAATGGGATTACTTTCATGACATGCCAGATTTTCCTATTTTTGTTCACTGGCCAGTAAACAGTATGCTTACTCTTTAATTCTAGTGATGAAGACAGGTGAGAGTGGAATGACTGTATTTAGGCTTCTAACCAAAGAAAATCGATGGGCCTGGGTACAGGCAAATGCACGTCTTGTCTACAAAAATGGAAGACCAGATTACATCATTGCCACACAAAGACCTCTTACGTAAGTCATCATTGAATAAAGCAGTATACTTCAAGAGCTGAAGACTTTTGGATTTGTTTATGTACAGAAAGGAATTATTTATTTTTAAATAAATCCCCTTTAAATCCTGAACTCCACAAAGAAAACCTCTTTCAATTTGTTAACAAACATTGAAAAGAATTCTGATATTTCAGTACTTTTGTGGCATAGTCCTTTATGTGTAAAACTTTAGACATTTTGATTTCATATAAAGAATAAGAGCAGTGGTACAAGCACCAAGTTATTCTATCCAACCTATTTTTAAGTCAGTATCCCTGTTAGCAAAAATTAATAAATCCAGCGGTAGTCGTGTGGAAGAAACAATGGTAACCAAGAAATGAAGTCCTTTATGGTGCTGAACTAAATTCTACATAATATGGAATTCAGCATCATTATACAAGTTAAACAATTTTTGCTAAGGAATCTGTAATTGGGGAAAAAGAGATATTTCAGTACTGAAGTATTCATTTACTTGCTATGCCAAGAAAAACATAATGCATGGAACAAGGCTCACTTATTTTCTGTGCTCAGAATGTACAGAAAATGGTATATGCTCTCTAGATTAATTACAAATGTAATATGTAAAGGTGGTATTACAGTCATAAGCTCCTTATTTCATAATCTGCCTCTTGGTTTAACTCGGCCAAGTTGAGCTGGAATAGCTAGGAATTTGAAAAATGCCTACAAATAGAATAGTTCATTTTTTAATATTAATTCCAAGGGACAAAAAGATTACAGTAACTGTTTAGTACTGCAGTATTATGCTATACATCTGGTTTATTTTCAGAGATGAAGAAGGAGCAGAACATCTACGGAAGCGTAATATGAAGTTGCCCTTCATGTTTGCCACTGGTGAAGCTGTGTTGTATGAGGTATCTTTCCCTATGTCAAGCCTTATGGATTCCTCTCAGCTGAAGAATAAAAGCACGACAGGAAAAGGAGCCAAAGCAATGCTACACAGTGATTCCGTGGATCCAAACTCTCTCCTAGGTGCCATGTTAAGGCAAGATGAGTCTGTGTATCTCTGCCCTCCAGCATCGCATAAACTTTCCTTTGAGCGGAACTTCTTTGCAGATAGCAGGGATGAACTGGGTGGTGTTGTTGGCAGTGGCTGGGCAGATAATCTCCTGCCTGCTGGAAATCACAGCGTTCTCAAACGGGAGCTAATGGAGTGTTCCCAGGACAGTTCTGTTCCGCTTCCTGAAGACAGTGCAGCACTCTTTCAAGATGATAAAACCAGTGATTTGTACAGCATCATGAAAAATCTGGGTATTGACTTTGAAGATCTAAAGTGTATTCAGCAGGATGAGGAGTTTTTTAAAACTGAATTATCTGGTGTGGATGATATAGGGGACATTGACATAACTGATGAAATCCTGACTTATGTTCAGGATTCCTTAAATAAGTCTGACTTTTTATATTCAGGCTGTAACCAGCAGCAGCCTTTGGTCCAGAATGAAGGTTGCTTGGTACAGCAGGAGTTAGATCCACATCAACTTCATCAGCACCAGAAACAGCTTGTGGAGCAGCAACATCAGCAGCAGCAGCAGCTCTGCCAAAAGATGAGACATATGCAAGTCAATGGGATGTTCACAAACTGGAGCTCTGACACCAGCGTGCCTCTTAGGTGCTCACAGCAGCAGCCCCAGCAGTATGTATTCCCTGGCATGCATGCCACTACATCCGAGTTCTCTTACAAATCAGAAGTAAACACTTCCCCTTATGCATGTAGGCAAGAGTTTATTCCTTACAAGCAACCCACAGCAATGATGCCACAGCTCTCGAATTTTGCTCAAATGGATTTTCCTGTAGCAGGTTTTGACAGATCGACCTATTCTGGTTCTTCCAACTTGGAGGATTTTCTCGGTTGTTTGCAACAAGTTCCTGAAAATCGTGAGTGTGGGACAAACTCCGAGTCGGTTCTGCTAACTCCTCAAACCTGTTATGCAGGAGCTGTTTCTATGTACCAGTGCACACAAGAAGCACAGCCCAGCTGTGTGGATCAAATGCAATACGATCCTATGGTGGCAAGTCAACAAACGCTGTCGAACAAGGTAAGGTGAACAGCATCACTGCATTGCTTGCATGTGTTCTGTTTGTTTTGGGTGGCTGCTGGGATGCAGAGTTTATTGTGATGAGAAACCTGGTGGGTTTAGCAGTGTGTGAGCGTCCTTGTTTCATTTGTTCATTAGATGGAAGAGAGTTGCATTTGGTCAGGTGTTTATGTGCATGTATCCCCAGCCTGGTAGCTCTCTATGGCAGAATTTAAAGCAAGAGTGAGTGAACTAGCCTGTTGTATTTAGCAGTAATTTTCCCAGTAGGAATGAAGGAAAAGCAGATTGGTCAAAAGCTTGGAATTTGCTTATATACCTTTTTTAGTGAAGTGGAGTGATGACAGTAATCATGGCAGATTCATGCCATGATTGGAACTGGCACATTTGTTTTCATTAAATATGTTCAAAGATCCAGAAAAAAACAAAATCTTGGGTTTTAAAGTGTTAGTGTTCTATAGCTACTCAAATTCTTTGATTTTAGGATTGCATATAGTATCAGATTATAATAAATATATAATTATTAATAAGATATATTTAATAATATAAATATATAATCGTATATATCACAATAATTATAATAATATTTATCACATAACATGAAATATTATGAACTGTTGCATTTCTACAGAAAAGGGTACTGCATAAATATTTTTATATATTGCTACAAGTGAAAGTCAGCTTGTTCCTCAAGCTACTGCCCAATTGTGTGCTGAAAAAAAAGAACAGGAAAAAATTATAGTCATAGTAGATAAGTTGGACCTTGTTCACATTGTGCAAAGAAGAACGCACAGTAACAGCCATGGAAAAGAGGAGCCTGGCTGTAGTACAGACTACAGTTTTAAGTATGTTTCTTCATAGATAAAATTACCTTAGAAATAAAATCAATTACTAAGGCAGCTTCTGATTCTGAATAATCTTTCTTGAAGTACTTTAAATTGTAACATTTATTTCTGCTGCTCAATTACAGAGCCACAATTTTTTTTTTTACCTCAATGAGTTAATGTTCTGAAGTACCAATCCTACAAGTGCATATGCACATGCATAAGTATTTACAGAATTAAAGTATTAATTGGCATTTAACCTACACAAGACAGAGGCGAGGAATGCAAGTAGTGTTGCAAACATACATGTTTTTTTAGTATGCTTAATACAAGTACAAAGCTTATCCTTTTTAAAACTGCTTCACTAGTAGGAAAAATACAACTGCAAAACTGCAGAAATGTATCTAGAATGTAGGACAGTTCCACAAGATGAACAGCTTCTGCCCAAGTGCCCAAGGGCTGAAGTAGCATGAAGTGATTTTGGCAGACTGCAGCATGCAAGCTTGCACAGCGCTTGGCTGTACGTTGCTGGCTGTGGTCAGAGTTATTCCTTCACAGTGCTTGTAACAGGGCTGCAAAGCACTTCAGGGTCACCCAAGTTCGCCCCTATAATAGTATAGAATTGTTCTTTTCACAAAAGCTGTACCAGTGTGATGCATCAGTGTTGAATAGCCAGCGCATAAGCAAGCCCATTTCTTTCTTTTTAATGGTTGGTTTCAAATAAATTTATTTTTTAGATTATTTTGTTGTTATGTTACCTTAATTATTCTTGTTACACCCCCTTTTTGTTACTTTCTTGCTAACTTTTCCCTCTTACTTATCTGTAAAACGTTTAATGACTAATAACTGACAGCATCTCTGAGTGCAAAAATATAATACCTCTATTACTTCATATTTACTCGAATGCTGTGCTGCAAAAATAATACTATGTTTAGTTTCCTTGTAAAAAAAAGGAACAAAGGCCACTTTGTGAAAAGTTAACCTTGTTTAAGTTGTTCAGAGGCAAATGCAGCCCCTCTTGGTATAGCAGACGTGTGCTGTGTGGGCCTGGATAGCATTGCATAAGCAGAAGCCTGGAGCAGAATTGGTGTTCCTCTTGTGCACATTAGCTCTTGTTTACCTCTGAGGAGAACTGCTGAACATTTGTCCAAATGAGCTTAAAAGAGGAGCACGCTTCTTGATGAGATAAGGATTATTCCCCCAGCCTTATTTGTAAAAGTGATTGTAGATAGCCAGCTGGGTGCAGTGGGAGGTGGGAAGAGACTGCTTGTTCCTTCTAGACCAAATAGCATTGACTTTTGCAGCCCATATTGCTATGTGCTGTTAACATGAAAAAACCCCAACATCTCTTGTATCAGACTGCACTGTTTTGACCTCTAGCTATCTGTCAATATTTTTATAGATTGAGGGCAAACTAAGGTTCTATGTAAGCACAAGTTATGTTGAGAAATGTTTTAATGTAGAAACATTTTTTCTTTTTTTACCTAGAAATGTCTTTGCCCCAGAGAAAGATAATCCTGTAGTCATATATGCTTACATTACTGAGATTGCATTTTGTCTTGTATCAGAGGAGTTAAGAACCTTAAAATATGTGAGCCCATGGGAACTATTAAGTTAGAAGTACAGCTGCTGCACTTGAAGAGATCTTGTAAAGTATCGTGTATACCAAAGCCATGATGGCAAATAATATACATTATTTTAAATAGGGAAAATGTATCACTGCTTATGATAACGCACTTAAGGTTTGATTTTATGACTAATTGCTAACTTCAGTAAGCGTGCAACTAAGCACATAGGATCCTCCTGTCTGAGCCTACCTTCACACAGCCAAACCAAAGTAGGGCAGTCTTTGTGGCTGGATTTAGCACGCTGACATCCCTATCAGCTGGTGGAGTCTGGAGAGAGGGTGGGCCTTGCTGCGCAAGCCGCGATGGCTATCCTTTCCTCAGCCTCCTAGCTTCCATTGATTCCTACATGAAAAGACTAAGGGATTAGAAAGCCACAAGGGTCTGTTGTGGTCATCTGCCTTGACCTTCTGCGTAACTTGTAATTGCAGTAGGATCATAGCCAAGGTAGTATAAAAGCACTTTCAGTGATAGAGAAGGGCAGGAAGGACTTAATTTTATTGCTTGTCAATATTCCTTTATTAAGGAGGAGAAACCTTGCTAAGTACTATGTTCTGTGTTGGGAACTTTTTTAGACATTTTAACAAGCATGCTCATCTTGTGATGAAGAATATAGAAATAATCTGCTTCTGTCAGAAGTAATCCTAGTTTATGTTATTGTAGCTGTCTTTAGAAGTGTGGCAACTTTGATTAAAAACATAATTCACGTGGCTATAATCTTGTTAAAAACTGAGAACTGGGCACAGTTAGTCAAATTTCAGTGCTTACATAGAAAGGAAAAAAAAGTTTTAAAAACTCAGCATATTTTGATGAATGAAAGTATAATATATTTTTAAGGACAAACCTTGAATGAATGAGTACTTATGATAATAAGCTAATCCTGAAGAGATGATGGAAATGTTTAAAATACTTTGTTGTATTTTCTTTGCATGACTGGAGTATTTTGTAGATAAAGTGGCTTTTCCATAGTATGACAGGAAGCATTATATCAAATGATTAAAATAATCCTGTGAACAATTATGTCAAGACTGATGAAAGCCATTTATTGCTCTTACTTGGCATTGTCAATAGGAAGACTGTTTGTCAAAAAAGCCCACCCTGTGACAGCTCAGCCTGTGGATTGAATACAGTACACTTCAGCTTATTAATAGGACTGCATGTGCATTCCTGGAAGGGCTGTAAAGTCTGGATCCCTTTTCAGACATGAAAATATGTAAATAGGTTGTTTTTAAAATGTAACAGCTGGATGTGGAAATTAGAAGTGCTCAGTCAGACTGTACTTTCTACAAATGGAAACTATATTATGCTTTAGATAACAGTGATGTTTCTTAGCCAGAAGTAGGACTCCCACTGACTTCAACATGGGTAAGTTTCACTGATGATTCAGACCATACTTCAATGCAAATTAACTTTTCGTCTAAACAAAAACTTTTAAAGTTATTCATTGTATTTTAAGATTATTCCATCCAATCTGTGTCTTTAGGAGGATTTCTAAAAACTTTAAATGAATTGGTTTCCTATATTCATCCCTAATACTGACTTTTTTCCTGCCAGTTTCAAAACGGTTTCAACGGAGGAAATGTAAATGAAGCATATCCCTCACAGTTGGAAGATGTGATCAGTAATGCACAAACTGCCACACATCTTCAGCCTCTTCATCATCCGACAGAACCCAGATCCTTCTCAGATTTGGCATCTAGTGGATTTATGTGATTCAGATCTAGAGCTCCATCTGTGATTTTGTCTGGGCGTCAGGCTGCTCTGAGGAAAAGCTTGATAATTCCATCTTTGAGCATCGGACTTTTACAGCTAAATTACATCTTGAGAATAGGAGGTTGGTTGCACTAGATACTGGTGGATATGTAATCCAAGACCTGACTAAAAGTATGCATGTGCTGTTTTCTATCAGCTTGACTGTGTCATTGCAGTATGGATTACATATGTACTACAGACTGTCATGCTATTACAACATAAGATAAGGCAAATGGTTTTGTTGCTTAGAAAATAATTGGGCACTTTACAAATAGCATCAATGGCACAAGGAAGATGATTTCACATGTGGATTATTTCCAGAATTTATTTTTTAAAACTATTAAAAAAACCTCTGAATTAATGAGAATTAAAAGCACTTAATTTTAATGCATAGTAAGCTCTTTAATCACTTATTTTATATTTAAATCTTTTTGTTTTAAGTTTCCATTTCTAGCACTTTAATAGAAGGCTTAATACAAGGATATGATATGCAACTTCAGGTTTTCTATGAAACAGACCCCTTGCATTCCTCTTTTCTTGTCAACCTTAAGTGCCTCACAATTTAGCTACCTTGTTTCTGATGGGAGCTTATTTTAGCAAAATTCACTATAAATGTCATCCATATTATGTGAACTTTTAACTAACATCTACAGTGCTACTGGCTGTATCTTTTTTTTTTTTCCCCCCCCCTAAAGATAATTTAAGAGAATGACTTAGTTCTTTATCTGTGAATTTGTTACACTATTATCAAGAGTTATTAAAATTCAGAATTTAGTTCAGCTGAAGAGTTTTGGTTTGTTCTATACTGCTTTTCTGCTTTCTTCAGGTAATACAGGGTATATTAAAAAAGCAGATTTTGCTGAGAGGGAGGAGCAAATCCTCAGGATTAGTTTTAGATTATTAATGCTGAAACACATGTGCCTTATCTTGTGTTAAAATGCTCATAATGTTCTTTAGAAATAATACAAGGCTGCTCTATGCAAATATTTTCATTAAAATGGATATTGAAAAGCATTGCATTTTAAATAAGGGGGGAAGGATCTCAATAGCGATTGGTATTGATGTTTACTTTGACTGCAGTTTTCAATATTTGTGGTGGGGAAAGGGTCTGTTTTGGTTTAAACTTTATCCCTAGTAAATTGCACTGCGAAGTACAGAGAGGTTATTCTTTTTATGTGTGTTGATCCATTTGAAAAGCTTTGTGCAAAATATGAAATTGGGAAAAGAAAAACGTCATTAGAGAAATTCTCCTTTTAATAGGTTTACTTTCAGGAAGAAAAAACCCACATCCATGAGAACGTTCTGGGGTTTTGTTTTGGTTTTATCTGAGAGGATTGTTAGAATTGCAGACACCAATGTTTCGTGCAAAATAATAATCTACGTGAAAAATACAGAAATGTGTATATGTTCAAAGCATTTCATACTCTTGTGTGTTGTATAGTTCATATATAATAAAATGTCTTTGTAAAATATTTTAAACCATTTAATTATAAAGTGTTACATCATGATATGTTATGAACAATTTTAGTACATTTGTTATATATAATATAAAATGGCAATTTATCCAGTTTGTTTAAAACAGGCAAAAGTAAATTGGCTTCCTCCAGACAGTTGTTAATATTGTTATACAAAGACGGTCACTTAAAATTGGAATCTTCTTGTAGCTGAAACATGCTTTCTTTAAAGAGCAGCATGTTTTCTTCCATTCTATGTGATATGTTATGCTAGGCCAAACTTCTAATTCAATTACAACTTTTCAGATTAATTTTTCAGAGAACTTCAGTAGTTCTTTTAAGTGAAATTACCGTATATGAAAGGGACATTAAGGAAGCAATTACTATTCAGGAAAAGCCCATAAAGATATTGTGGGTTGTATTACAAAGTTGCTTTTTTTAATTGTTGTTATTAAACGTTTCAGATTTTGTTTTCAGCACAAGACAACAGTTACAGATTTAATTAATATAATTTGAATTAATTTGTGATTCTGTCATTTTTTTTAATTGAAGGTCTTGTTTTAAGCCAATATCTGAAACGTCTTCCATATCTAGCTAGTGTGTCATGTTTGCATTTGAACTTGAAAATTATGAAAAATGCTGTAAAACTGGAAGGTTCAAAGGGATAATGTATGTTTTACATCTTACAAACCAGTATATATCCTGTTTATGAATTTAGTTAAACCAAATACATGTTGTCCTATCACTAAGTGCCAAGGATGCAGTACTACAACTGTGCTGCCCTACTTACTGTAAACAAATTAGTTGTTTATATGCATATCAGTGTATTTTGTGCATTATCTTATGCGTACAATATTGACTGTATTAGTGCACTCTTGATCTGCACCAAACTGTACCTACAGTGCACAGATGTTTCTGAATTGGATCTCTCTTAGCCCTTCAGGTCTGTTATAAGTAAGATTATAACTCAGTGTTAGTCAGTATTAACTATCCATTTTGTACAAGTTTTCTTAGCTTGTTTTTCTTTGCAGCTCTTAGCTCTCCCTTGCTATGCCTGCACATACCATGCAATACACCTCTTGCGTTAAGGTATGGTTTTGTAGAGTTCTTGCTCATCTCCAGTAAAGTTTGTAAGACATAATATATGGTAATAAAATAATCACTTGAATGTAGCTGAAATGTATATCCTTTTACTACAAAAATGTTTGATTTCAGCAGTATACAGAAAAATGTCATCAGTTACTAATATCTTTTGAGAGCTCATCATCTAATAGTTTACAAAACTGTTGTTATTAACGTCACTGTGGACTTTGCACTTCTCTAAATATTAGATGCAAATACAATGTATATAATTTAGAGTGGTGAACAAATGTGTATTTGTCCATGGAATTAGTATTTTATACTTGCATGAAAGTGAGTTTATAAATAAACTTTGTAAATAGTAAGCCACAATGATCAGTTGGAAGGCTTCTATATTCATTGCGCACTAACAGTAAATACACAGTTGAACAGTACTGAGGCAGGAATAGAGTTCTGCGTAGATGCTGCTAGAAAACAGAAGCATTTTCTTTTTTGAGATTTGTAGCTGGCCATTGGTAACCTATTTACTGTTTATTGCTATTTCATAAATAATAATTTTAAGAAAACAATTATTTTAATTTATTTATAATTACTGATATTACTGTGTCCTGTGTGCTATATTGGCTTTGCATGATAATCTTTTAAAATCCTTTGTAATGCTGAATGAAATGTTTCACTATAATCCCCTATGCAGTTTACCAAACTTACAGTAGTTCCTTGGTTTAGTGACATGATGGACAAGAATTTAATTGGTTTCAGCTACACTAACTTGTAATGTATTAAGACACATCTTATACAGAATCAGTACTAGGCTGTGAACTCTATATGTAGGTTCTCTTGTTTACCCTTCTTGCATAGCACAAAAAGACAAGCTAAGATACAAGAGTAATTCAACAAGGTTGCAAATCTATTACGTAACATCTGGAAATAATCAGGCAATAATATAAGCAACATAGGCCATTCTTTTTTGTAGTCTGTTGCATTTGTTAAAAGGATACCTTCAAGACACATACCAACCTGTTCCCAGAAGTGTAAGTCATCACTGTCCAGTTTTGTTTGAAGGAGGGAGATTCTTTCTTCTGGACTAAGCCATTTTCTTTATGATTTATGGAATTCTGCTTCTATTTCTAACTCAATGTGAAAGTTAACAACCACGGTGGTACCTAACCTGCAGTAGGCTGCTCTGTCATAAGCTCAGGCAGTTTGTTGGTGGAAGTCATCATCTTACTCAAGGCTCTGTCAGAGAGAAGCTTTCCCAAATAGCTCTTTTTTCTGTTTTCCTAGTGGGGAACAACATTTCATACTTACACACTTTTACTGGGAGGTTTTTTTTTTATTCACCTGAGAACTGGTTTACTAGGTTAAAGTTACTAACTGGAATGATAGCCTGATTCCACTTTCAAGATTTTTTTTTATTCTGTTGCTTAAGTTGACAGATTATCTTCCTGCCTTCTTCCCTCTCTGCCTAGGCATCCTTCCCTGCAAGCTGACGCTTTCAGTGCTAAATAAGTAATACTAGAGCAAAACAGCTTTAGACATCCAGAATACAAGATGACACATAAAACTAATAATAAAATTCCACCTATCATATTCTGTATAATCTGAACATTTAATGATTTCCAGCATGAGCTACTGTTCACTTTCCCCTCTTTCATTTCTGTTGCTTCCAGTGAGCAATATTCACTTTGATTGCTTACCAGGGAATCTGAGCCAGCTCTCCAGGAAAACATCCATTTTTCCTCTCAAGCAAGTTCTAGTGCATTGATTCTTGTGGTGAACCTACATTTTACAAATCCTCTTA
>VYZX01016948.1:45037-78438 GCA_013401335.1 Brachypteracias leptosomus | reverse complement strand
AAAGCGGGGGAATGGGGAAGAAAATTCCAACAAGTTGGGTAAACAGGATGATTTATGACCCCTAATGCCTAAAGCAAATACCAAACTATTTTAAGAGTCTGTTTTCCTCTGATGTGACAACTGTTGGGTCAACTCTTGCCCACCTGATGATACCATTTAAGTAGCAGCCCTCAATTGATAAAACCTGTTGGGTATCATGACCCAGTTTGAACAGCTGCTAAGTTGCTTGTGTTGCCTGATTTTTGTAGCTTTGCCATACCTCTTTGCTACTGTTCCTTGCAACTTCTCACTGCTCTCTGTGCCTTGCTCTGCCAGCCACTCTCTTTACCATGGCACGCTGGTGAGTGGTTCCTGCTACCGCAACTCAGGGCAAATGACACTGAAAATAACAGAGACATCTAACATACATGTGTGTATGTATTAGCTTAAACAGCTTTGCCTACTTTGCAGCATACAGAGAATTTATGCATAATAGTCCTTTATTCACCTTTAGTGGAGAGACTGATATTTTTTTTTAGGCCTTGGCCATCAGTCTTACAGCAGAGTTGTCAAGTAGAATACCTATCTTGGGTTTGTCCCTTGTCACCGTTTGTCCTCTGCCTCCTGCATGCTGGGAACAGGGACCTCGCCCTAGTGCCAGACTCAAGGCGATAGTTTGCTCTCATTGCCAGTTGCCTCTGAATCATGTCTTCCCTCAAAGCAATCTTTCTCAACTTTTTGGCCTGTCAGTCTTCATGCAGCGCTGAGTCAATTCTTCTGCCCAGGAGGAACCAAGCCACTGCCAACTGTAAGAGGTAGGTAGCAATTCCCTGGCTAAGATAAACATACCCAGCCAGGTATTACAGCCCACTCATGTTCCCTTGTCACTCCTCACATTGAAGGAATAGAACTTCAACATACTTCTTCCACCCATTACCTTTTTGAAGCCTTTTATAACTTCCTAATTGTAATCCAAATTTGAGAAACACTACTTTAAAAATAGCATGCAACAAATGATGAAGGGCCTCCTTCCATCCCTCAAGAGCCAGTAGTTGACCTTTCATTTACCATACTATATTTTTAGTAGTGTAATATCACATACAGTTATCTACACGCAGCACCTTCAATCAGGCATCAAATGCTTTTTCAGAGTCACATTAACAACTAGCTGCTCAGCTTGCTGGAATTAGAAGCCAGATATGTTGTTTTATTTACAATATAAAATCAGACTGTGGTTTTGGTGTAGATTGCTATAATAAAACAGAAAGGTCCCTTTGGTGTTCTTTAATTTATGACACACTGTAAAATGTCCAGCCACATTTTGCCTAGTAGCAGAGGAAGGAAAAACAATAACTCTTGGCTGAAGATTTAAAAAGTCTCACCCACCATGAATGTATTTTGAGATCCTGCACATTTGGGAGCAAATCAGCTACTTATCTGCATCTGGGATCATGCTCGTTTGTAACCACAGTGCAGGTTCTGTGGCTTTTAAGATTTTTGTTAGTCTGCCTAAATAAAATCATTCGTATCAGATGAATGTCAGTATGGTGCTATTAAAATCACATTAAGGAGGTTTTTAGGCTAAAATTTTTGGCTTTGCAGAGTAAATTGTATCCTGTTCTGATTTTTCTAATTCTTAATGTCTCAAAGCCTGCCTTTTAGGCAGACTAGAAACTAGAAATAATTAAGTGCTGTGAATTGCAGCTATATTGTGCTCATTACCCTAGCCATGTAAAGTCTTGACATTATTCTGCTGGAGTGCTTCCTGGGGAGCTACATAAACAAGCTATGGCTGATGGCTTTCTATAGCTTGTGATCAGACTGTTTAATCTCTGCTTATCAGTTAGGAACCTTCAGAATTGCTATTTAACAGCAAAGCTTTTAGTATAAGTACATTGCTTGATTAACCGCATCAGTAAACAGAAATATTACTAGTGAATCACAGAATGATGCAAAGACGTCTTACATCATCTCACTCCTCTCACCAATGGAACATGAATCCTTGTTATTGTATAAAAGCTTCATCTGTTTGACCAGGCAACTGTGGCAAATCCTACTCACTCAAGAGCATGGTCAGCCTGTACAAGCTCTCCCTGGGAGAAAGATTTCCCTTCATTCATCCTATCTTTTCCTGCTCCTTTTTTCTGCCTACTACCTACTCTTTATGTAGGTATCTCAAGATACTGCCTCCCAGACAGCCACACAACAAAATATTTCTTAACTCTTATGCTTAGTCATTTTGAACAGTATGTATCCAGAAAGTTGTATTTCCATACAACATGCAATAAAATAGTTGTTAGGAGAGACAAATTGAAAGAAATAGACCAGTGCAGCAAAAGTGGCAGGTGATCAGCTGCTATTTTCTTCTTGAAAGCAAGTTCTTCCTTAAAAATCCTCAGATCTTTCCCTTGTAACACCAGCCCACCATGTTTCCAAAATACTTTCATTTTAGCAAGCTAGAGTTTTGGGGAGGGGCTGGCTTTTTTGCTGTTTTTTTGGTTGGTGTTTTGTTTGGGTTTTTTAACTGAATACAGTCCATTATGGCAGTCCTGGACAAAGAGACATTAGTTGAATCAGTTGTTCATCATATTAGAGATACACATACACGGGAAAATATCTTGCCTCCTTCTTTATGAGCAAATTCCCTACACATGTCAGATTTGAACTGGTTTCCTTTGCTGAACATTATGTTGCAAACTCATGTTGAATGTCCCATTCAGTGTCTCTTTCTCCATCTCTAAGAATTCTTTGTTTTCTTCATACTTAGAAAGAGATGACAGTCTGCATTTCTCAAATAAAGATAAAATGGAAAGGGAGAACTGTTCTGACAGAAGAGGATGTGACAGGGAGCTCTTAAAATTGTAAAAGAAAGGTAGACCAAAATTTTAAAGAAGGTTGGTGGGGATTAATGGGAGATCCAGTGATGGTCCCTTGGGATTTAGTTAGAGGTGCCATGGTGTAGACCACTTAGACCTAAACGGAGCTAGCTTGTACTCTGGGAACAATCTACATGACTTAATGGATTTCTTCCATCTTTTATTCATTACTCTGCTTAATCCATGACTGGGGCCTTTCATTCAATGTGAAAAACGTGTGCACAGCAGAAGAGTGGATGCTTGCCTGTGTGTTTTTAGGGGGCTGATAGTTGCCTGCCAAATTGCTTTTTCATTTTGGTTTCATGTATTTTTGAACATCACACAAATCCTTTGGAAGAGGCTCACCCAAACATTTCAAAATCCATCCAGAAGAATTGGGAAAGGAAGGTGTTTGCTCCCTAGCTGACAGCCCTTGTGTGTTATATCTAAGCCTGCCGCAGGTCTTCTCAGCTATCATCAAGGTGCTCTCATAGCAGCTGAACATACGTCTTCATTTGCTCATTTTATTGTTTTATCTCATGAAACTTGACAAACTACAGCATAAGTTATCTGAGATCCTTTAAATAATTGCATGTAAATACATTTATTTGCCACTTCTGTATTTGCCACTTCTAAATATTTCTGGCAGTGTTTTGTGGATCCTTTTGGACTATGGGGAAAACAAAACAGAACCAAACAAAAACAACAAAAAGGTATAAATTTATTCACTGACTTTCTGTCTTCCCCTCCATTCCTGCCCGTCTGTACCCTGGCTGTTATTCCTCACCTGGAGGCCCAGTCATAGTGGATTTAGTTCAGTCTGCAAAGTAAGAAAATTAGCTTGTTTAAAGATGACATGTAAGGTTAGAAGTGGCCTACCTTACTTAGAAACTATATGCCTCAGGACAGAGATCGCTTCTGTGTATCCATGTAGAAAAATACAGACCATATTTGTGAAATTAACTGTGCTCTCTGCATGCACCCAAACCAGGTCTGGCAGTCTGGCTCTGAATTTCACCTCTGGGTCTCCTAGTTTTGCTCCCATTGCAGCAGCAATGGTTACTGCCTCTGAAGATGGAGATGATTGTCATTCATGCAAAACAGAGAAAAGCTCTTATGCCCATTTTAAAAACGAATATGGATCAAACTTGGAAAACATTGGCTGTTGGGGAGAGGCTTAACCTTAGTTTTCTGACCTATGTTATAACCCTTTTGGCACCAAGCAGAGAAGATAGAAAATATGACAAAATATGAACAAAACCAAAGTCCTTTCTACATTTTATTCCTGCCACTACTTGGCCCCTTAGCTATTTTTCATAAATGGTGATATACTATTTGAAGAGATTGAGGCAATAGAAAATTTTGTACTTTATTTTCTAAACACCTTAGGAAGATTATGTTTTCTACAGGTAAAAAAATTACCTTTTGTGGTTTTCCTTCTTTCGACTTTTTTCCTCAGCCACTCAACCTCTCCTCAGCATCTGTGTAGTTTCAAAGAATGTAATCCCTGCCCTTCACTGAGAAATTGAAACCTCTGCAGTATTACCAATCTACTGGCACAGTCTTACTGGTATGCATCTTTTCTTTCTCACTCAGCGATAATGTCATCATCCATTTTACTCTTAGCTGAGAAATGAAGAGTGACTATTTGAAATACTTCACTATTGCAAAGGGAAAGGATTTGTTACCCATTGTAATGCTAGATGTACCTTTCTTCTGTATTTTACAGAATATCAAGAATGTGACTAAGGTATAAGATCAAGATCAGTTATTTAACTACTCAGGGTATACATAGGTAGTGGCTACACAAATAGATCTTTAAATTCTGAATTCATACATTCAATCTCCTACACACATCAATGAATGGCACACTAAAAATATTCAGGGACCTAAATACAGGCATCTAGTGCTGTTTTAGGTATAGGTTATCCAAATCACCTATCTAATCAATCTTCCATCCTTTCACAGCAGTAGCTGGTAGGCCAGAAGAGATTGATGCCTGTGCTGGGCATATGAATCACTGCCACATTGGGGCACCCTCACATTGTTGAGGAACATTTAGGAGGAAAAAAATAAAAATAATTATGTTGCTTTTACATGCTGACATGATCAACATGCAGATTTGTTTAGCACATTAACAGGCGAACAGTTTGAATTAGCTACCATCTCACAGACCTGGGAACTAGGAGGGCAAAACTGAATCAGACCTAGAAGTTAGGAGGGCAAAACTGAGCTTAGTAACCTTGTATCTTTCTAATCCATTACCAGGTCATAGTCCTTTTCTGCCTATAACTGGTGTTAATGTACTAATAAAAATTTTCAAAATTAAAAAAAATTAATTGTATCAGCCAAGCATCTGGAATGCAGAGGCAGCATAGATTTTTATGTGTAAAGAAATGATAATCTCCTCTCACTAAAGAAAATACAGTGCTTTTGTCCAAATGTAACCTCATGATGGCACATCAGTTCTGGCCTCTGGTGCTCAGCCTTCAATATAAAATCATTCTGATCAATTATCCAACACAGTCAGCTAGGTTGTGTCCTGCTTGTAAGTGTTCTGTAACCAAAAGACCTTGGGAATCATCCATTAACTGCTGCCAGTGGCATCTTGCCTGTTCTCCTTTCTGTGACAGGGGATAAGAAAGTTGTCCAGAAAGCTTTTACAGTGACATAGTGCAGGCTGTTTGCCAGTACCACTGGGTGTTACAGCGATTGGTCCAGGCTGCCTTAGGCAGACGTAAAAGCCAGATACAGTGAGCACATCACTTCAGCTCTGCTGGAACTGCTAGCACTCAGCTCCATTTTCTATGCTAATTCTTCTTCCTCCAGGTTTCTGGCCTAGTGTGGGAGGAAGAACATTTCTAAAGGGATATATCTGAAGCAAAGTGTTTTAGAGCTGATTGTGATCCCTCAAGCATATGCTTTGCATATATCTGGATAGCATCGACTAGCTGGAACAGAGCTGGATATTTTTTATAGATGGTGCGTCCATTTCTCCAATAGAAGCTCTGCCATAACTGCTCATCTCTTATCCCCTATTTCTCATTCTGAAAAGTCTTTCTGTTTGCAGATGAGGTAATGGGCCAAAGACAAGCTTGCTGACCAGGCTAAAAATTCTATGTCAGTTCTGCACAGTTTTACAAACTGGCTGATATGTGACTCAAAAACTCAGAGAATTGTGTGGAAAGGTTCTCCTGGGGACATATGCACAATGTAAGCTCTCATGTTCACTGTTTTAAGTGATTAAATTGTTCAGACTACCTATCCAAGAGAAGATTTTACTCTAAATAAAATTAAAATATGAGCAGAGAGGTTCCAGGTAGTGTACTGAGAATCTGCATCTCCCCTATGAAGTGAATGAGGATGAGAACTCCTACCACTCACCAAGGTCTGGACTTACAGGGGAATCAGACAGTTGTATATTTGTATATGTATGTATATATAAACACACACAGAAACTGAATTCCCACTGAAATCACCTTGCTGGATTAGATGCAGAAAGAGCCACCAAAAAAGTACTGTATTTTATAGAGTCCTATCTTTAGAAAAAACTTCCTACCACTTACTTCAGTAAACCTGGTCCTTTTATAAATTTCCTTCTGGACAGATGTGTGTATTGCCAATATAAGAGGTATTTTATTTTTAAAATGCATGCACTTTACCTGATGCTTTAAATTGCCTTTGAAAAAGTTTTGCTTCAACGAAGTCCATAATAATTATCCCACACCCATGAATTGTATAATAACTTCACTTTCTCTGAAAAGCAGTGGTACAGGCGTCTTTGGTTTTATGCCAAATGTAGAGGCATTCATTAAGGTTTTACTGCATTTGTTTTTAAACATAGTCTGATTTAGCTGAAATGGCAACATGATCTTTGCCAGAAAGATCATTTACTTAGGGTTTTTTTGTACAACACATTTTTCTTGCGGCCCTACACACAGAATGACTGTCCTTTGAAGTCATACAGCCACTGACGACATGTGCCAGACTCTCAACATTGCAGATATAGCTGGGTCCCAAGAGATGCTGGGTAGGGCAAGGTCTTTAGACTCTTTCTTTGTGTTCAGTGTAATGATAGCATAATATTTTGCGTTCATCCCCTTGCCTCTCTTAGTAGTATTTCCCTATCACTTTTGTTAGTTTTATGAAAGCCCCCTCTTCTATTTGAATATATGTTTATCATAATTTGTTACATTATTTGAATTCTCCTATCTGCTGGGAGCCACTGACTTATATTGAGGAAGAAAAGAATATATACAATGTCACATCAGGCAAAGTGCTAGCATAATTTCATTTAATTTCATAGTCTTCTTTTGGGTACCAAAAAGGGAACTATAAATGCATGATCACTTCCTCTGCCTACTGCAGTGGAAGAAGTGTGCATTGTCCACAAAATGGAAAAATGAAGGTCTAGGGTATAACATGATCTTTATGGGTCCTTTCCAATTTGAGATATCCTATGATTCTATGATCTCCTGCATCAACCTCATTTTCAGTCCTAGGCTAAAAATAAAATGTAAAGTACTAAATGTAGTGTAGACTAGTTTGGGGTCCTATTACCCATATTTCATTTTTATTAGACGTTTCCTGCTTTTTCTATCTTCACAAATATCTCAAAATAGATTCAAAGAGATGTAGCTCATTTGATGTGCTCACAGAAGTACTCTGGTCCTTTCTCTCCTGGCAGAGTCAGGCTCAGCCAGACAGACTGCTGACAGCATCAGTGACAGTCATGGGCCAGCATATGTAATGTCAGCAGTGGCACTTCCAAAAACAGTTGCCAAAATTGAGTTGCCAAGCACCTGAAATGGTGTTTATGAAGACATGTTCAGCAGGACTGGGATGGGGGTGCAGTGGTGCTTGAGCAAGATGAGAATTTAGGCAGAGGTGCGTGGTAGGACAGGAAAAAATAGAAAAAAACCCCTCTATCTGCATTCAGGTGTGCTAGTGTCATCCCCTTGTTGCTGCCTGTCCTCATCCCCTTTTTTCTCTTGCAAAGAAGTCAGCCTAGACCATCTCTGGCATATCATTGCTGAAATCAGAACTGCTTAAGTTTCTAAACTTTCTGGTTTTCAAGACTGCATGGACAGATATTGTCAATGCTACTTCATGAAATCAAGCAGGAGAATGAGCAGGTATTATTGACCCAAAACAGCACAAGCATTGAGCAACCCCACCACTGCTAGATATTCAGCTTCCTGGTCTGAGCAGGGAAAATGGGTGGTTGTGTTTCTTTCACTGCCTTTGCAGGAGCAGATTCATTCCAAACTGAAACATTCAGGACACCCTCAGTAAGTTTGCAGATGACACCAAGTTAGGCAGCTGTGTAGGGAGAGTAGAACTTAGGGGGGCTCTACAGAAGGATCTGGAGGGCTCTATGAAGAGATCTGGACAGTCTGGATTGATGGGCCAGGGCCAATAAGATGAGGTTCAACAAGGCCAAGTGCCAGATACTGCACTTGGGTCACAACAACTCTACAGGTTTGGGGAAGTGTGGCTGGAAAGCTGCCTGGTGGAAATGACCTGGGGATGGTGGTTGACAGCTGGCTGAATATGAGCCAGCAGTGTGCTCAGGTGGCCAAAAAGGCCAACACCATCCTGGCCTGTATCAGAAATAGTGTGGCCAGCAGGACTGGGGAAGTGATTGTTCCCCTGTACTCAGCACTGGTGAGGCCACACCTCGAACAGTGTTCAGTTTTGGGCCCCTCACTTCAAGAAGGACATTGAAGTGCTGAAGCATGTCCAAAGAAGGGCAACAAAGCTGGTGAAGGGTCTAGAGAACAAGTCTTATGAGGAGCGGCTGAGGGAACTGAACTTGTTTAGCCTGGAGAAAAGGAGGCTTGAGGGAGACCTTATCACTCTCTAGAACTACCTAAAAGGAGGTTGTAGTGTGGTGGGTGCTGATCTGTTCTCCCAAGTAACAAGGGATAGGACAAGAGGAAATAGCCTCAAGTTGCTTGAGAGGAGGTTTAGGGTAGATATTAGAAAAAATTTATTCACAGAAGGGGTTGTCAAGCACTGGAACAGGCTGCCCAGGGAAGTGGTGAAGTCCCCATCTCTGGAGAAATTTAAAAGATGTGTAGATGTGGTGCTTAGGGACATGGTTTAGTGGTGACCTGTCAGTGCTGGGTTAATGGTTGGACTTGATGATCTTGAAAGTCTCTTCCAATGAAAATGATTCGCTGATTCTCTGATTCAATTTCCCCACAATTATGACTAAATCTTGACGGAAATGAGGAACCTGCAGCCCTGGTTGCTGTCTTGTGAAGCACTGAGTCACGTAATGGGGCTGACCTAAAGCACTGGAGATTACCCCAGTTATAAAATGTAACTACTCTCTAGTTCCCCACTTAAATATGAGGCCCTTTATTTTAATTAAGATTGATTCAAAACAATATTTTCATCTTCCCTTTATGCAGCCCTCAGCATCTGAGACCATTTTACTGAGTGTTTGAACCTTTGATTGATTTACAGATTCGTGGATGAATCAGAATGATCCATGCCAGTTAATCTGACATGGTCATAACTTGGTGCTGTCTTGACTCATGCTTCAAAGTGCAACAGAAACAACAGCAGAGTAGAATGGTGGGGAGTCAACACCAGATGAAGGCACCTTATTTTAGATTCTACATGTAGCTCGGTGTTAGTACTTCAATTATTATTGTCAGCAAAGATCTCAACCTGCAGTCAGTGAAGTCTGGAGAGTGATTCAGATATTGGGGTTGGGTGTGGTATAAACAGAGCAGCTCTCCACCACCAGTTGAGGAGAGCTTCTGGGTCACCAGAGTTAGCCCTTTTCAGTGTTAAAGGAATATCATCCCACACAGAGTTATCAAGTACCATTGATTTTCTTTGATGATTAGGACAACTTTTCTAATTACTGGCCTCATCATGGTTGGTCAATGATTATTTATCCTCCAGGCAGAGGAATCAAGATCATAGAGTGACAGAACAGAACTTAAGGGCTTGTCCCTCAAATCATGCAGTCACTTAGGTCCAGCTCAGTACTGTCTGACTACTACAGAAGTTTCAGGTTCTCATCTGACAATTTTGTCTGGATGAGTCCCTACTGTTAATACTATTGCCTTGCCCTGCCTGGAGCAACCACACTTCCTTCATCAAAACAGTGGAAAACTATGCTGTTGACTGTACTTACACCACTTTACCTCATCCGTTGAACTTCCTTTGTGCTGGTGGGTGATTATAATAACTATGTGTGTCACTCTATGCTGTAGATAATGTTTGCACAATGATATAGTTGGTGTAACATTATGCCTATGACCACTTTCATTCTGTTTTTCTGAATGTTCCAGATAGATTTGCTTCTGTGTCAAAACATGTTACCGATTTCTTTTGTGAAATACTTGCAAGCACTACACTTTTGGGTTTTTTTAATTTTTCTCTGGAAGTTCTGTTCCAGAAAGCACCCTGACAACCACTTTTTCTAAACCCAGCTGTTTGCAAAGCTTAGCAAATGTTTTTTGCCTTAATCTGTTCTTGAAAATCTGAAGTTCTGCTAAATTTTTCTTTAATGTTGTCAGTAATCACTTTCATGTGAAAAAAAAAAAAAAGGCACAGGACATGTCCTGCAGCTTTCATATTTCAGTATCTCCAAAACAGGAACAAAGTGAGAGTTTTTAATCAATTTCTTCAGAGACAACTGCAGTTAGGCAACTGTTAAAATGGAGAATAAAATAAATGCAAGATAACCAGGGCAGTTCTGAAACATGCTCTCAAAGTGCATTTTGACAGCTACTCTATTTTATTTTCTTTATGCTTTCATACCTTGAAATATTATACCAGTTGTTATATTCTTAAAGAAGTTATTTGAAGAAAGATTCACAGTCCATTTATTGTTATTCTGCACAGAGATGTGATGAAATCAATGTACTCTGCACCACAGGCATAATATAAAGCAGATGGTTTTTCCTCAAGCAATGAGTACATTAAAATCCAAACTATAATACAATGTATATAGTGCTTCTAGATTAAAGCTCTTGCATGCCAGATTTGTAGCTTTGATTCTCTCTGATTTTAGTGCTTAGTAGGATTTATTCCAGTGATTCTGCCCTTGGGCCAAAATGAATCAGCTTTTATCTAGGATGATCATATATTGGCTAAGCCTTGTAGTTTTTCTTTTAATAAACATATAACTTTAACCTACCATTACATGTACATAAAACATTACAAATCAAGCTTGCATACAATACTATAGCCAAACCAGAATCCATTAGAATTAAAATGTAGTTCATTTGCAGAATGAACACTCCTGATGTGTGTTCTTTTAATTTCTCTGATTGCCCTCTAGTCAACTTTCCTATAATCAAATTCGTTCTTGCCCAAGATTAAGCTTATTTGTGGGCACCATAGAAAAGCATTTTCAGGCTTCTGCCTTAAGGGTGAAAAGTCTTCACAGAGTTGTATTTTCTGACTAGAAAGTGACACTGTCATGCACATGTGTGCAAAGGGACCTTCTGATTTTCACATCTTCCTTGGCAGCACAAGCAGCAACTTTCAAAAAATGTTTATGTATCTATCATCTGGCTTATTTTCATAAACCTATTTGTTTTTCCAGTCTTTCAGAACCTTGCTCATACTAGAAAAGATTATATTCCCCGAATCTGGAATTATTATTATTATTTTCCAAACTCTTAAAAAATACATTTTGTACTTTTAAAATCATCAAGCATATCCTTTTGTCCAACATATCCTTTTCCCATTGTTCAAGAGCAAAAGCAAAAATCTGTCTCTAAGGCTCCGACAGTGGTACTTACAAGAGACATATCAGTGACAGAGTTAACTTCATATGCTCCCCTCTTTTTGTTCCTCAATGCACATGATGTGACAGAGGCATAAAAGCAAGAGGGCAAGTTGCCAGCCTGCTCTAGAACATTTTGGTTTTCTCAACACATGGGAAATTCCTGCAAGGTCATATTCAAACTGGAATTGGAGGGTAGATGGTCATAAGCAATCCTTGTCACCAGTAATGATGTTTTCAGTGATTCTTTGAAAGCATCCTGAGATCTGAGAATATGGGCTGGTTTTGATTGGGAAGCTATTTACAGAATCTGAAGCTAAAAGAGAATAAATGAGTATCAGACATGCAGTCCAATCTGCTGTCCAAAAATTTAACTGATTCGTTCCAGGACAATCAGAAGATAATTGCCTCTCACCTCAAATTGATTTTGCATGTCTGTCTAGACTATTCAAAAAGGCAGGAGGAGTCTGACCTCAGATATCTCTGTGGCATTAACTATATGCTCCAGTTTCACAAATTTATCTCATTAACTCAGCAATTGCCTGAGCAGTCCCACAGAGAAGCTCTCAGTGGGAGGAATAACATCTAGATAGGGCTCAGCAACAGAAGACGAGATGAAAAAATTGTTGAAGGCTATATTTTGCCCAAGCAAGAGTCCTGCCTGTGCCTGTTTGCACAGGGGTATGTACTGCTCCTGCCTTCCTACCAGCTGTTCCTCTCTTTGCCACCAGATTTGTAGATCTACTTAAGATTTCATACAGTGTCATTTCCACATCAGCTCCTCAACAAGACTACCTCAAGCGCCATGCAAATGGTAAAAGATAAATACTATCATTCATACAAATAAATTAGAGGGGGTTTCCCTCCTGCCTTTTTCTCCTACATGCAAAGCACAGGCCTACTTATCATTTCCTGTAAGTCTTGCAGCTCTGAGGTTTGTATTGACTCAGAGCAAAATCATTTACACTAATATGGAAAGAAGGCAAAGCTTTCTCTCTAAATTTAATGCAGACTTTTTTCTGACTGGTTCAAATTCAGAAGCAAGCAGTACAAGGTTCTCACAGAATGCTAATATAGCTCACTTATAAAAGACCAACCAACAGAAATAGTGCAGAAGGTGAAGATAAAGCAAAGAGTCTTCCTACACTCTCTGGTTTCACATTAAGATCATCCAGCATGTGACTTACAGTACATTTCCTGCAGCCTCTAAAGATGCTCAGAAGATCTCTAGCAGGTTTGTAGCAGGTCTCAACGGGTCAAATAAAAAAGAATAATTATTCAAAACAATTTGTATACGTTACATGTTAATTTAGCATGGGTGACTTTAATGCTGTCTATCCTTCAGATGTTCCCACTGCAAGCTTTCCCAAGCCTGTCCTTTGGGGGAATATTTCTAGGGGTGAGAAGTAAATGCACAGTCCCGAATTCTAACCTCCTGCTCTGTGTGCTGGGAGATTTACTGCTCTGTGGAACTGAAACTGCTGCTTCACTTCACTATGAAAACAGACTTCAGAAGATCTTTATCGAGGACAATAAAAACTTTTGGTTACTAGAGGCCCGGGCTGCTTCAGGCCAGCTATAGAAAGATGAAAGACACTGTCTTGCACTACCTATCTACTGAAACCTTCCAGTCTTTTTTAGCTCTGGATTGAAATATCATTTTTAATCACTATACTGTTAGAACTTGTTCACCCTGCCACAATTAATGCAGTGAGAATGCATCTGCACAGCAAATAATTTGATCATTATTTAATTCTAATTGGGTGACATAAAATTACTGCAGTCCAGAAACTCCCTTTTTTTTAATTGAAAAACTTATTGTTCTCTCTGAGATTAAGTGTGACTCTCCCATATTTTTGCCAACTTTTTCTTCTCCAGTTGGAACAGGGTTTTTTTGTGACTAGTAGGAATTCTATTAACCTACATTGAGCCTTTGGCTTCAAAGGAGTAATAACAAATAGGATGAATGACTGACATCTGCCTGCACTAATAAATCCCATGTCTAATGCTATTTTAGCTAGAAAAGTATTATCTTCCTAGTGTATGGAATTCGCTCCTTCACAGAAATAATATGGCCCTTTTTTTTGGAATCTCAGGTGGAATAAAATGTAGCATTATGTATTCTAATCTCACTTGGGGTTTTTTTGTGCCATGTATGGTTTGCTTCTAAACAATTCAAAAATATGTCTTTTGAACAAAATCATTTTTTTTCTGTATAAACCTATACCAGAAATGATAGAAAATAAATGTCTTTTTCTACTTTTAAAATTTCAACAGCTGTTTAAATCAGTTCAATCCTCCTTCCCACAAAGCAATAATTTTTTAAGAAGAAAAAAAGTCACAACAGAGATATGTACAAAGTACGGCTCTCAATAGGAGGAAATGGAAATGAAAATGGAAATGGAAATGGAAAACATGCTTGTTACAGAGGTTACTTTTGAGAACATAATGATATGATTGCCTGCAAGTGGTAAGGCATTGTCCTTCTTTCACTTGTATTCACATAAATCAGAGGTAATGGCTGTGTTATCAAGCGTATTATAGACAGGAATAAAGTTCAAGTGATATTAACCAATGTTATGTTATATACATATATAAATATATTTATATAGTCTCCATTGTCATTTTGCTGAAAAATGTTCATGGAAATAATTTTCATTTTATCCCACCACACAGGCAATGTAATGATTCTGTGGGGCAGTAATGGTTTCATTTGGAAATATGCTGTGGTTTAGTGCTGTGTTGATGTATTTTTTGTTTGAATTTGCTTTTCATTGTTTTATTATGTAGTTAAACATGTATTTGAATTACAGTATAGCTTAGTTAGTGTGGCTTCTATATTCAGGGAAAACAAGGATAAATAAAACTCAAAATAAAATAAAACCATATGCCAAGTGTGAATGCTTTAAACCTTTGCAACAACAGAGGAAGTAAAATGTGAATTCTTTCCTGTGAAAACATTTGTGGAAAGTATGAAATCTGGGAACTGGCTGAGTTCTGAGACCTGTTTGTTTACCAGAGCAAGCACATAATTGCACCAGCTTGCGCAATACACTGTTACATGTTACCTGTGGTTTCTTCACAGAGGAGACTTTCAGAAAGGAAACACTTAATAAAGAAAAATAAAAAGATCCAAAAAATCTAAAGTTCCCGCATAAAATCAGTCCTTTCTTCTGGAAAGTAGTGCTTACTCCACAGACCTAAGGAAGAGCAGCAGTTGTCACTGGGATTGGAAGACCATGGAGGGATCCTGACCGCAGCCTTAGAAGGAATTGGGAGATAGCTGGGGAGTGGTCTGAGAACAGAGCAGGTGCAGTGTGCTGTGTTGCCAGAGAGGAGGCCTGGGAGGGAAACTGGGAGGAAAGACAAGGTTTGGACAAGGTTCTTGTAGAGAGGACTGGGACCTGCTAGGGTAGGACCAGGCCTGCAAGTCAAAAGAGCTTAAATGTAGGGGCCATATGGAAGGGATGGAGTCAACAAGAGGTGAAATAAAAGAATCTATGCAGACAAAGAGGTGAAGACCCATTTTAGAAAGGGACAGGATAATTCTGTGCACCAGTTAATGTGCTCTAAGTGGGTTGGATGCAATTGGACCTTGGACTCAAGCTAGGGGTCTCAAGCAGAATTTGGTTGGAGAATCCAAAATTAAGACACTGAATACCACCATACAGCTGCCCCGTAAACCTGGAGACACCTAAATACCAGAGACGCTTTCGTCTTTCACTGCAATTCCCTGGTGGCAGGGTTCACATCTCGGCACATTCCCAGCATGGGCCCATTTCTGACAGGGCTGAGCAGCTGGGATCTGGGGAACAAGCCATTCCTCTGCCTAAATCCCAAAGGGGCATGATCAGAGAGGCATTCGTAAAGCATGCTGAACACACTCGTGACTGCCACTTTCTTTAAACATTGCCATGAGGAATGCAACATTCTCAGGGTTAAAGTGCTTGCTTGGGCTGCACGAAGACCACCTTTGTTTCCCCGGCAGCTATCTCCAGGATCTGGGAACCAAACCTAGACCTACACTTAGCTTTTCTAGTCAGGCCAGCAGGCAGGATATGGCCCCTGGAAGAGGTGTTGGAAATAAGTTTGCATCCAGTTTGTGGGAGTATGTGGACCCCCACCTGGGCTAGTATCTGGTACAGATCTGGAGGAATCACATGGCTGCACTGCAGAAGAGACAAGGAGGATGCTTTTGTGAAAGTGAGAATGAATGAGCCCAGCAGAATAGCCTGTAAGAGCAGCTGCAAAGTCAACATCTCTCCATACTGCCGGCCATCCTGACTTCCATCAGCAGGTGTCTTCTGGCCTTCGTGCACTGGCAGAGAGCCCCAGTGCAGATGCTGGGGTGCTGGTAGGTAGATTAACATTAAAAAGGAGGCTCTAAGTAAGTCAGAGCACAGCTGTGTTGGCAGGGACAGACCTTGGTAGCAAAGGTAAAGGGTACAGTTGTGAGCCCTACCTGCTATTATGTCCCATGTACACCAATTCCTATTGTTATTTATTTTTGCAGTAAAAGCACGAAAGAAAACCCGACTGGTACTTTACACAATGTTGATTTATGGCTTCACCCTCCAAGACTCATTTCCTTTTTTATCTCTTCTTTATTGATTTTATTCCCATCAGTGGCATACTATAGATGAGAGCAACCTAATATTTATTACACCCACATATCTTTGTCATACATCAATGCATGGCTATAGTAACAGAAGGCAATAACAGAAAAGTAGTGTTATAACAACCACTGTGTGTACAGTCACTGCAACAGCTGCTTGATTATGTTAAGTACATGTTTTACTTAACCGCATATAAAATGCAGTCTGTATTCACCATGTGTTGTAGTCTTTAAAACTTGTATCCTCGCTCAAAATGGTGATAATTCAAGCTCTGAATTTCTGATCATGTCTCCACCACACTTGGAACAGCCTTTCTTCAGGGCCAGACTCCTCTCCTTGTACTGTGTGCCTGAAGTTGTGCTCCCAGGCATACCTGGAGCTCATAATCTGGGGTGCCTGCCCCAGCATGCTTGGGGGTGAGCACACTGCCTGGCACAGCCAGACAAGCTGCTTGAGAGACACGGCTGTGGTGGGAGGAGGCTGGCACCTGGGCACCACTCAGCCTCTGCTGCCTCTCATGACTATCTTGAAGATAGTATTTTTCCACTAGAAAAATATTTACCCACTTTCTCTCGACTCACACATTGGACAATGCAGAATAGGAGCCCATTCTCTTTAATAAGTTAGTCATTTATTTCCTTGTGCTTTCACTGGTCTTTCTGTCCTGAGATATAAGTGAACAAAGAACATTTGTATCCCTTTAAAAAACTGTCAGTTATTTCTTGCTCAAGCTACTTTTCCACTGACAGTGATAAACAAGTGAGAGGAAAAGAGGATGAAAAAGGCACTGAGATGGGCTTAAATGGCAGCTTGCCATTTTATTTATAAAGGAGAGGAAACACAGAAATCTGTGAAAAATTCCTCAGACTAAATTTATATATCCCAGGTTAGGGGTTACCAGAGGGACCATGCTGGGAAATTAAGAGGTTTGGTCCAAGGAAAACTGAGAGTTCACACTTCTGCTATAAACTTTGAACTAAAACATCTTATTTTTTCCCCTAGTAATCCTTGGAATCTCACCACACTTGGGTTCATTTTGAGCAAAATAGTCAAGGAGTCTCTCCATCACCACTCAGCACACTGAGTGCAAGATAAATCCTGATTTAAAGACTTGGGAAGTAATTAGAACACCTCTATAAGAGCTGAAAGTACTGGTGAGAACAATGTATATGATCCAATATATTACCATCTAGTGGTAACTCCAGGTCTCCAGGCAAAGCAGGACACCAGTACAACTCTCATGGCCCCAGTGCCCATAAGTGTAAAGCTAAAGCTACTAAACAGCCTTCCCAACCCCAAGTAAGCATTAAGTTCCAGCTCCATCTTGAAGCTATCCCTCATCTTATCTATCTTTATGTTCAGTGTCCTGAAAAAAAAACCCTAAGCCATGTGCTATAGACATTGTCATCCTTCCTCAGAAAAACCTGGTTTTTGTTGTTGCTGTTACAATCCCATCAGTCAGCCTCCACCACACACTCGTCATGTCATTTCCCCTTGAATTCCTTTGCTCTATTCATCTCTCTTGCCATTTACTGCTTCTGTATGTGTTTTGGCATCAGACACTGAACACAATAAAAAAAGACTGTGGAATCTCATTCTCTTTTATTTATTCAATAAATCTGAGAAAGGAGTTTCTTTTTATAGATAAGAAACCTTGTTTAAGGAAAGGCAAGAGGAATACAGATTTTGTTATTAAGTAAGAAATCAAGAACTATAATAATACATAAGAACCATCAGTTCCTGGAGATGTATAATACATTATTAATTTTATTATGGTATAATACATAACTCTCCTGATATCATAGGAGTGACTCAAATTAAACCAGCTGAGAATCTACCTACACTTTTTAAGGGGCTTTACAAAAGTAAAAGTCTAACTATATGAGATGTCTGTAATCCATTGACAAAACAAAAACACAGTGAAAGTGTACGCCTGTGAGAAACACTGTATGCGTTCTGCAGACAGCTTCCAAACCACAATATCTTAGCAGCTTTCATTTTCCAAAACAAAAAGCAATAAACTATATTATGCACTGTAATGCTGCCAGAATAGTTTAACCATTATGGTTAGATAAGCATAAACATACACAAAATGAATACGGTTTGGGGCTTTTCTTTGGTGTGTGCATGCTTTAGAAAAACCATATTAATTTTTTTCTTATTCACAGGGTAGAATTACTAACACAAATAGAGTTTAATCTATTGTATTGCAACTATACTAGTTCCATTTTGCTTATTAGGCTTTGTTTTGTTGTTTTTTTTCATCTCAAGAAAAATAATAGTGCTAGCCAACTGCTCATTTGAGGCATGTCAATGATTTATTACTTGTTTTTAAAGTAAATGCAAAGAGAGAGGTGTCAGTTCAATTTGAAACATAATCCAAAGTGAGAGTGTGTGTGAGTTTTGGCTTTTGCCAAGCATGATCTAAAAATGTGTCTAAAACATTGGTGGTGCCTATTCATTCTTTCAATCAGTAACACAGACCAGCCCAGTTCATAAGATGTTACTGCTAGCAATTTGAGTCAAGGGAAAATAACTGTGATGGTTGGCGCAGCAACCTGGCCTGAGCTGATACATATAAAGTAACCAGAGTCAGCTTGACTGTGGCTTTTATTCCCAGTTCTACAATTGCACCTTGGACATAGTGACACTAATAGGTCTGAAGATTTCTGACCATCGCCTGTGACTGTTGTGTAGATGGGCACTCAGCTTGCCCACATCTGGTGAATGTTATATTCATAATTTCTTTGTAATCTGGACAAGAGCTTCAAGTTAATGCTCTGTAATTAGTAGTTACAGCTAAAAAAATTCCCTTCTATGGGAGAGTGTGAGCTGAATAATCTCAGAAATTTACATATGACAACCTATTAAACCTCACCAAGAAAATTAATGCAATAAGCAATGCATTGCACAGCTTGTCCACCTCAAAAAATTATTGTACTATATGGTAGTGGGAAGACTCATCTCACATTCCTGCCTCCCATCACCAAACTTATTTTCCCACTGAAGACATTTTTCCCCTTTATTTTAGATTACCATGTTTGATTGAAATGTTGCCTGATTTTGAACTTCACCAAACAGTTGCTCTTGGCTACTCAGGATTTGGAGGAGCAATTGGAAGAGCTACTTAATTAGTACTTTTAATCTTGTTCATTCCTGGTCACTGCTAGCAATCATCAAGTTCAAATACCGACCTGATAGCTCTTGGTGCCCTGGCCAGCACAGTTGAGGAGAATGATATTTTAGAGCTGTGAATGGTATCACAAGCTGGAGTGCAGAACTCTGTGGCAGACTGTAATATTGCAAGGTAGAAACACCACAACTTGCTTTTCAAAAACTGGCTACAATTAGCATCAAGAAACACCTTTCTTTTCCTATACCCAAAATTCAGGATTCCACAGTGTGATGTGTTCAACTGAAAGCAACACTTCAAGGGGAAGCTTAAGGATTCAGCAAGAGCATGCCAAATGAAAAAGGAAAAGTGAAGGCCTTTCTGATACTCTCCATCATGTTTAAACTACTGGTTTTTCTTATTCCTATCTCTTACTGAGGTTTTGTTGAGGCAGTTCTTGGTGGATAGGAATACGTTCTAATAGCTGAGACCACTACACCATAACTGTGGTGGTGGAAGCTGGTGTGCACCAACTGACCATTACCTCGAGTTTGCATTTTCTCAGCTGTCCCTGTTCTGCTCATATACATAATCTATTAAGACGGCATGATATGAAACAAGGAGCTTTTCCATGACACAGATTAATGCTTCATACTGCCATGCCTGGCATTTTTGTTAATGAAATATGACTGGAGATCCCAGAAAGACAGTGCTACATAAGGGTCATGCACTTCTCATGTTCCTTCCTACAATAGAGATCTGCAGTCAAAACTTAACTAGTAGTTAGCATGACATTTCTGGAAGGAGGTAACTCTGTAACAAAACATCTTTTAGTCATAGTATAAATAAGCTTTAGGAGCTTTAGGTGTCTACATTCCACTGCAAGCTGGGTTTTTAATTCCCCTAAGTTCTTCAAAAATCCTAGGCTTTGTTCATGCAATAATCAACATCATCTCTGTCCTTCAAAAATTTGCAACTAACTAAGCCCCTTAATTCTGGAATTAGTTCTCACTAATGCAAACGAAGACACTAGAGAACCCGATCAAATTTAAATCTGGGCCATGTGATAAATTCACAAGATATCTTTAACTGTTTATCAGAAGATTGCTTCTAGAGTAATTTCTTAGAAATTGAATCCAGCTCTTAGGAGTAGGCTTTAATTTCCCACTAAAATGATCTGAGCTTATAAGCCAAAATACTGGGTTTTAAGAACAAGCTAAACATGGTTTCAATAATTTTTATGTTCTTTCAAATTTCTTAATTTCATACTTGGTATTGCAAGGCCTAGAAATAACTACACATTTAAAACTCTTTCTACAATTATTAAAGCATGGGAAAGTTCACAATACACTTACTTTTATTTCTTTATTTGTTTAAAACTTCTGATTTCTTAAACCAAGAAATTATATTTATGGATCCAAAGAAATTGGTACACATTGGGCACCTACATTAACATGCTCTAAATTAATGTGTTATGAATTTCTAATTTAGACAACGAAGTGTAAGTATTGACATTTGCCAGCTGGACAAGCTGAGACCTGGCCTTCCATTATATTACAGCGGAACCCGCAAGCACACGTTCACAATGTGGAGCCCAACACAGGATTTCAGAAAGCTCTAATTGACGTAGTCTGGCAATCCGGTTCACTTCTTCCAGGCAAATCCATAAATTCCTTGGGAAAACACCTGGCAAAATATCCAAAATTAGTTACCTATTGCATTTAGAATGGAATTCTGGATGCTGTGGAATAGAAATATTCATAGCTCTGTGCTTGGTCACACAGTTCTGGTGTGTGACACCTTTCACATGGTCTACTTAGTATGTGTCAAGTGCTTTAATAATGTGAAAAAGCTGCCCTAGGGTTGTGGTAGAATTTCACATATCTTTGGCAGACTAGGCAGATTTTCTTATTCTGGAACTGTTGATGTGACAGAAATGATATGAATAAAAAGGATGGAGAATTGCTGACATAAAAAGATGGGGAAATTAAGAAAAAACCCTATTGTTTGTCCAGGCTTCCAAATGATGACACTTCAAAGACGAAGAAAAAACCACTTAGTGATTGAGGCTGGTTTAATATTACCTTTTCTGTTCAGGAAGATGGTTAAGCTGATCTGCTGAAAGGGTTTGACTCCCTGAATAAGGAAGAGAATTCCAAATTTCTGAAGCACAGAAAAATTATTGATTTACCACAGATAGTTATGACTCCACAGGGACTCCACCTTCCCTTTTTGGTAGTGGACAATATACTATATAGAAATCAAAACAAACGAACTTAAAGTTCTTGGAAACAATGTAAACAAATATAGACAGCATATTCTTGTTCCTAAATTTATCCTAAGGCTCCAGGTGACAAAAACAGGGAAACATCTGTTTCAAGAAGATTAAAATTATCATGAATTCTGCTCAAGCATCAACCTGCACCATGTTTCTATTGAAAGCAGAACAAAGTCAGAGAGAGGTCACAGTCACTGCTTATATATTTACTTGTATGTTTTTGGAGGTAAGGAGGATGATGGGAAAGGGATTGTGAAAAAAAGGTAGCAAAGAATGATACATACAAAAGAAGCAAAGGGGTAGCTAACTTGAAAAGGACTATAGGCTGGATTTACAGAAAGACTGTAAAGACACCATGGGCTAGAGGAATTTTTTATGTTCCTAAAGTCTGTGGGATTTCCTGTTTGAGTTCTGCATCTTCCCATTGATTGCTGGCAGTTTTCTGCAATTAGCTGCAAGTTGTTTCTTTTCACATCTGGTACAGTTTCTAACTCCTGACTCAAGAGTGTCAATATTTTTAGCTGTTCTGATGGGTCAGGACTGCATTTCTGCTGCATCCCACCTAAGTGAGTAGGACTTTAGGGAGCCCACAGGCTCTCATGGAGTGCAATTGGGTTAAGAAGATAAACAGCTGTGCAGTAGACAACAAGGATGAGTTGCCACATAGATCAAAGTACTTAGAAGCGGCATCACTAACTCCAAATTATTATGACCCTTTGTTATGAAAGAGGTAGGCTTTGACAAGTATTTAAGGCACCATTTTGTAAAGAGTTTAAGTGTGTGTTTGACTTAAAGTGCTGAATCACACAGAATCACAGAATGTGGTCACCTTGTCTGGGGTCTTTGTGGTGACAGGGCAAGGAGAGTGTGTGTGTGCATGTGAGGATGTGTGTATAGAAAGGCTAGCACTGGAAAAAGTACACTCCAACTATACAGGGTATGGGTATCATTGAAAGCTTCTCATTTGAGATTTGCTTTCATGAACAGAGACATCAAACATAAAATAATGAAGCATAGATATAACAACACATGATACAACTCTGTGAAAATGGAAGTGAAACATGATTTCTAATAAATTGTGTGCTTTTTTAAAAGGTCTTTATACTGTGTGAGAAGTGCCATGTGCCAGTTTTGTATACCCCTACAAACCATCATTTCCTAGAGGTATTCATTGACTAAAGGTCTAGAGAGAAAAGTTTTTTCCATGCTTTCAGATAAATGAAATATTTTCCTTCTGAAAACTACTGAGCACTACAATGTCTTCAGAAAAGTGTGTTAAAAATTATTTTCCACTTGGTAGCAAATATATCATGAAGGAGCTGTGACCAGTTAACAGTGCTCCTGCTGTTGCTGAAGAGGACACACATCTGGTCTTACACCAGCTTAAGGAAGCACGTTACAGATAGACATTCCTGTGCAGAGGAAGTATAGCCCATCCATACCAGATAGGCTTCAGGTGATGGGGGCATACCTTAAACAAAATTCAAGTAGTAATGTAGAAAGTATATTTTTATGTTGTCTTGTGATTGCTGCATTTCCAGCCTTCTCAACTTCTGCCCACTCCCTATCCCCACAAGTACCACTTCCTCAAACCCTTTCAGACATATACAAACACTAATCTTATTGCTGTTTATACCCCTGTGACATAGTCTTACTTATCTGTGTCCTACCACAATCTTTAAGCACCTCCTCTGATGCCATAATGCAAGAACAGACTCAGAAGCTGTTTCCATGGGCAAGCTATGTCAGAGGAACTTGCAAGGAGGAGGACTGAATGAAACAGGCTAAATAATCCTGGAGCAATCGAACACATGTAGCCTATGCAGCCATTTAAACTGCTTGAGCTTTAGGCCAGCTTTGTGTCAGCGTTTCATCTTTCTCATAGAACAGATGCTTGTTTTTTGTTGTATCTTCCATATTCTCTCAGTATTGAGCATTTCACAATTAACTCCATTCATGACAAATAAAACCTGACAGAATTCAGTGCATGGGAGACAGATGTAAATGAGCAGCATTGCTTTGACCAGCTGTATCTGCCTGAACTTCAACAGCAAGCTGTCTGTCAAACTCTGCCATTAAAAAAACCCCCAACCTCACATCTTGTGAGCTGGTGTGTGTGTGTGTGCTGCAGAAGCCCATGCTAGAATAGCAGTCACGCTAAACAGGGAAGGAGAGAGCCTGTGATAAAGCAGTTGCTGCAACTCAGCACAGCTTCATTTAGCTTTCCTCCCTCCCACAGCAAATGCTAAATCTACCTCGCTAAAGAGGAGTTCAAACCATGAAGATACTCCCCACAGAAGAGGATTATAAATCCCTGTGATGAGCCTGGAATGAAATTAAAAATAGCCTGTGAAATGAATGTGCTTTTCTTAGTCTGCTTTGGGAGGTTTCATGAAGGAGGTTTTGCTTCTCAAAGCAGTATGTGTAATCTCTTGTGGACAGATCCCAAGTTGTCCACTGTGTAACAAATGTAGATGGCTGTTCGAAAGGAATGTGGTCACCTTGTCTGGGGTCTTTTTTGTGGTGGTGGGGCAAGGGGAGCATGTGTGTGCATGTGAGTATGTGTGTAGGAAAAGGAGGGCTCAGCCAGTCGATCAGATTTCATTAGGTTTCTAACTGCCAGCTTTAGGCTAGTGGTTTTGGAATATTACTTGGGATCATTTCAAGTATTTTCAACTTTGAAAAGCAAGTTGTTGTAGTTTCTAATTAAAAGAGAGAAAAAAAGGCCCCTTTGTCAGTTAATAAATAATGGTCATTGACACTTCAGTTCAAAAAACCAGGAAACTCTGGAGCTTTTCTTTCTCCCGTCTCAGCTAAAGGTTCCTGGCAAGAGGCAGTGTCCCCAGCAGAGGACCACCTGCAGTTCTGGAGCAGCCAAGTTCTCAAGCTGAGATAGAGGAATTTTATACATGACCGTGATGTCCATTTCCACTCCAGGCCATCTTGAGACCAGATGCATCTCATCTTTCAAGATACAGAAGTGGAGGGTGCCAGATTTGCAGTATAAAACACCTTCTTTTAGCATTACTCAATCTGTGGGATCCCTGGCTGCTTATTTTATCCCTCATAGTATTAGAAAATAATATGGATCTTTCCAAGTTTAGTAGTTTCATGTTAAGCACTGACAAATAACCTTAGATGCTAAATTCCCTGGGAGCTCTCTTATGCATGCACATTCCTACTGAAGTATATGTAACATAGTCTCAGGGATAGGAAGAAGATATGTTTAATATTTCTTTCAGCTCTTGCCTCATTAATGTCACTTAGTCATCATGCTGTGAATCACACTACCCATCCACTGTTGCCAATAAGAAGAATCAATTTTCAAGAATATCTAAGCACAGACTTCTTTGCTTTGTGGCAACATAGTTGGTATGGGTATAGTTTTAAGGATACCTACTACAATTTTATTCCAAAAAGTGAGACACCAATGTAGATCCAAAGGCTGCTGAGGGCTGTTAAGTGAAATAAATTGCCCCACAGATATTCTTATCTCTTCCTAGTGCCTGCAGAAGAAGCCTAGGCAACCAAATTATACACAGTAACTATTACTTATATGTCTGAAGTCATATGAGATGAATCTAGACCCTCTCCCTAAGTTACTATGGAAAATTCTTACCCTTGTCTAACACCATCGAAATTATTTTGTTTAGTTATTTTAGTATCTTCAGAAGTCTTGGAAAACAATAACACCTTCATATCTTCTCCAGATACATGGAGTTTGAGATTCTCTGTACTTGATACTGCTAAACTAAAACTACAGATACAATTAATCTTTGGTTTAACCAAGGGAACGGGAAGTTGATAGGGTGTGTGTCTGTTATGCTAGTTCTATACACTATCCTACCACTCACTATATGTAGGTGTCTGGTATGTGCAGGATCTGCAGAGACTATAGGTGAAATTAAAACCTACACAAAAATTAACCATGGCTAGAGAGAGCACCGCACTCACTGGTGCTGTGGCTCATGTGAGTGTAAGCATGGCCAGGAACAGCTAAATTGGGCCTTTTACTTCAATATGAGAAAGGTGGGTTAGTAAAAATTTCTCTGGTTTTTCACTCTTCTTCTCTGTTCTATTTCTGTGATAATGATCCAAAATTTTTTTTGAAGGATCCCTTCATATAAATTTTACATGGCATCAGCTTTTCCTGTAACCATCTCAAAAAACAGCTGTAAGAGATATATATGGAAACAATAAAAACCTACTTTTTTTTTTTTTAATGGAAGTACAATGCCATCCAAATAAAATCCACCATCTATGGAAGCTTCCATTAAAAACTTAACTCCAACTCAGTACTAGTAATTCATCAAAAAGAGCCCTAGTGTAAGTAAGAGTCCTGTCACAAACACATCAGAGAGAAACCTACATGTGAAGATAATGAACGACAGTTGTTATCTCAGGGAAGATGCTGAGCTTAAGATACCTTGCAATGGATGTAAGGTAGATATGGATAGGTATTTATTGCACCATATACCCTTGCAAAGATACATATATATATATTTATGATATTCAGTAATATGCCTATACTTTACAGGGAATACAGAACTTCCTGGGCAAGAACAAGCCCTCCATCAGCTGCTGACAATGTGATAAACTGTTCTCGCTCCTTTTCCCCTGAATATGTTTCAGCACCCTGTACCAAATCCTCGGCCAATCCCAGATCACACATGTAGGGGTTAGGAGAGGGGAGAGAAAATCTTCCTTCCTGGTCGACATGGGGAAGAAAAGAGGTTTCAGGGTGCTCTGTGGGCAAAGGGTGACCTGGGGGGAACTCATTGCACACGACTGTCAGGGGAATCACAGGCTCACCTGTGTGGAGAAATTGAGTACTACTGATGGAACTTAGTCCTGGCTCTGAAGGGTTACAAATCTGAGTGAAAGAGACTCTGACAACTCCTAGGAGAGCTGAAAAGTAATTTTACAAGAGCCTAAACCCTTAAGCACACCTGGTATCTGTCCACTGTGGTTAAACTATTTTCTATCTTCCACACATGGAACACTAAGCTAAGTTTATCAGAATTATCTCAGTATATGTACAAGAATGCAATTGCTGAGTAAGTGGTTGAGAGAAATCCTGGAATAGCCTATAAAGAATTAAATGTCCTTTGAGAAATATACTTATTATTAAGGTAATGAAGTAATATTAATTCAACAAAGGGGCAACAGTGTAAATGGTGAAGTTCTAACATGGGTAAGGATTTGGCTATAAAGGTAGAAGAAATAGTCAGCTTTCAACATGGGAAGTGATTGTTAATGTCTATTTTTAATGAGCTGAAAAAACCACAACAGTTAAAAAAATTAGATGCCCCAGTGTGATTTAGATCAGAAAGAAACATATTCATGGAACTGTCAAACTCAGGACCAATGATGGCTTGCATTCATTTTAGATGGCTAACTTGTTTATTTTTTCTGATGTTTTCAATTATGTTATTGAACAAAAAGGTTTCGTTTTAGTTGCATTGAGTAATAGAATTCCAACTGTGCTTTTAAGTGAAGAATTAGTTTCTGTCTCATAAACAGTTGTCTTTGGTGATTTTCAGTGCCCAGACTTGCTAAAACCACAGCTGCTACGTATCATCCGCTGACTTTTTTTGTTTGTTTTGATACTAGTGGGGAACCCTATAAACAGTCTTTAAAACATTTAGCAGGGTTTTAGATAATTAGGTTACAGAGCATGGCTATTATGTAAGTACTCACTGCTTACCTGATGAGTACACTGGGTTTGATAGGTAATACCTTGCACCTACTGTAATTGCTCGTTCTTAGAGATTGCAGTCATCCAGAAAGAATTCTATAGTCACTCTACATTAACAGAGAACAGGAGAGGCTGCAATGTGTACATCCCTTCTCTCATAATGAAAGCATAACAAAAAAATTAAGTAGGTGTGCCACAGACCTGTTTATTTCCCACAATACGGGCTGGTTGTATCAGAGCAAAGACGTCAGACAGACTAGTGTGGAGTGCAACCCCGGAGTCCTACAGCAAGTTCAGACAGACACAAACAATAGCAAAACATATTTACTGCATTTCAGGTGCACTAGTTGAAAGCTTAATGGACTTAAGAGGTCTACCCAAGGCTATTGCAGAATAGGGTTGAAATATATTTTGGCCTGAACAAGATATTTAAATTTAAATAGTTTTTAGGGATTGATCTGTGTTTTTTTAAACATATGTTATTTTATCAGTTCATTTGTACTTCATAAAAAAACTAATCCTTTTGGCATAAATAGTTTCTTTTAGTTTTTCAAGTTATATAATCAAAATTCTTAAATCTGCCTATGGAAGAGAAACATAATTTGTTTAAGGAAAATGAATCATTGTTAGCTTTTATTCACTCATGATGTACAGTTATCAACTATAAAAGTACCAAGTTGGATTTTCAGAATTACCTTATTGTAACTCACTATTGATTCTTAATTTATTAAGAAGAAAATGTTAGTTTCATGAATCCCTTGACAATAGCCTTCCTGTGAGATATTTGCACAACCTAAAACAAAGAACAGGAAGCAAAATTTATAAGCCTGTGCAATATAAGCACAGATGAAATCCAATAAGCAGTTCAGCTGCAAAACATAATTCAATTAATTCATGTTTACAATTTACTCCCTCCCAAAACATTTTCATGCTTTGAAGGATGACTGACAATTGTATTCAAAGAAAGAAACTTCTTCACTTATATTTGCAGTGTGCACACAGCTGTGCCATGAACAATACACTATTTTTGCCAGCTCTTATTTTGCTTATGACCACCATAAAAGACACAAGGTATGCTGTCATAACGCTGCTGATGGTCAGCAAAGTATTTTCAGAATGGCTGCACTGGTTCGAGTGTACTGCTGGGTTTCTGCTGTACTATGGTGAGGAGATACACTAGGGGAAGACGCATTCCCCTCTCTCTTCAAATAAAGAGAATGAAATAGCAAATGAAGCAGGGGGGGATAATATCCTGACAGAGTTTACCTGGAGTGAGCTGAAGCTTCTGCTCAGTACACAGCCTAGCAGACCACACTTTCTTGTAGGAAAGTGAAGGGACAGGAACAGGAGAGAAAAATGTGAATAACGATTTTGAGGAACTCAGACTACCTTTGTTAGTATTTGCCAAATGAAAGAAGTTCTGGAAGTCTAACTTCACTCCATTTCTTAAAATCAGACCTTCTAAAATCAAAATATTGCAAGTGTACCAATCTGATACTGGTTAGCCATAGTATTACCAACAATTACCTCATACCTCAAATCTTGGCCAAGGGTTTCTATCTGCACAGGAAAAGTATTTTTTGCTTCAGGCTAAGACTCTCAGGTTGTTCTCCATGTTTTTCATCTAAATGCAGTCTTTTTACAAGGTTCCCTGGTTTGATTCTTTCCGTATGCTTTCTACTTGGCTTTTGCACAATTACCTGATATTGCAGGGCTGGGTTCTGCCCCAGGTGCCATCAGAGAGAAGAGTGGGCTGTGCTCCACCTGGTGCCACCCACCTGGGGCTCCCAGCACTTTCCTGCTCCAGATGCTCTACCCCACTGAGGATGCAGTGTCACCATAGCTGTCCTTGCAACCTCCAAAGAGCCACTAGAGCCATCACTCTGCCTCCTGTCTGGCCTGAGCACATATGGGAGATTGAATCCCAGTTGCACAAATGGGCAATCCTCAACAGCCAAATTAGTGCCAGACAACTGATAGAGTGCATTTAAATATCTGAAGCCCAGGAGGCTCTGAAAAGACAGACAGATGCATGTGAGGCAACTTAAGCTGGCCAACAGGGAATTCCCAGGCAAAAGCAAGATTTAGCTCTTTTCTAAAAGGTGGTTCATGTACAAATTTTTGAGTAGAGAGATAGAGGATTTCTTTAACATATACTTCACAAATAATTTTCAGAACTAAGGTAGATGTAAAAGTGTTGTTAAAAAAAGCCAAGAGAGGAAGGCTGTTGCTGTAGCTGAAATAAAAGCATTGAATCATTACATTCAAGTCCTCCTTACATCTGATTTAGAGCAAAGCTTTGAAATAAAATTGCTTTCCTCCCAAGAAAGCTCCTTACATGTAAAACATAGAATAAAGTGAGCAAATTCTTTGTTGAAGGTGATCCACTTTACACACACTAGTAGCTCTGTGATCAGAGCTTGTGATCTAAATACAGTCTTTTTCACACTCTGTCCACAGCCAATGAATATTTAAGTATTTTTTACACAGAAGGACAAGAGAGACTGAGGGAATATCAGCACTGAACATCTCTAGCTTTGCAGTGGTTAAAGGATTGAGGTTTAAATCACAGACAGATCAGGCAGAGGAAATATCTGCATTTTGATATCCCCATCCTGCCTAAGCCCTCTCAATGCTGACTTCTCAGTGATGAAGGACAGGGGAAGACATGGCCTTTAATCAGTGTGTTTTGCTTGAAAAGCATCACATAGTTTCCTAAAAGGAGTTGAGAAGGAAAGTATATTAACATATTTCTGCAACATGCTAGAGCTTAGTCATGAGTTACACGCTTACATGTTTTATGATGTCAGGATCTAGACAGAAACATGCAAGAATTTAGGCCCTGAATATTTTAAACATAAAACAAAAGGCAGGAAGGAGGATGAGCTGAATGGACAGAACAGTAAGTTTAATCAATCTCTCCAAACTTTCTTAGCTTGAATTTGTAACAGAAGAAAGATGTCTTGGTTTGCAGTCACTTGCTCTGGTGAGAAATTGTCCTGAAAAAATATCCATTTAACCTTTAGCAAGAAGTCTTCTGATTTTCAAGGAAGAGAAATATCTCAGCAGATTTATAGAAAGGCTACATCTTATTTGAATTCTTTGGCTGCCATATGTTAAAACTACACACCCAATACCTATCTTGAAAAAACCCACAATATTAAAAGACACGTAATTCAGAAGTTAGGAAATGGTAGACTTAAGGGCTGTCTTTGTAACAATAAGTCAGTTGTTTTGTGCATATGCATTAAGGTAGGATCTCAGATCACCTTTGCATTGTCCAGTGCTCAGCACGGACAGGGGTGTCCCTAATAAGCAGGTATTTAAAAATTTGTTTTCTCTGTGTGTTTAGTGCATGGTCCCCAGCCATATTTGCTGCAAACTGTTTAAACACTAGCCAAGACAGAATTGATTTTTTTTCCTTGCTTTTTCCTGCAATTCTCAGCACTGTAGCATCTATATATTTCCCAGCTCAGTGGAAGCTGGGAGAACACAGCGGGCTCTGGCATTGTGCCTCCAAGTCTCAACTGACAGGATATTGAAGGACCTGGACTTCTTCAGCAGAGCTGTTTCATTACCATCCTGTACACTTAACAAGTCAGCAGGTCTTAGAAGCAATTAAATTAGTTAGCTAAAATCCCCATTGCCATATATACATGGCAGGGGAGGTGGTGGTTGTTAAGATCATTCTTTTGTATGCTTCAATTGGCAGCCTTAATAATTTAATCACAGCTCAGTAATTTTCTAGCTTGCTTGTGTTTTAGGACAAAACTTTGAGATGTAGCTGATCCAGGATGATGCCTTCTTTTAGCTATTTGAGGATCCCTTTGGGACAATTTTCAACTTCAAGGTCCTTCAAAGGGAATGGTCTCCAAATCTTTACATGGATAATAATGCTCTCAAAGCAGTGCTGCCAACAGCAATGGGGACAGACTCTCTGTACACGATCATCTCATAACTGCCACTCATAGAACCTTTCCTCAGCCTTAGCAAAGAAATTGTTGTCATCATAAAAAATCCTCATGAAGCAGCATTTTAAGATCCCGGCACAGATGAATTTTCTCGTCTTTTCATGCTGCTTCAGATCAATCACACCCATTCCAGCTATTTGATTCCTGTGAAATATTTGTGATCCTTCAGCACATGATAAAAGTAAACTCTATGGTTTCTTTTGTTTCTGACAAATCTTCTTATGTTTGACCAAAGTACCAGATCCTATAAATTTTCCTCAGTGCTTTCCTTGACAAATGATGAGTGAATTTCAAAAGGCAAAGAGATTTTGCATCTTTAAGCATCAATCCAAAGTAGAGATGCTCTGAAGAGCCCACAGTTTCTTTCCAAAAAATCTTTCTGAAGGTATTCAGGTTTACAAAGCTTAAAAAAGAGTAGTTGAATTGTATGGTGCATTTCATTTAAAAACAGAAGCCTGTTGTTTCTTCTTTAGGGTTCTCTCAAAAAACCATGAAAATAGTTGTTTCCTCAGAGTAGCTGAGCTCCAAGTACAGGTGGAGTTCCCTCCTCTGTCGATGACTTTTGATATCTTCTCTATTTTTAACACATGGGCAAACTTAAAACAGTGGCGCAGTGAATACTGTCTCAGTTTACCTTAGCCTGTGGAGTCACGGTGTGGTCTGAAGAAGGGATGGCAGTGTGGCCCAACCAGAGATGGTTTCTCATGGTATTTTTGTCTGTCTTCTGGCCTGAAGTCAGGATCCACAGAGTCATGTAGAAGTTATTAGCATGGGGTTGGAGGGTTTCAGCATTATTTTCTTCAGGTCAAGGGTTTCACCTATGAACTTCAGCTTTTCCTGTGGAAAATCTCATGCTGATGATTCACAGAACACAGAGTAAGTGAAGGTACAGATTAAAAGAAATATCATGTAAACTACTTGTTATATACATGCACCCTCCTCTGCCATTGTAATTAAAGCTCTTGTAATGAAAATGATGGTCAGGCTCACACAAAAGAACATTAGTGCCCTACTTTTACACAAGGAGAAACTCAGATACACTTAAAGGTTATAAAAACTGTATGTTGCCTGATCCAGATCTCAGCTCTGCACTGGCAGATTTGTAAGTGCATATTTTGGTTTCCATTTCTTATTAATTCCCTCTTCTGTGTCCTACAACACATCAGACAGATCAGCCTAAGGTACTGATAATTGCAGCCAGTTGGTTACTGCGTTTGACTGAAGTGGATGTGAGAGCTGAGTCCTTTCCTCCATGACCTTGCTGAAGCCCTAAGCACTTGGAGGAGGTTTGCCACCCTTACAGAGTCTTTTTCCTGAGAGCTGCCATGACAGGAAAGAATATCTACTGAGGGTCTGGGCCTACAGACATTATTGGTTAAGGGGGGTTGATTCTCTGTGTTCACCATAAATCACTCATAAGTGCTGCAAATTGCTGACAATTAAAACTGGAGTCCTTTATATTCTTACTTCTTGCTAATAAGATCTAATGAAAAATGAAGCCATGTTTCCTTGCAGATGGATGGGGAATGCAAAATTGAGCCAGAGTTTGGGACTGAAACAACTGTGTGTCTTACAACAATTTTGGGAAGCTGGGCTTAATCTGGAATTTTCCCCATAGTAATTCAAATTATTTCCCTAAGTGATTTGAGTGACCTTTTTGTGGCAACACTCATGTTGCTATGGCAAGGTTTGTATTAGTATTAAAAGGTACTGTCAGATTGCAAGCCTCCACTGGGACATACAAACACTTGAAGGTGGGAAATGTGCCAAGACATTGTACACAGTTCGAAAAAGGAATGTATGGTTAATCATTGTTTTACTCAGAAGGAAGCCACAAGAGATACATTTATACTTTATGNCATATAAGTTCCATAAGCAATAAAGGATTAAACAAATACCAGATTCAGTTAATTGTTTTTCAGAGCCACAAAACCTGATTTTGAATTTGGCCTGGAGGCAAAACTCTGGGTATTGCCCAGACCAGTGATGTGATGAATGGCAAACACTTCTGTATTTACAGTGGCACAGTGCCCAGCCTTTGTACTATCTGTTTCCTCCTCTTCAGAGCCCATGAGGTCTTCAGTTATTTTTCAAAATTACAGTCCTCAAATGGTACCAGAATGCCAGACTATAG
>VYZX01016948.1:0-34738 GCA_013401335.1 Brachypteracias leptosomus | reverse complement strand
AGGATGGTAAAACTAGTCATTAGTCTAGTAAGCTGGATTATTTAATATCACCTTTTTAATGGAATAGACTGTATTTGGTAATGCATATTCATTTCAATAGCAGAATCTTTTATTATGGCCCTGAGAGTTGGAATTTGGAGATGTTTCATTACATTTACACTTCAAGAAAAAGTCAGAGTTAAATACTGCACTTGCAATATATATTTTTTCTATAAAATTAGTTTCTTGCTTCACGTTATGTAATGCTTTAAGGGATTTATTTGAGGACCATTTTATTCTCTTTTGCCCAACTTCCAGCGTGGAATTTACAAATTGGAAATAGATCAGACTACTTTGTTTTCATATTCTGATGAAGACTCCCTTTTCTGAAACAATCAACTCCCTTTTGTTCTGTTTACATTCATGGGTCATACTGAGTAATGCCATCTGCTGACAGAAATATGGACAAGTGAATCTAGGGCAGGAGATAATAAATACTCATGTTAAGGACAGACTAGAGGCCAAAGACCCTGCCTCTGTCAAAGGTCTGAAGCTGATATTTAGGGAAAGAACACATGAAAACTGTAATATATGTCTCAGTATCTGGAACAGTGTATCTTTGAGGCACTTAAAAATGCTTAATAGTCCTTGATGGATTTTTCTTCAAAAATCCTTCTGTAAGATAAGTCTTTTTGATTTAGATAAGTATGGTAGCAATTTAGAATTCAGTGCATCTTATGTTACTGAATGCCATGCTGTAATAATGTGTGCAAAAAATAATGCCTTTAGCTGTTTTTACACCTGTTATCTTTTCTTTGAGTGCCCCTACCCCACCCCTTCCTATGAGAAACTGTTAATTATTTATTGCTCAATCATTCATGCCTTTCCAGAACACATGTAAAACTTTTAACTGTCTAGAAGTTATAGCCATACATATGAAAATCTCCCAGGTCTTTCTGTGGAATAATAACGGTTAAGACTATGAATTCAATAATAATCAAAACAGTCATTTTGCCTTATGCTAGATGACAATCCTACTTCTCTGCTTATGAGGCAGCAGTGCGAAATGAGGCAGTAATGGTGTGAGAAGGATGAGGACAAAAGCAAATTCACTAAAACTGAAAATACTTTTTTTCAGCTCTTTATGAAAATTCATCATCACATATAGAAAGTTTTTTTCAGCAGTGGTTGCCTTATCTCTAACTAGATGTGCAGTCTTGCATAAGTAAAACAGCAGAGTTTTGATTGATAACATCTGACCTTAAAAGAACGGCTGAGCGTTTTATTGATTTTTCTGCCTAGACTGCATTTACAATTGGGATGATTAATTAATGAATTTCTAGTTCCAGAAAGAGATTATTGCTATTTAAACTGATTAGCACAGAAGCATTTTATGGCTTTCCCGCAATTAATCTTTATAGCTAAACTGACGTAGGAGTATCTCTTTTAGCTCTAGAATTTCTAGTTTGTTCAGAAACAGTAGTTGACTGTTACTGATGTCAAAAAATCAGTAATACAGTTACAGAAGAAATGCAATTTCTAGAATGTCACGTGACATTTGTATAAAGTATTAACAGGAAAATATATTAATGACACTGTGAGTTACATATGGACCTCTACAACATATACTGTACAGATACAACTTTGCACACATTGTTGTGTAGATAGTATGGTGTCTTGCTGCCACAGTGTATTCATTTAGACAGTGAAAAAGTACCAACTGAGCTGCAATACACAATCTCCTCATCGTTGAGAAAAATTCCATGGATTGCTGGTAGCAATACAGAACAAGAATATTTACAAGAAAAAGAAGCTCTTTGGTTCCTGAAAAATAAAAGGAAAAAGGAAAATGGGAGAGACAATGAAATGTCATCAGGTTTACTTTGAATAATCACGACTTGCTGCAGTGCTGTCTCATATATACAGATTAGATGTACATTACACAATGTTTTTGTAGGAACTGTGCTATAACGGATAACATCTCCACATTTAAGAAAGAACAAAAATTTCCAAAAGGTTCTGCCTTTGGGAAAATGCCTCACACTGACCTAATTACTTCATTAAGCTTGGATTGAATGGTTGATCCTAAAGTAGATAAAGCTGGAAGCAGGAAAACAGAAAATTCTCCCTCTCTTCCTCTGTCTCTCTTCCCTCTGGGAAGAAATGTCATTAGGGTGGTGCTTTGTATCTTAAAAAAACCCAATCTTGCTATGTGTCTCTGTTTAGGAAACTGGCATAAGTAACAAATGCATTACACTGTGCAGAGCTGCCATCATCCATGAAAAAAAAATAGCCATAATCTTCACTTAGAATAAGGCTGCAAATGGGAAGAAGGTTTGTGCTTTTCTTCAAGTACAAAGAGTAACATGGAGAAAAGGAGAGAGCTGAAACAGGAGAAAAGGAATGAGAAGATGGGAGGAAGTGATTGGGCTGTCAAAAAAAAATCTGAAGTGTTGGGAAAGGAGTGGAGAAATAGAGCTTTTGAGAGAAAAAACCCCTAAAATTCAGATCCCATTATAAATGACATGGGAAGGCCATGAACAAATCTGATGAGAAAACAATATATTCTTCTCCTTCAGGGACAAAAATCAGGGGGAGCGCATGATATTTCCATGGCCACTAACCGTAGTGCAAGCCAGTTCCCAATGAAAACAAATTCTTTCTGTGACCACTGCAGTATCCCCTGCGTGATTCGAAATCCCTCATCAATTTGGGGATTAGCAGGATAGCAAAGGCTCTCAGCTTTCTCTCCGTGTGCCTACAATGTAGCCAGACTGAGCAGAACATCTTTCAAGAAGATTTCTAAGTCTTTTTTAAAGATTACTAGGGCTGCATAAAACCCCAAATTGTACCAGTGAAATAACTAGTCTTAGCTACAAAATTTTTCACTTTATCTCTGAATTGTCCAAGCTTCCCCTTGCAACCATATGACCTTGATAAACTTTTGCAAGCTGTGTTGGAGATCCCCATACTGTAAAACCTGAGTTTCATAGATATGTATAACTAAATTAACTGCTAACCTTTGAACTAAATCAATAGATTGCTATGACTATGGTCCTCACAGGAAGCACTTGTTCAATGCTATCTCATAAGATACATAAAAACAAAGGTTTATGGCACTGCAGTCCCAATCTCCTTAACATTATAGCAACTGGATATTTCTTTGCATATATGTCCATATTTGCTCTCTTAACTACAAAGTCGAGGTGGGAGCTGACATTTAGCTGTCTATCTGTCATGATTCCCAAACAATCTCTGTTCAAAATTTGAAACTTTTATCTCATGAGAAACTTTGAAGTTTTTATAAGTTTTGTTCAAAAATTGAAGCTACATGAGAAATAAGGATATAAAAAATAAGTTTACACAAGGGTTGTTTAATAATAAAGATTCTTTTCAGAATCTCCAAACTTCATCTCAGATGCTATTTTTGTTTCAGTATTGAGAGAAATATTTTAACTTCATCTCACTCCATACTGTATATCTTACAAGCACTACTTACCACTCCTAATACTGACATGTTAAAAGATGACACTATAGAATAGTTGAAATAGTCCATTCTATCTTTAAAGCCATTAAAGACAGCTGCTCTTCAGTGCTGGTTGAAACAACTTACTTCCTTTTATAGATCAAAGTGTATACTGTGACACTGACATAGTGTGGCATTTGGACATTCTCAATAGATGGTCTTCAGATTATCCTTATGGGTCTCAGATTTAAATTCCACTAGGAAGTAAATAACATGATCCTGACTTGCCCTGTTTTGATTTTTTAAAAAAATAATTGTAATATTCCTTTCAGAGGACAGGATCTTCCAGAGAAATGTGAAGGATTTTAGTGTTAAGGGCTTCCTATTACCTGAATTGACATTTTACTGGTAGTTGGGGAGCCCACTGAAATAACAGCTTGTACATAGCCTTGCAGAAAGCTCTCAAATGTGGAGAAAAAATGGGCAATAACATAAAAAGAGGCTGGATCAGGGTTTGAATTTTCACACAGAAGCTTTGCAACCATAGTCTACAGGCTGGAAAAAGCTACCTTGACTGAATTTCCCTCATAAACATGGTACTTTTGAAATATGCAGGAAAAAGAGAATTTAGGATGTACAGGTGCAGAGTAAGATTCAGTTTTACTTCCAAGTAAAATTAACATTTTGAACACAGGCTGTATTTAGAAAAGTCCATGGATTAAAAATCGAAGGAATATCAAAATACCTTCAAATCATTGCTGTGTTAGCCATGCTTCTACTATATTTAGTATACCTAACAAGGACACAGACAACTCAAGGTTAAATAGACTTTAAATAACATTACTTACATCTCAGACACAAGTACAGAGGAGTGATACTGTATTTTAACTTTTTTTATTCAGGAGTTTGCTTAGGGATCTGCGTAAGAATAACCAGTCAGCAGACTCCAGCCTGGCTGGGTGTAATATTATTGCAAAGAGCTGATAGCTGACAATGCTCCGGAAGAATGTGAGTAAACAACCATATTAATTCAAGTTGCATAACTGTGTATTCAGGATACAGATGCTTGAGAGTGAACTATTAATGGCTGACTTGGCTTGTGTATTTAATTGTATGTTGGATGTTTCATTTGTTGTACTCTACTATCCATTTGGACTTGAGGCACAAACAAAAATGGGATAGCTATTTTAATGTCATGAATGGAGGCAATGAATAACAAACATACGACAGTCTCCTGCTTCCCTACTTTTTTCCAAGAACAGAAGTCTTCTGAGAGTAGGACACTTTTCTCTAATTTTCTAATCATCCATATTTGTGGTTTGTTGAGCTGTTTCCATTTGCTAGCATTTATTTTTATTATCCTTACTCTCCCATATAAGAGACATTCTGGGAGGCTCCCTGATGTCACAGCCTTAGCCCCAAACTGGCACCATATCCTGAAAATAGACCTACTATTTTTACTGTGTGAGTTGAGTAGAGTAAGGAATTTAGCTCGACTGAAATAAAAAGCTTTCCACTATGACTAGTATTACTGTTTCATTGAATTATGCCCACTGTATCCCATGCTACTTCATAAGATAAAGCCAATGTAATTGACACAAGCTTTTGTGTTTTAAAAGTCAAAGAACCACCCTGAATTATATTTTAAAAATACATTTTGTAAGACTTAACCACAATAAGAACATTTAATTGTATTACTTCAGTACAAAAGGATACTAGCCAATGCGTTTTCTAGTACTAAGTGTAGACATGGACATTTGTGACTTCATAACATTCCAGCTCTTGTAGAATTAAGTTCTGCTAGATCCTTGTATAATTATTTTAGCATTCTGTTGGTATCAAACATCATAAATAAATGGTTGTGGAAATTTGGTTGGATACGGGCTACAATTGAGTCATTTGGACTGAAAGTCACTTTTCAGTCACTTCCTGTGGAACTTTATGTTCATTTTATCTGCAAAGTTATTTATGGGATGAGAAGCAGTCATGATTATGTGCTTTACAGAAATGCTCATGCCAGAGGTATGCAGTGGTCATTAGAACCACTTCTGTGGGTTTGGGAAGCATCCAGTTTGGACCAATAGGTAACTCACAAAGAAAAAACAGAGATACATTTGCTGAGTCAATTGCTTGCTAATAATAGTTCTTCCAGCACTAGCAGCTTATCCCTTGCTGTGCACGTTTAGCTTGTTAGGCTTGGGTTACATAAACACAAATGTCATGACACATTGTCTACATTTAGCCCATATCTGGGACTAAGCTATAGCAGTTGCTCTATCACCTGATGGTCACTCCCCAGTCAAGAAGGGGGATCAAGAAAATGAGACGAGACCCATGGCTGAAATGAAAACAGATTTAATGAAACAGCAAAACTAATACCAATGTCAGTATAAAGTTAACAAAGTTATTCTCAGCCCAGCAAACATAAAATGGTCACAATAAACAGGAAGGCAGTCCTCAGGAGCCCAAACAGCCCTCCATCCTCAGCAAACTTCCTCCTTTGTAATGAGCATGACTTTTAAGGTATGGGATAACCTGTGAGCCAGCTCAGGTCAGCTGCCCTGGCTTGTGCCCCTCCTTTACCTCCCAGGTCCTTAAGCAAGTATGATGGGGCCCCAAGGCTGTAGCATCAGCCAAACCCTGCCTCTTGGTGTTTTGAAGGGCTGGTAGGAAGGATTTTGGGCCCAAAATCCTGTGTCTCAAGGGGTGTTTGTGTAGAGATTTTTCTCTAAGAAAGGCCTGATGGTAACATGTTGCCACATGATGCGGCTGTATTGCCAGCTCTGAAGAGGAAGAAGATGATATATTTGTATTCTGAATTTCTAGTCAAGGATCAGCGTCCAAATGAGTTGAGAATGACTGACAAAAATATAGGTACACAGATAAGTAGATCATTGATCATTTGACTAATTGGTCACTGCTGCATCAGAGCACCCAGAAGAAAATAATGCAAATGCCTACCATATATGTATACGAATACCACATAAGGCTGATCATGAGTTGTCTGAGGCAGCAAACTTATTTTAGGTGGCATAAAATAGGATGCATAACCAGGAGGAGTGATGAGAGTTTAGAAGGACAAGAGTGATGATGAAATTAATAGATTGCCCTCAAAGAATGTTGAACATTTGATACCACATAAATAATACAATCTCATGTTGTAAGAAGCACAATACTCACCCTTGTATACAAATAGGGCAATCCTGCCATGTTAGAAGAAAATCTAGGACTACAGAGGCAGATCTAATGAAAATTTAAGACAGCTCTTATATCTAAGAAGTATTAAACTAAAGTAGATGTTGATGGGGCATAGGACTGAGGTGTCTCAGAGACAAGTGTTGAACAGAACAGTGTTCAGCTGATTACTGTTACTGCATCTGAAGAGACATTACTGTTTTCTTTCTAAGTACTACTGTACAGATAATTGCATAGAGTTTATCAAAGTTTTCCAAGTCAATCTTAATTTATTGGTGTAAATATTTTCATTTGCATTCTGTGAACTTTCTTATGATTCAAAGCAAAACTTCATGATCTAGGAAAAAGCAACAATTCTCAGAACTTTGATCATGGACATCTTAAATGAGCAGTAGTACTCAATATTGATTTTTGATTTTGCAGAAGGCAGGAATAGGCATTGTGGAAGCTCTACCCTTGAGTTGAAATTAAGAGAGATATCATTTTATACCATCTCTCTGTCTTTGAAACATACTACTGTCAAAAGAGTTGTTTCTGATAATCTCACAGGCACTTCAAGCATAGGAAAGATTGATTGTAATTTATCAGAATACTATCAGGAGTATCACTGGCTTTTCAATAGATCTTCTATATAACCCTGTGCACATCACTTCATCCCATGGACTTCTTTCTTCTGCTATGATTTCTTTTTTGCCATTATATTTAGATTGAAGGTACTGATACAAGAATTTTTTATCATGGGGTCCTGATTACTACTGAAATTACAGGAATTATTACTAGCCTATAGAAAAGTCTCTGCACAAAGAACACCAGGATCACTGGGAAGAAAAGCAAATTAAATTTTAATATATTTAGCTTTTCATAATGTGTATTTGAAGAATTACATTACATATAGTGTTTATGTCACTTATCTCTCTGCTGTTTTCTAAGACAGGATAAGGAGGTTGGAATGTTCTGCAAGTATGACTTTTTCTTTACAGATCTTAAATTCATCATTTCAGACAAGTACTGAGATAGCACGAAGTTTTGAGCTCTGTACACTTGTTGGAAAACTATAAAACATTTTCATAGGTACTAAGATCCCAAGGAACCCCTTGGATCATCTATAATCTCTGATAATGCAGGTCCTCAACTTGTGTTCAGTAATTGTTTCCAATAGTGTATTACTGTATCTCTATAGTCAATATCAAACTGTATCCAATTAAATATTAAGTATATTGTCTGACATATGTCAAATCCTTTGAAAGACATGTAGTTTTGTCTTAAAAAGAAAAGTCTGGTTAGTCTATCATATCTAGGGTAAATTAATCCAGAAATGTTATGATGGTCACAGGGAAAGGAAGAGCCTTTATTTTTAATTCATATTTNGAGGAAAATCAGCTCAGACAGACCCACTACAGTCTACTATATGTTTCCAATCCTACTTGAATGTGCAACAGCTTTCCTAAAGTACGTAAGTGACAATTTAAGTATCTGAGATACCATTTATTCTTAAATATAGACATAGTCCCTTCTACTATGCTACAGCCTAGCTGTCTAATATAGTTTCTTATCACACACTGGTACTGCTTATTTATTGCGACCCAGATTTGTGCTTCTAATAAGTGAAATGCTTCAGCAAAACTCAAACTCCTGCATCCTAAATATACTTAGCTAGCCAGCTACAATGGAGGACACTCTCTCTGTAAAAGTTACGAATTTATGGGGCTTGTACATCAGTTCATCTGTCTTGTAACAGCTGTATTCACTATACCAACATTAAGAAGTAGCACAGATTGGTAGGAGTGGATCTGTTGAATTATTTGTCTTCTTACCTGATGCTAAGGACCTGATGCCCACATTACATGTTTTGGGGCTTTTTATTTCTGGCTATCTCTAGCCTGGTTCAGTGGACTGTATACCCAGTGATGGGTGGACCACATCAGCTTTGCTCCTGGAGCAGGTCATTGTTTAGCTTCATCCGAAAGGAACCCAGTTTCAGAAGCCCTAGAAACATTGCTCACCAAAGTACAGCAAGATGGGACAATCAGGAAATTGACTTCAATACTGCTAATCTGAACAAAAATTACTATGTAAACACTATATAATTTTTCCATTATATTTCAGGTACTGCAAAAAAATCCTCTAGTTTCTGAAATGTGCTAGTAAGTCAAATGCTGCAACAGTTGCCATAAATCCGTCTATGCTAAAAAGTTAAAATAACCTTTTCTCATATCAGAGAAGGCAGACTGCTTTCTGTGTTACTTACTTTTTAGCTTTGAAGAAGAAATAAACGAAGCATTAAAACAGACTACCAGGTTCCCCAAAAGGTCATACCTGCCAGTAACATATCTCAGGAGGCTGAGTTTTTCAGTAGATCATGAGCAAACCTGTACTGTAAACATCAAGGTCCTTTCAGATGTCAAAACCAAAAATTGTTGGGGATTTTGTGGAATTACAAACTAACAATAAAGTGGATTTTATGCCTGACAAGTTAACAACACAGCACACAAGTGAGTCCCAGTAATGCTGCGCTAATTATGCTCTCTCTGGTCTATCCCTAAACTTCCAAAGATTGTAAACTAAGCCAGCTCCACCCTGGTCGGCAGGCTGCTTACATAGGCTGCTTGAGAATAGCCATACCACGTCTGCTTGTGATTCTCATACACTAAGCAGCATCTGGTAGGGCCATAGCTTCAAGAAAAATGTGAAAGTGAATGGATGGTTTAGCACTGGAGGCCTTTGACAAGAGTTAGGAAATCTGGATTCATCCTCTTGCTCTGCCATAGGGTTTCATGTGAACCCTGGATCCAAAATCTTAAAAAGTTAAGGTTTCTTTCATCCTCACACTAGAGCTTTCTTCTCTTTTGAAGAAAAATTTCCCAGGCTTAGACCTCACCCATCTCTAGTAGAAATAGGAAAGAAAAGAGACCAATCTGCATAAAGCAATGTTAAGGACTATTTAGTATCACCCCTCACCAGGAGTTCCTTTGTATCTATGTAGCTTGACTTGTCCTTTTTCAGAGATTTTAAGCTAACAATCTAATAACTCTTGACTTTAGGAATTTCATGCACTTTTCCACAGGATAAGAGGTGTAATTAGTTCATTTGGCTTATTTACAGCTCTGTAATGCCCACACCTACTGGCAGCTAAGTCATCAGAAGACATCCATGGCTTCTTGCAACCTTTGAGGAAATTCTCTTCACCAGGGCCATAACAGCAACAAGGAGAGAGAGTAGAAAAGATATACTGAGTTGCCCAGAAATTTAGTGACATGCAGAATATAAACCCATGAAAGGAAGGGATGCATGAGTTGTCAATGCTCCATTATCTGAACTACCCATTTCTTGCCCTTAGGCTCAGGGTTGTGGTTTCACCTTGACCAGCAGGTAAATACTTATTTTATACAAAGCCTGTCTTCTGGTTCAGCTCAAAAAATGAGAATTTCATTTATTTGTCCATCCAAAATTCTTATAATAAAAAGTTAATATGATTTCCTTTCTTCAACCATACTGGGTTATTCAAAGACGCTTGGGAAACTGCCACTTTTCTTAGTGTTTCAAGGATGCCTGCAGTTTGCTAGGCACATGGTGAAAGATGTTATGCAAAAATGTTATTATAAAGCTACAGCAGTAGCCCTTCTAGCCAGAGTGGCTAACCAATAGTTGTTTTTTGCTGGGATACTTCAATTAGGAGAAAATACAGTGCTAGACTTGGGCTTCTCTGAAGGAGCTCTGGTTAGATAGAAACAATATTGCTAAATTGTAGCAGTGGAAAGCACAAATGCAGTAGAAATGTTAGACCTCTAATGTGGTATGAACAGCAGAAAAAGACTTTGCCTCCTACCAAGATCTGAGGCTGAGGCATATGGCAAAAATGTACGAAAACCTTCTGTCTTGAACGTAAAATGAAACAAATACTTTCTTAGCCTTCAGCCAACACCTCCACCCCAAAGCCCACTGTCTCCAGACAGGCTTTTGCAAGCTTTTCTGAAGTCCCCTTCTTTCCTTACCCCTCTGTTCTTCAACTGAGAAGCTTCTTTTCTTCATATGCAGCTGAATAAAACAATATTAAGCAACATCTCTGCCCACAGATCATCTGAATTGGTATCATACTCGAGTTTTTGTTTATGGGAGAATAGCCTTAGCTCTCTCTTTCAGCTACCACAAAAGCAGGGTGAATTCATTCATTCTGGTATAAGATAAATTCAACACAGCTTCATTTTTTGTTCCAATGTATTTAAAAGAGACACACCTAAATCATCTCTTCAAACAAAAATAAATAACTTAACAGATTATCAATGATGAAAAATAAAGCACTGATATAGATGCAGTCTTTCCTAAAAGTGTTTTACCTTATTCAATTCCTGTCCAAATCACTTTTTCAGTGTGTTCCAAGCCCCATGGTAGTTTTTCTTTCAGTAACCAAGCAACAGCCATGCTCAATGTAGCCCTGAGAAGAAATTACTTTTTCTGTAAAATTTGATAGCTGGTATATCCTTACTATTCACTATTTTATGACACTTCCTTTCTTTATTGGAATTCTGCAGTAATACTTCCAATTTTCATTGGAGAAAAATGTAAAGAAAAAGAAAAAGAGGTGTAGAAGCCCTGTCTTACAAGTTTCTTAAATTTTGGATCTGTTTTGGGGGAGTTTTTCCTAAAGGAAATAAGATAGGTATTTTTAGTGTATGTCCAAACAGAAGCACTGGACTACATTTCATACATCACAGGCCTGTTTTCTATGAACTGTCTAGAAAAAATGAGCACAATGCTTAACAGACAGTTAAAACTCTGTGATTATGGCTAATGTTTTCACAATCCAAGCAGAGCCTTGCAAATCCAGGATCCATACAACCTCACAGTTTTCAGATCTGTGTTTAAATTTAACTGACATGAGAATCTCTGCAGATATCGTTCATTAACATCAATGCCTTTTCCAGTATTTGCATGTAGCTGCAGTCTAGCATGCCCTTTTTCAAAAATACTTTAGCACTTTGTGGGCTATATGTTGCAATAAAGCTTCTTAAAGTACCACTGCATACAGGGCCCTCTTTCTTTAAAACAGGCTATCATTGGCAACACAAGCACTGCCCTTCTGGAACCAATAGCTCTAAGCTGGACCTGTAAGCTTCGTACATTATATTTTCCCTTTGTTTGAACAAGATCTTTGATCTGGAAACACCAAATATTTCACATCCATACTAGGAAGATTATCCCTTTTCCATGTCTCAGGTACAGTTGTCTACCTGATAGTCTGTCTTATTGTTTGCTACTTTTACCTCATTTCTTACCATCTTACTTTAATTTCTGTTTCCCCCAGAAACCTTGAGATCCTGATGGGATGCTGAATTTGATAGCAGTTGCCTCAGCCAACAAACCTCCTAGTCACTGTCTGATTAAATATATCACTTTCTTTAGAGTTATGTAGAAAAAAATATCTATTTCATGACATAAGTGTTCTGTCAGAACATCTTAGATATAACTCCGTTTGCAGAGATAAACAATATGGTCTTATGCTAGGACCAGTGATGGGTTTTAGCCAAATACAGCCATCATCCTATATCTTCACAGTGCTTTTATTGAACACTGGATTTATCGCTCTGTGAAAGCAACATGAAATATGTCTCATATCAGATGTATCTAGGAGTAGTCCTGGATCAGACTTTGAATTTTTCAAGGACATATGAAAAAATCAGCTGTAAAAGCAAGGACATCTGTGAAGTAGATTAGCTGGCTTGCTATGGGGTGCCTAAACACAAACCTCTCTAACATCCATACCAGCCATCTGTTACTCAGCCATTCTAGCCTGCTACTGATTGTCGCACACAAAGCTGGAGGATAGCCAGCTCTATATAATCGTGCATGATATCATAAACCTTCTGATCCAATCTTTTCTCATCCCTGCTAGTGCTTCATAACATACCACCACTGCACCTGTGATGCAAGCATATAGCAGCCAGCTCTGCAGAGGAAATCCTGGAATATTATTTTATATGGATCCAGCCGGGCCATTCAGACTGCCTCAGGACATATCTGTGGAATCTCACTGTTAACAGAAATGGTCTTCATTAGTGGCAACTAACTTGTAAGTTTGTTCAGTAGCAAATACAAACCTTCTGATTTTAACTTATGACATATGGGCCCTGGCAAATAAGCCATGCCAAGGTTGCTTTAGAGCTTACATTCTTATGTGGTCCTCTCTCATGACTGATGACAGTGACTACAACAAATTAACAATCTGTCTTGACAAGACATATATTAACCCAAAAAATGAAGAAAAAAGGTGTTTGAAATCACCCCAAACCAGCTTCAACAACTCATGGAGGATACAAAATTGAATTTATACAGTTCTGGCAACTAGTTTCCACTGTCTTTGGTAAAGACTGTTTATAAATTCTAATGCACTGCTACAGGAGTCCAGTTTCTGAAGAACTGTCTGAACATTTTTTTGCAAGCTGTGTGACTGATGTTGGTCTTAGTTCTACAAATGCCATGTACACTAATGGAGACTGGTAACAGGGAAGTATTAAAACAGAGAAAATAGTTTATGGCAATATACTGAAGAGAAGACGAATTGCAGTAAAAGTAACATATAATCCATTAGTTAGTCTGTTTATCTTGTACTGGACACAATCTTTACTTATGGCACCCCTAAATACATTTTAGCTGGTAGAGATCTCAAAGACAGTTGCAATAGAATTGTGTATGCATGTGTACCACTTAATGAGAATGAAAAGAACAATACCATGCAAAGCAATTACGAATTACCAAGCATTAGCAAGTTAGTAAAAGACATGCATATTTAGTTCCTATACATACGTGCAGAGAAGGGCAACGAAGCTGGTGAAAGGTCTGGAGAATAGTTCTTATAAGGAATGCCTGAGGGAACTGGGACTGTTTAGCTTGGAGAAGAGGAGGCTTAGAAGAGACCTCATTGCTCTCTACAACTACCTAAAAGGAGGTTATAGTGAGGCTTATGTTGGTCTTTTCTCCCAAGTAACTAATCACAGAACAAGAGGCAATGGCCCCAAGTTGCACCAGGAGAGGTTTAGCTTAGACGTTAGGAAGAAGTTCTTTACTGAAAGAGTGGTCAGGCACTGGAACAGACTCCCCAGGGAAGTGGTGGAGTCACCATCCCTGGAGGTGTTCAAAAAACGAGTAGATGTGGCACTTCAAGATATGGCCTAGGGATCAGGGAGATTTTGGACAAAGGTTGGACTTGATGATCCTAGAGGTCCTAGTTTCCAACCTAAATGATTCTGTACATTGGAAACAGAAAAAAGGCGTTCTGTTCCCTATATGCCCCTTTCTGCACTCAGTCTGGGTTGCCACATGCCTGTCTCTGTGATTTCAGGGTGAGTGAGGACACTGCCCATGTAGGGCTGACATGCAGGTGCCAGGGTTGTGATGCCAGATTAGATGTGACCATACATACCATGTGCACTTAGGGAAAGAGGCAAGTAAGATCCAGAAAGATTCTAACAAGTTATAAATTTCTGGTGGGTTATGGGCCTCTGTATCCCCAAGTTAAGAGCCACAATTGATCCTTAAAATAATAAAGATTTGAAGATATCACTTCATTTTATAGTCAGCCAAGTTAAGTTTGTAATCAAAATTAATGTGCAGTGCTATATGAGCCTTCTCCAGTTCTGGGATCTATAAAAATTATCTCAGTACTATCATCTGTTTTGATAATATTAAATCTTTTGGAAAATGGTCTGGGGAGAAGGAGAGAGGTGTTTCAGAAGACTGCAGAGACAGGCAATGATCATCTCTGCTCATCGCATTTGCAGATTTGTCCAGCCCTGCTGCATGCTGATTTTGCAAGCTGCATAAGATCTTGCAGAATTGCCTTTCTTATGACAATTCCATCCCTCACACACTCACCTTCCCTGACCCAGAGACATCAATAACCCTAGATGTAGAGGAAAGATAGTCCTTTACAGCACTTTGGTGGGCTGGGAAAGGAGTGCCTTCCACCAGGGGAGGCAATGGGGGTGTGAGGCATTCCTTATGGTGGTGAGTGATGTGTAGAGAGCCTCGTCATTGCTCTAGACCAGGGGCAGTGGAGGCTGAGGCACTGCAGGCTGTTGGGGCTCAGTCCAGGGCCCTTCTGAAGCACCTGGGTAAAATGGAGAGATGGTGTCAGTACGTACCCAGGTGAAACAATTATGTTAGAACTGGCACCTTAAATTTTTCTCTTTTTAATACTCCTAATCCTGACATACCATCAAATATAGCTTATTCTTACTTCATTTAGCACCTCTTCCATTAATTACAGACACAGGAACAATATGCACACTTACACATTTTATTGTGAAGGACTGCAACACCAGCCGAGCATTAGAGGAACCACTAGAGTTCACTCAAGTGTCCTCAGAAATAGAAGACTTCTGATGAGCCAGACCAAGCTCCTCTTTAAGAAGTGCGTTTATAAATCTATCCTAAATACTCAGAGATACAATCAGACTGCTAATTAGACTTTGACAGACAATGAAAGAACTTTTATTGCACATGAAGATTAAATAAGATATTCTTTGTAAAGTTTTTTTTCTATTTAAGTGGACTGGATGAAAGACAGAAAATTTCTCTATTCTTGCATTGTCATAGAGTAGATTAGAGAAGAGTTAGCTCTAAATTTCCACTTAAAATGTCCTTTGGAATGCATAGCTAATTTCCTGCAGACATGATTCTTAGGCTTTTATGTAGTCTTGCAATAGATCTCTCAAAAATCTGTCCAAACAACTTTTGGGCATAGGATATTTTTCTTCCTTTTCTGAGTTCTGTTTTTGAATATAAGCATAAAGGTAAAGACATAGTGAGGAAGTTACTGTGTTTCTGCTAGATAATCAGTTACAACTTTTTATACAGATTTTCTTAAGAATACTACACAAGATAAAACGCAGCCAATAATGTAGAAGACCTCCATAACAACACTCAGTAGTACTGATTTTATCAGAAAAGGTAGGAGAGGTTACATGCTAGACAATTGTGTAGATTTTTTGGATGACAATGGTCCTAGACATCTCTATTTTCTCCTGGAAAACCAGAATGTAATAGATCTACAATATGGAAATCTTACTAGCCGTCTACACAGCTTCACTGTGTGAATCCCATGATAGTGTTATGATGGGATTCCCCAAGCAGTATTCTTGCAAAACATTATGGCCACTCCAACCAGGGCTCAGAAATCATAAAGAGTGGAGAATCAGGCACATTAATGCGGACTCTTTCTGTGGTATACACTTTTCATTTCCTCCCAGCACTCAGAATTGTTGCTTCAGTGTATATTTCTGACTATTTTTCTTTCGGCATCCACTTCTCTTTACTAGTTTCTTGCTCTGGCTTGTTCTTTTTTTGTGAGATTTGGTGAAGAACAGTTCCATATTTTGTTTATCTGCTTCTTCATAATTGTGTAAACTTTGACCATATCCTGCCTCAGCCTTCTGCTCTGCAGGCTGGAATCCCATCTGGCTTAGCCCCTCTGCAGAAGACAGATGCTTTATCCTTAAAACATTTTAGTTTAACTCTGCACCTTTGACTCCCTGTCCCCCTGTCTCAAAGACCAGAGCTGCACATAATAATCAAGACATGGGTATACATGATTTTGTACAATGTAAAAATTACTTCTCCAGTCTTCACCCCATTACTCAACAAGACCTTCTTGGCTTTTTTGACTGCCATTGTAAATTGAGCAAAGATTGCTGAGGATTTTAGGTAGTGACTCAAAAACCTCTTCCCTCAGCTATGACTTCCACTTCCAAATTTGGCATTGCGTATCTATACTTAGAAGTGTTACCTTGCAATTGCTCACTCAATTTTGCAAGGCCATTCTGGAGTTTATCACAATGAGTATGTCATCTGACTACACAAAAGAACTTAATATTTCCTCCACGTTAATGATGAAAACATTACCCCTATCTTACCCCTATAGTAATCCCAAGTAGATGCTACTAGTAACTCTTCTGAGAAGTAACCACTAAGATCCCCTTTGTTTTCTGTCTTTAAGCCTTTTTCAGTCCATAAAAGAACCTTTCTGTAACTTCTCCTCTTTTCTCATGCACAAGGAATTTCTGCACAACTTGAAAGTATGTGCAAAGTATTTACTGGCTAATATACACAGTAAATATATACTACTATAAATACTACTGAGCTTATCAACACATTCAAAGAGTCTTTATTAATGGCACACATTTTACCTGGCCTGTTAACACAGTGTTAGTAAATCATGTAGAAGCATATCCCTACTATAAGCAGAGATCCAGTAGAAGAGAAAGGGAAGGAGGGAAAACATTTAGAATGGTAGCATATTTCTTGCAACACATGCTTTCTTTTAATAGAGTTTATATAGATGTCATGGTGAAATATCTAATGGCAACATATTTATTTCTGAGTTCACAGGTCATCACCTAGATGAAAAGTGTGTCCTCATACAAAATGAAGTTAAAAGATAATTTTAGCAGCTGTTGAACTTTTCTTGTATGCTTCACTGACTTACTTGATTCATGGAAAGACATATCTTTGTTACATTTTTATGTATGCACTTGCTGAAGTCAATGTCACTGGACTGTGAGCTATCTCAAAAATAGAAAAGAACTGAACTACTTTTATTGATCGTCTTTATTTGACAAAAGCAGATGGTCAAAAAAGCATTTCCTTTATCAAATGAGGAACTGGCAGAAGTTTTATTGGTTGTTTTGTGACTTGATTTATTATTTGTGATTTTTAAAATTCTGATAGTGCCATTTACATGTAATGATGGTGATACAAGAGTATCAGTGAAAAAAATTTACCCTGACTGTACTTTTCTCCAGAGGAACATTTGGAAGTCTCCTATTTATCATCTCAGCTCTTCAAGCAGCTGCTGAGGTAACAAAGTCCTTCCTCATCTCACCAGTCTCTAGGCACTGAAACAGTAACTTGGAATCACAAGCAGCTGCTTAATTTGATCAGGAAGGAGTAATTCCACATAGATGGGATCTGGACTGAAGCGTACAGACATGGGGAGTTTCTAGCCCTGCTCAACCTCCAGAATTCCTTTCCAACTTCCCAGTTGCTTTCAAAGCAACAGCTTGCTGCCTAGTTCTACAGTTTTGTAACCTTCATCTGAACGATCTTATCCTATTCTGCCTTTTGCCTAAGATACTCCCTAAAAGGGCTGTTATTGTTGCACACCAGATACAGATACAGCTGCATGCTGCTATGCAATGTTTTGTGAGCTCTGCCTCCTCTCTCTGTCCAGAATGGATTTCTGTTACAAATTGACAAAGGTTAGAGGTGAGGTAGTTACTTGAAAATTAAACATGCTCCTCATGTGGCCACACATTAATTCTGTAATATTTCCTACTGTAATTTTATGCCTGAAATAATAACTATTTCAACCTAGCCATAGAGGTGTATGATGCACAGATGGAACATACCAGTACTGAAGAGAAAATAATGTCATTCAGTATGACTTGACTTCAGCAAGGCTTTTGACACTGTCTCCCATAATGTTCTCACAGGGAAGCTTAGGAAGCGTGGGTTATATAAGTAGACAATGAGGTAGATTGAGAACTGGCTGAACAACAGAGCTCAGAATGTTGTGATCAGCAGCACAGAGTCTAGTTGGAGGCCTGTAGCTAGTGATGTTCCCCAGGGATCAGTACTGGGTCCAGTCTTGTTCAACATCTTCATTAATGACCTGGATAAAGGAATAGAGTGTACCCTCAGAAAGTTTGCTGATGATACAAAACTGGGAGGAGTGGCTGACACACCAGAAAGCTGTGCTGCCATCCAGCGTGACCTGGACAGGCTGGACAGTTGGGCCAAGGGGAAACTAAGAAAGATCAGCAAAGGCAAGAGTAGAGTCCTACCCATGCACCAGTACAGGTTAGGGGTTGACCTGATGGAAAGCAGCTCCATGGAAAATCACCTAGGAGTCCTGGTGGACAATAAATTAGCCATGAGCCAGCAGTGTGCTCTTGTGGCCAAGGCCAATGGTGTCTTGAGGGGCATTAAGAAAAGTGTGACCAGCAGGTGCAGGGAGGTTCTCCTCTCCCTCTATTCTGCCCTAGTGAGGCCACATCTGGAGTACTGTGTCCAGTTCTGGGCTCCCTGGTTCAAGAGAGGCAGGGAACTACTGGAGAGAGTCCAACAGAGGACTCCAAAGATGATGAGAGGACTGGAACACCTCTCTTATGAGGAAAGACTGGGAGACCTGGATCTGTTTGTCCTGAAGAAGTCTGAGAGGGGATCTTATCAATGTTTATAAATATCTCAAGGGGAGGTGTCAAAAGGATAGTGCTAGTTTCTTTTCAGTGATGCTCAGTGATAGGACAAGGGGCAACAAGCACAAATTAGAGCACAGGAAGTTCCACCTCAACATGACAGAAAACTTCTTTACTTTGAGGGTAATAGAGCACTGGAACAGGCTGCCCAGAGAGGTTGTGGAAGTCTCCTTCCCTGGAGACTTTAAAAACCCACCCAGACATGTTCTTGTGCAACCCGATCTAAGCAAACTGCTTTAGCAGGGGGCTGGACTAAATGATCTCCAGAGGTCCCTTCCATCCCCTACATTCTGTGATTCTGTCATACCATGTCCTTTATGGACAACTGATAACAATCTGCATGCTACACTGATAAAATGGTCCCTCTACAAAACACATGGTGAACTTGACAGCCATTTATCTTGCCATGTTTTTTTCAATCCCTATCTTGGAATACATAAATCTGAAATATCTTCCATTAAGTAAAAAATAAAGGAAAAAATACTCATACTCCTAAAAGCAAGGAGCCAGGAACTTTACCCTTTATTGGTGACCTTTAAAGACAGAACTAATAAGTGCTTCTGAAAGAGCAGCACTCAGGCAACCTCAGTGATCCTTTCTCTTAAATGTCACTTGATGAAAAAAAATCACAGTATATTTCCAGGTTCATAGAATAAAGATATGACTGTAATAATATGTTTAGGTTAATATGCTGAAATATGACACCATATACAATTATGAAACATTTTGGATTCCAGAAACTCTCTATGTTTTTTAACTTAGAGGCAAACTGTTCTGTACACACTCACCTTGGAGCATATGCTTCTAACTTGGAGTGCTTAATTGCTCATTTGATTCTCAGATGGCCAGTTTTTAGCAAATGGGTTTGGAGTTGATATTAGAGCTATATAATGTATACATTAACAGTCTAAATATTCACCTGGATCTTCCAGATGAGTGAGAAAGTGGTATTTGGATTTTTATGATATGCTGACTGCTTTGCTAATGGCAATGACTTGATTTCTCACATATGCAACACTCAACAAATCAGAACTCCTTGTGTCCCTAAGTTCTTCAGAAACAGACCTAGATTTGTATTGATTGGGTTTTTTTTTCCATTCAGCACATTCTCTGTACAAATGCATTTCAGACAAAGAGTTGCCAACAATCTCTTTGCTGTTCATTATTTGCAGGTTGAATGCACAGTTATAGCCACAACTAATGCTTATCCGGTTCAGTTTACTTAGAAGTGCACTTTTACAGACTCACAGGTTTCCTAATTTTTGTGCCTTGAGTCACAGAGCAAATTGTGTTGGGAGAACATGAGCTGGACGGTTTATTGGCAAAGCTAAAATAGAAGATGATACAGGTGCACAGGAGATGTGGGCTGGCTGTAGTGTGAGAACTGCACAGAGAGGAACATTTTAATTTTCCTCTGAAAATTCCCCAGGAAGTGCAGAGCTGTGCCATATTCTGGGCACTTCAGCCTTCCCTAGGGTCTCTTAGGGTGCATGTAAAATTCACCATGGGGAGATGTCAAATAGAGGCCAGAGACAGATGTGTAGGGTAGCTGAAGGGACTTTTTCCACCATTTAAGCAGCTGGGGAGGAAAACAGGACAATACCTCTACTGATCTTATGCTCTGCAAGTATTAAGGTCACAAATCCTTTAGGCTTGGAGCTAAAAAATTCCAGACACATTGGTGAGGAGTAGAGAGATATCGGTTGTCTGGCAAGGATACCAGAAAGGTACCTGCTTTAGCTAAAAAGAAAATCTTGTATTACTGGGAAAAACTGTTGGCTTTGATAGCTTTTGTTTTAAGAGAATAAGTAGCTCCACGAATAAAAGATGTGATAAGAGACTAAATTTGGATCTCCAATTGCAGACAGCTGTTAGATAAGTCACAAGTGAAATGTCTTTGGCATTGTTAATTCTTTAAAACAGATAAAAGCTGAACATTCAACATGCCTGACTTCAGCACCTAATTTTTCACTCCATCTCTGTTTTCTGTGAGTCCTTAAAAAGAGCAACTTCAATTTTAAATTTATAGTATCCTGCCAAGAATTGATTGAAAAAGTATGTTTTACAAATAATACTCTCTAGGTATATTTTTAACAGTAGAAACTACCTTTAAAGTAGAATACCTATTATGCTATAAATTAAATTTTAATAAAATTTCTTTGAATAGTTTTGAAAAAAAATCTTCATAGTCTGCAGAAATTGTTTTCTGCTAAATTACTTATTATTGTATCTCTTATTAGATACATTTTGGTACACTTCTAAGCAGTAAAATTTAAGATTTTTGAACCATACTACAAGATAAAACATAGATGCTTACAAAGAAAATTATATTTTCACGTACATAGCCTTTTTAAACTTAGATTTCTTGAAGTACTGCCTAAGTATGGGCTAGGAGCTTACCACCACCACCATTGGCTAATGACCTCTTATTTGGATTTTCATCTTTCTTTTCTTTTCCTCTTTTCTCTTACTAACCAAGAATACTTCAACCATCTGTGAGGCTGAGTACCTCCTTTCCTTTCCAAGTCCATCTTGACCAAATCCTTTCAGCATGTTTCTGACAGACATCAATGTGCAGGGAATTTACTTAAGACTTGGGAAACCTCTGTTCTGCTCATTACTCCAGGTGGTCACTGGACAAGTTACTTGTTCCCAATATGTGAAATGAGGACGGTAACCCTTTCTGCACACCGGTGTACATGCAGACAGTAAAGATATTCAAAGACAGCTGCCTTCAGCTTCGACTTCTTTACCCAATGCGGTGCTCATGGTCAGCTCATAGTCACCAGTGGAAGCAGATAAGCTGCACAGCAGAATCCAAGATACAGTAACTCAATGCCTTTGGAAGGTCTAAATATTTTCCAAACCATAAAAAGCACAAATTTTACTATTGCACAAGAGATGTTTTTTAGGACAGTGGCACATATTTAGTCAGTGGACCAGCAGTGGTACCCTCTGAGGAAGCGCCTTTCAGAATAAGTATCCCTGTGACTAACACCTCTGACAGTGGTTTCACAAAAGGAGACAGATGTGGCCAGATCCCTTTTCTGAGCAAAACTCACTGAGGAGCTGGAAGCCTTATCTGCTTCAGTTGTGCCCACTTGACTCCTTCTTGTCAATGAATCCTTTTCCCTTATCAAACTTGTTTCGGCTTTCAGGGGATTTGACCTTTCTGAATTATACACAGAGCTCTTGTGTAACAGCCCTTATATCAGTGTGTTTACCATCTGTTCTCCCTTTCCAAATGCAGACATGTGTTACTGTTTATCCACTATGTGTCACCAGTTTACTACAACAAATTCAGTCAAGTGGAAATCAGGTCAAGGTGAAATTTATTTCAGGCACTTTTGTTCCACTTCATTTTACAGTTTGCACATGCTAATCATATGAATTCTGAACAAGGATCAAAAAAATAAATAAAATTATACTCTGGCTTCTGACTGACATTTTCAATGGATTGTTTCATTCACCTTTTGGAAAGCCTCATACTGTACTTGGCTTCACTGAAAAATGTAGCTGCTGGAAATTTTTAGCAGATTGTTGGACAATATGGAGGGTGAAAGCTGAAACCTTAATGCAAAGTCAAAAAAAAAGAGGTATATTCTTTGTATTTTAATACTATACAGTGGGGAGATAAGTTGTATACTTCCCCTCCTTTCCCCATGTGTACTGAATGTGAGAAGCATAATGCAAAATCCTACAGAAAATATCCACACCCACTGTGCAAAAACTTGCCCCACCCTAAAGATAATGCAAATTTTCCTTTGATTCCCTGGAAATAAGTCTGCATTTTGGCTTAGTGTAATTTAACAATAAAATATTATTAACTAGAATTAATACTAATTATAATTCTGTGAGAATGAGGCATAAAGATGAGTTTAGAAGTGAGATGACTTCAGAAGACATGTAAGAGAGGATGCCTATTACCCTGAGCCTCCACAACTGCTGCCAGTGGGAGGAGGTGTGGTGGGTGTATTCAGCCCTTTAGTCCTCAGAGAATACCCCAGAACATTTATTTGGATTGTGCAAATTTGCCTTAGCTGTGGAAATTTCATAAACTACTTTCCTCAGAAAAAACAATTTTGCAGACCTCAAAATACATACCAGAGCTATTACTGCTTTACTTGTGCAAAGAATCCCTTCCTCTTCACATAAACATAAATTACTTGTTTCTGTAGACCCCTGAGAAAGTTTAAATCTAGACAAGCTTTAAGATATTGAAATTTAGTCAGTGAACACACTTTATCCTTAAAACATGTAGTTCTTTCACATGATAATACTCCTCAGTATTAGCATTTCTGCAGCAGTCCATTTTTACGAAGGAAACAAAGAACTCTCACAAAATGTTTTACTTGCCCCAAACAGGGACATTTTCTTTTCACTTATTTTATTACTGTTTCAGAGGTGTTTCATGGCATTTTCTTAGCAATCTAGTCTGCAGGTCAAAGAGCTTTTAGCAGGTAATAGTAAATGGCATCAACCTCAATAACAGCAAATGGAATCCTGAGGCACCAAGACAGCTGCCCTTTCCTCTCTCCTCTTTCCCTTCTCCACAAACAGATTGATCTACAGTATGGTTGAGCAAGGATTCTTTTCTCTGAGTAAAGGCACTGTCATAAGTTAAGCCAGTGAAGAAAACCAACTATGGTTATAGAACATCTTGATAAACTTAGTGGAAAAAAATATAAATTAATTGGAAATATGGGCTANATATGATTTTACTATATTGCATAAAGACTGACAGGTTTTCTGGTTTGCACTTGCACAAATGCTGAATATTTTCACAGAGCTGTGTCCTGCTGCTTATAGATGTGACCCATGTTACAGATCATATGTTGCTATTTTTTGAGAAACTATGTAATTAAACATTATAATATGATAGAGTTATTTTACTTGTGACTAAATATTTCTATTTCAGTAATCTGGAAAAGAATCAGCTAGCATGGAGCTCCATTGAGCTAGGTATTGTAAAAAATACAAAGACATTGTTGGCCCTGGCCCATATGAACATGTAATCTATCTTCATACAATTGGGCTATTGTAGTCACACCAGGGACAATGGAGGATGCATGCTGCTCGTGGTTTTTTCATGGTACTTCATTTCAATAGAAGTCTTGATGTAAGCTGCTAGTCCCACAGGACTTCCTGTGCTGGTGGTAAGGTGGAGGTAAGGTCTCCTACAGGATGACGCAGAACAAAAGCCTACACATTCTCTCTTGATTTTCCAGCAAGATCATCCCAGATTTCTAGGTACACACACATCTTTCACTGTCAAGGAGCCTCAAAAAGAATTTTAGGTGCCACAGAAGCCAACAGTGTTTTGCTACAAATTTCACGAAAGACAGAACATCTTGGCAAGCTTTTTCTGGTCCATCCTGTATTCACACATTCCAACCCTGTGGGCTGTTCTTAAGAGAAATGCTACCTGTCACAGTGCTATTTTCAGTATCTGTAAATAGAGGATTTAAATACATATTTCCTTTCTCTAGGCCTGATACAGCTCTTACTGGGTGAGTTTTCTCTTAGCTGAGGAGAAATGGGTAGGAGCTTTTAAAGATGTTAAATGCATTTTTAGATACCTAATTATGATATAAGTGAAATTATGTTTGATGAAGAACTGTAGTTTTATAACTAGAAATTAAGTGAGTCTATGGAATAGTTCCCATAGATTTCAGGAATTTTAAAAAATCAGAATAGAGAAATGGCTCTGAGCCCACCACCTAGGGGTTCAGAGCAACTGTGATAACTGGAATTGATTTATCTTCTTTTTCCTCAACACAGTGCACCGTAGTATGGATGTTTAGGTCACAGCTCTATGTTGGGTTGTTGAGTTGGGAATGCAGCACTCCTTGAGGCTCTAGTATTACACTAAAGAAACATAAGCCAGATCCAAAATCAAAGCACAGCAAAATACGTATTTTTGCCTTTTCCTTATCTAAGATGGATTCTTAGGCTGCCTTCATGTGTGGAATAAAGCTGTAAAATGAAAGAATGCTATTAAATATCTGACCTTTGTAACTTGGCAGCAGTCTGACAGCTCAGTACAAAGGCTTACCTTCCTCTCCTGCATCCCCTTCTGCACCTCTCTGACTGCGATCAGCATCCCCCAGCTCAAATCATGGCTGCTATAAGCCTCAGCTCTGTCGACTTCTAACAAGTCCCACAATTTATCACCTGCCAGGTACCTGATAGAAGAGCTACTTGCAGTGCTGCCTTTCTTTGTGATATTCAAGCCTTATATTTGTGCTACTGTGAGTAATGTTCAGCTCCCTTATTAAATCCATTAAGGATTTACAAATTAGTAATGAGTATGTGCTAATAATAACAGAAAATATAATCAGTTTTCTTAAAATGTAGACACATTTGCAAAAGTTTCTGAACCACTACTTGATATCTACATGATTTTTGCAAAATGCTTACAGTTACAACTTAATAAAGATCCCTTTAGCTCAGCTACAGAAAGCTAATATTATTCCTGTTGACTGTCAAGAAAAACAAATAACTTTACACTATGAGCATGAAAACAAACAAGCCTAAAAAACAAGTAAAAAACCAAATAAATATTTAAAAGACTCAAAAACCTATTTGTATAAAATTACATGGTCTTTTAGATAATAAGGGTCCTTACATGAGGTTTATACAAAACAGTCCACCGTACAAAAAATATTTCATAGTTTTAATGAATAGAAAGGTTAAAATTATCTATCCCATAGAAATATTTGAAAAATATCTGTGGAAAAATCCATGGTAATGTAGATAATGCTAAAAACTAATAAAGCTCAGGAAACAAATCTCTTATCATAAGTCACAGTGCCAGAATGACTTAATTTGTGCATTATTTTGTAATATGATATAGAATGACCTCATACAAACCATGTCATTTATAAGATGACTCACAGTAGTTCAGTTGCTTTCAATAAGAGTTTCAGCATTGGTTATTTCACTGCATACACTCCCTTTTATTAAAAATATATTCCATTACTGGTTTTGCAGATTATATTTGTATATAGTATAAACCAAATCAGATTCTGTGAAACATGAGCAAAATAGCTAACAGTGAAAATTATTCTTTTTATGAAAATTAATAATGTTCTGGAAAATTGTTCCATCACCCTCCTGTCTGCCTCCTGCTTTTCACCCAACACTGCTGTAATTCTAAGGTGATCATCCCTCACCTTTTCCTTGTTTACTTTCAATGTCTCCTTCCTCATATCACATTTCTGCATAACAGAAATAAAATAACTGCAATTACCAGAGAAAAAAGTGTTGTCCTTTGAACCCATATGAATTTAGCCTATTGATCGTCACTAGAAAGAGACATTAATTCTAATAACTTTATTTAAGGATACACAGCCCTATCTGTAAGGACTCGATAGAATATGTTGGCACGGTAATTTAGACATTTCACATTTAATATGCTTTATTACTCTTATCATCTATGTACACCAGGTACAGTTCTCTCACCTTCATTCACAGATTTGTCCTCCTTTAGTTAGATATTCCCATTACATGAGTCTTTTTCTCTTTTCTTTTTCAAATTATTTGTGTAATCAATCCAAAGAACAGGTTTTCACTTTTCCCGCTAACAAAGTGTGAAGGCATTTGTTGCAAACCCTGAGAATATGACTCTGGAACACCAGTAGAACTCACCCAATCGAGATGTCCTCGTAAGCAGATTTAATGAGTCAGGTCTCTGCAGCAGACCTGAACAAAACTTGGCCAAAAACAATGGTTTCCTTTTTATGTGCTTCAGTGACCTTCAGCCCTGGTGGTTTGTAGGTCAGAAGGAATGCAGCAGAGACAGTGGTCCTCAGCTAGGGTATGGAGTTCACCAACATGGAGTTGGTGCCCCCATCCCAACTCAGAGTTCCTGTCTGAGTTTGGGCCAGCCACTTGGAGCATATAGTACACCTGTAGGACACCACAAAACTCTCAGCAGAGATGTTACCTGAGATCCTGGCAGTATTACAGCAGTGCTGGCATGCAGTGCTTGAGCCATTCCTGCAGCAGTGTGAGAGCTCTCCTGTTTAAGTCTCTTGAGGATCCCCATGTGTCTGCTTTGTGCGCCATGTGCTCCCACACAAGTGTCCTGATCTCTGCATCTGCACTTAGAGGCAGCAATTCCCAACTGCAGCAGAAAAGAAGTACATTAAGATTGATGAGCTCTCATGCTGTGATAGTGGAAGTCAAAAGAATAGCTAAGGTAACATATGCGCAGTGATACAGTACTATTTTTGCAAAATAAGGAAATGAGAGAGCTAGATAAACTCAAAACTGAAAAAAACCCAAACGAGTTTAAGTATAGTTGATTTGGACAGCAGCTCTGAACATTTTTTATTTTTACCAGCACATTGTGTTATATTTTTCAGAATAAGTTCATCCTACTTGTAAGAGAAAAGGGGAGAGGAGAAATAAGGGTAAAAGAAAACTTCCAAAAAGCCATTGGTCAGTACCAGAAACAATATAAAAATTAAAAAGCAAGCAATGCATCCAAATAGAAAAAAGGCTAACATAATGAAAATTTCTGTAACATACTTTGAAGCAACCTGCTTATAACAAAGGTTCGTTAGTGGATTACTTCAAGTATTTAATAACTTGTAATACTGCCAAAGCTCAGACTAAACGATAGTTATTTTCCCTGTCAAAAACTATTCAGCTGTGCAATGTCAAGTCACCAGAAATATTCTTTATTGCATCCATATGTGAAAAACTAACTGTATTTCATTTTTGTAGAGTAACAGTTTTCTTTTTGTAAGCATGCTTTGAAGGTACTCAGAGATCAAAAAGCTGATATTTAAAACAAAATGTTAGAATGGTTTAAATTAAAAACAAATTCTATTCGTTTAATGGGAAAGATGATGAGCAGTCTAGCTGTGTGACTGTAAATAACACAGACTAATGACGTAGCAAATGAACTTAAGACATATAGGTGCATTTGTAAAGATTTATTTTAAATATATCCATTTATAATAATCTTCCAGCTTTCAGGATATGCCAAACCCACTCAAACATTATGATAAAATGGTCACAGAATAATATCATCTGCAAGTTTTGTTGCTTAAATGTGAAAAGATCATCTGCTTATATGGTGAGGCCACCTTGTGAAAAGTAATACCTCATCTGACTTTCAGAAAGCACAAAAGTTTGTATATGCAGAACATGAAGTTCTCCTTTTTGACATTATACCTGATTTTTAGCCTTCTATATGGTAACTTAAGATGCCTTTATGCATCTAGTATGATGTCTCCTATGCATATAGAGATGCTAATATCTCTAGCTTCCTGTTGCACCTGGTAGTTCAGTTCAAAATTAAAATACTGTATTAATGCAACCAATAAAATTGGAAAAACTATGTAATTTAAGATTTTTCTTGGAAGATCTTGACTGAAGGCAGATAAGACTTTCTGAAAATATAATCTGTTGTTTAACAAGCTGTTGAAGTTATACAGTCCTCTCACCTGCTATTTTGGTCCAATATTTCTCTGTTCAATTAGGAATAGAGTCTATATTTGTTCTGGTGTATTAGAAAGCATCGGCCAGTACTTGTGCATTCTTAATGCCACACTGGCAAAACTATGGGCTGAATTGTGCAAAACAGTATCTTCAGTTCTGATCCTGACTACTTTTTTTGTTCTCACTTATTTTGTTCACAATTGACAGACAAGTGTGTGCATGGTCTTCACAGATTCATTTTGGTGTTGCACTGGAGAACTCTGGACCTTTAACAACAGAATAAATATTAGGAGGGGATGACCACTTTGTTTATGTATGTAAGTCTAAAATACTTTCTAAGAAAAACATGCCTGTACAGACATCCAGACAAAGCATTTGTTTTAATGTCATTCATATAACTATTAAACACTTTTATGCTTTAATGTCAGTCATTACTTAGCCTGTCTTTTCCACATGCAGTGGATTATATTTAACCAAATTTAATTAGTACTTTTGTTTCACACAATATCTGGCACAATAAAACTCATGGAGAGTGAGGTCTACAGATAAAAAAGGAACTGAAAACACTTTAAAGACTACAGGCAGAGGAGTGGAAGGACTGTAGAAATAAGGAAAGCTAGAGAGAGCTGCTACCAAAAGGTAAAAAAATAGCAAGGAGTAGTCTATGTGCTGTCACATGGAAACCATAGGAAGAAGACATCAAGAAAGAGTTAACAGAAACATTTACAGGAAACATATGGCTTGTAGGGAAAGCAACACACAGAAGGAATGCAAAAGTTGGTGAAGAAGCTATAGCAGCTGATACCACGGAAATAGGTGGAAATTACTGACAAAAAAGATTGTACCACTGATTTTTCTTGGGATAGACATGCAGCAGAAGACCTATTGATACCAGGATTTTAGGTAGAAAATCTAGCAAAACATTTACCACATTAATATGTAATGAAGCTGACAAATAGAGTTACTTAGGCATTCATTATTCAGTAGCTATTCATTAGATTCTGTCACACTTGTGAAAAAACAGATGCTCCATGGATTTGCCACAAACCTGCTTTTGCATTGATGCTAGAGATTCCCTGCGCAGTTCTCAAGAACTGCTTCTTAGAAGTCTTCTCTAACTGAATTCAGTAGAGAAACTCACATCAATTTCAACATAGGGCTTTTTTTTCCTAATTTGGATATAAAAATGTCTCTTTCCAGGCCATCTTCTGGAATACATTTATTTTTAAAATGTGTTTTTAGAAGACTATTTTAAGCACATGGGCAGCCTATTAGCTTTTTTATCTTACTGGGTTATTACCACAGAATTAGCAATAACAGAACCATCTATTGCATATTCAATATGCAGTACAGACTTCTGCTGAGTTCTAAGGGAATATAATCTAGCAAGGAGGGGAAAATATTCCTCTTTTATTTTTCCACAGGGTTGTTTTCATTTCCTCCTGCCTTACACTAGAAGACCTTCCCAAGAAAGGCCAGCTTGGGAGTCTGAGAGCCAAATGACCTAGAGAGACCCATGGCGTTCTTTTTTATATCTATTCAACATCTCCTGCGTGTAAAAGTTATATACGGAAATGAAAGAAAAATATTTGTTAATTATTCTATTTAATCACAGGCAGAAGCTACGTTGTGATATTGTATTTATTTTGTTGTACATGAAGACTTGTGCAAATGAACCAATATTAATGCAGGTAGACAGGAAATAAAGGCAACCGGCAGGTCAAAAGTGCAGGAGACTTGCCATGCCTGTCTGCATAGCTTGTCCTCAGCACAGGAGACAGGGAACAGTGCATCACTGGCAAGAAATTATAGGAAGCAGGCAGCCCTCTAGCATTATTATAAAATAGCCCATATAAATGTTATAGCTAAACTTTCAAGTGTTTGAAGTAAATGTTTAGAATACTTCTGTTTTCCCTCCTTGTTATTTTGAAATTCTAGGATGCTATGCAACCTTCTCATGAAAGGTCACACTAGCAGTATAGGATTACTTGAATAGTACAGTAAATTAAATTATCACAAGTTATTTTTACATATGCTGTTATTATCACTTCAGAGAACAGATTTTAAAATCCAAAAACTTTAACAAAATCAATGCCATGGTCAGGGACAAAAATGCAAATGCTTCTTGAGAGCAAGGATTTAAGCTATAGTGCTCTGGGATCACGATTCCTTTAACATTTGCTTCATAGAAAATAATTCTTGCACAGCTTCTGCCTTCAGAGCTTGACATGGAGAAAGGGATTTATCCCATGTAACTTTCACTATTTAAAAATTAGCTTTTAACTAAAGTCACTGTCCTAATGAATGAAGAGCTCCTTAACCCTAAAGGCTTCATTTCATCTCAAGTCACTAGTTCCAGAAGCAATGTCATCTGCCTGTTTACTCAAGAGAGTTACTGAGGCAGGAGACGTAGGCATGTAGCTCAGGTTACCTGTCTAACTTCTGGATACCTAAAGTGAGACAAAACAAATCATCTTATTTAAATGTATAGATGCACTTAAATGGCATTAAACATCTCTCTGTCTTATTTTATATTAGGTTTTATGTCAGCAGATGTTAAAAGATGCAACAGGGCTGTGACCTCATTGTGGCTACCCATCCTGACAGCAGATAACAGATTAGTACTATTTTTAAGTGCTTGGACTGTGATAAAGTCTGGGAAAAAGACTACAGCTACAATTTTGAAAAGCAGCTAAATGTTTCTGAAATCTGACCAGAACAAGACAGTTTGATTTTTAGTTTCTAGCAAACAAGATTTTGTGTTGTTTCCCACAGAAGAAACTACCACCCTGATTGAAAAGATTCAGAGCTTGTCTGTGTTCAGCTACAAGGAAGAGTCATAGAATTTAGAAACAATTTGACATGTACGATCATCTCCCCTATGGCTGTGTTTTTTCAAAATTATAAAAGCAGAAGTTATACAGCAAAAAGCTAAAGGTATTTTCTCTCCAAACAGGACAAGATACATTTCAACACTAGAAGCCTTTGACCTTCCTTAAATTAAGTATGACTTCTGTTAATGATCAGAAGGTTTTTCCTGTAAAGTAGTTTAAAATGTATCCATTTCTCAAGACTCATTTTTTTGGGGGGGAAAGATAGTTAGACTTTAAGAAGATAAATTAGAGGTATTTTTGACAAGCCAAATCAGCTGATTCTAGCTACAATACCACAAGCCATCATTTTCCATTTTATATTAAAAATTATGAATAATTACCTAACACACTTTGATATTTCTTCAGTCTTTTAATTGTTAGCTGAGCAATCTAGATTTCTCTGTATGTAAGGGGTTTTTTAGAAGTATTTTCAAAATAACTTATTACAAAATTTAACTTCAGAATAATTTGGGGTCTCTTCTTTCTGGGCTTGTTCTACAGAAGTGGTTTCAGCAGGAAAGAAGCATGCATTGTCTGTATCATAAAGAAAAAAGGTCTAGATGGAAGACTTAATGGAGCTGAAGAACAGCAATGACTAATAGAGCAACAGAACTAGGAAATTATCAGCACACCATAAAAACTTAGAGAATTATTATTAACATTCACTAAACTTTCAGTCTTCATTGTGTTTTTAGTGAACAATTCACAGCCATCCAATTAGTCATAAATGACAATTATAAGATTTCATAAAAATCCAAATAAACCCAATATAGTAATTGCTTGTATATATGAAAATATTTCTGAATCATCTAGGATATTTTGGATGGATAACCAGTCAACAAGCCTGCTTTTTACAGAGATTTTTGGCAAAGAATTTTAATTTTAAAATTATTACTGTTTTTTAACCATCTATCAAATAGGTTGAAAGAGAAGAGTGCTGCTGAGCAAAATATTCATGTTCATTTTGCCTCGAGTTAAACTACATTTCACGGACCATTAAGCCAGTCTGTAGGCCTCTGCAATCAAGAGATTTGGCCCACGAGCACAGGAAACTGTATTGTATAAGGCTGGGAAGTTATGAGGATAAGCAATCCATAAGTAACTATTCCCTACAGCACGCTACAAGGAACAAGAATGTTGGCAAGATGTCAAAATTAGATATACAATTTGACTATTCTTGAAATATTGCACAGAAAGCACCCAAACTAGGGGCATTTTCTGCGTTCTCTAAATTACAACAAAATTAAATCTATCAGAAAATTCTTCAGCACTTGTTTCTCTTTCACTACTAGTATGGCTACGTAATTCAAAATGAGGTGTTTTACAAAGACAGCAATATGTATCTTTAGAATATAGCCCAGGACATACATATATTTATATGTATTTATATGTTCTAGATATATATATTGCCTGTATTTATATGTTCTAGATATACATATTGCACATAAACCTGTCCGTAATTACTGAAAAAGTTCACTGATTCCTTTATCACAAATATTTAGATGTTTGCTTTTAACTCACCATAGTAGCAGCTGCACATCACTTAAAAACTCTCTTGACAATGGAACCCAGACTGGCCTGAAACTTTCTTCCTTCCAGAAGCAGCCGGATCACCCCTTCTCGCCAGGCAAAGCTGAAAACCCAACATGCGACAGGGAAACTGGAGAGCCAGCTGTTCAGGAGTGACTCACGTCTGCTGTTGAAGATAAGGAAGATGAAGACTTCTGTGGAAGATGCCACAGGGGAGTCAAAGGAAGCTGCTAATTTGAGTGCCTAGTGTGTGGCACTGGAGCCCTAAGATACATGTGCAGGCCTGTGCCTCATAGCTTCTGTAATTGTGTGGGGGAGAGGTTTAGGGAAACAGATTTGTCTCTGGAAATGCTACTATGTTCGGTGTTCATCTGTGCTACCACTGGCTGCTTACCTAGCTGGCTCTACTTGTCCTTAGCACCCACATCAGCTAATGTACCAGAGGTCATAAAGCACAACTTACACACTAAGTGTAAAGAACTCTAAAGAACAATCTGATCTGGATGCAAGCAAGACCTAGGTAGATGAAAAATGTCTTTTCTATCAGTGGTAACATCATACAATCAAAGCCTGTTGTGGTTTCCTGCATGTTCATCAGCTGCAGGTAGAAAGGGATAACACACTCCCCAAACAGTAGATGTCATGTCTTCAAAGACCTTTCTGGCTAATGTTCTTAATCCAAAGTGATAATCAATAGATTAGTATAAATTTGGGGTTTCAGCCTCGGATACTATCTTCTCAATACACATTGTGTAGGTTGCTCACTTCACTGAGTTTTGGACAGATTTTGAGAAACTTCTTTCCTGTCCTGAAAGCTTTCTTGGTATGCCTGAGTTAAAAGTTTCTTGGTATGCCTGGGGCATGCCTATTTCCAAACTTCAGAACCTCAAAACTTCCCCTCAGTAGATACTTGCCTAAGAGGCACCAATAACCCACATATATCTGAATTCCTGCTCATACAACTCCCCAGATATGTGTGCTTTTTCTGGGCCTGTCCAGGTCTGTGCATCACCTGCCCTGCCCGTTGGGTTTGATCCCAGAGACATGCTCTGAACAGAGGAGAAGGCCATCCTGGGGTGGGACAGCTTTAACAAACCCTCTCACCATGTGGGAGGATAATATGTGTTTGCATAGTAAGTCTACACCCTCCAGGAAGTGTTAGATATATTAATTAAATCCTGATTTACCCTAAACATGCATCGTATAGCTGGCACTTCCACCAGTGCAGAGCATCCAGCACACTCCTGAAGCACAAGACTCACCCCTACACTTCTAGTAGAAACCTACATGTCCACTGCCAGTGCTTCTGAGGTCCTGGGTTGCCCAGCATTCAGACACACAAATAGCATGTATCTAAAGCTGCAATTGATAATAACAGTCTTTTATCCAACAGCCAAAGAACTAAATCAGTCACACATGCCACTGCTCTCCCTGCTCTGCCAGAAAGGCATACTATCTGAGCAAGCACTGTAGCATTCTGAATAGAGGCCTTCCTTACACAGTTTTCTCAGTCCCTGTTCTTGAACCTGTGCCATCTTGTAGATCTACCTAAATGGTTTTTGACAGAAAGAATGAAGTCCAGAATTCCACTTTCTCTGAGTTTTGTGACATTGCCTATAATTATAGCAGTCACTTTCATGAGACAACAAATTTTAACTAAAATAAAACAGCCTAAACTAGAGAGATATATTCCTTTCAGTCATTGTCTGCCTCTTCCTCTGCAGTTATACACACTGATAGAATTATCATCAAGCTTATTGCATTTACTTGGAAGACTTGAAATTCAGCAAGCAGTAGAAGGAAATTAATTTCATGGAATCATAGAATGGTTTGTGTTGGAAGAGACCAACTAGTTCCAATCATCTAGTTCCAATCCCCCTGCCATGGGCAGGGACACCTTCCACTAGACACAGTTGCTCAAAGCCCCATTCAACCCAGTCTTGAATGCATCCAGTGTCGAGGCTTCTGCAACTTCCCTGGGCAATCTGTTC
>VYZX01016947.1:910-14080 GCA_013401335.1 Brachypteracias leptosomus | reverse complement strand
TTACCACAGACCAGATTCCTACCTGTCTTGGATTTATCCCATGTAAAAAGCATCCCGAGATATGTATATGTACACATGGCCTGCCACCTGTCAACAGCACACTACACTCCTAAGCTTGGGTCCAAACATCTTTCTTATGTGGGCCAAAAACTTCTCTGCTGTTGTAAACCTGGAAGTTTCCCTGGCTTGTGATGGGGCAGAAAATCTGAGCCTTCTCCATAAGTGCTGTATCGACAGGAACACCTCAGGGCACTACCAGTGAGCCACACTGTTGGACACTGGTATACTTAATGATATGTGAAAACTCCACTCCAAAGCACAGTGTGCTCACTTGAGCCACCAGCATACCTGTTTGCCTTGCAGTATAATGAAACCTCAGGGACAGAGGCAGCAACTAATGAGGCAATCTACTAAAAAAGAAATTTTTTTTTGCGAATTCTTGTATTGTAGATAATTCTGCTTTCTATTTGCACATCTTTACTCTAGTGCAAGGCCATCTAGTTGACCTTAGCTACAAACAGACACCCAGTTGCATGGGAAGTTCATGAGGCAATTTAAAGGGCAACTGTGGATACACAAAGAGCTCACTTGAGCCCAGTCAGCAATAGGCTGATTTACTCAAAATTTACTCATTTATCACAAGGCATTTTATCATATTTATCACTTACTATTCCACCTGGAAGACAAGTTACCTCTGCCAAATTCTACATTCAGAACAACACTCTGTGTTGTTCAGTCTCAGTAAGTGAGGGATCCCACCAGATTGGATCACCTCTGCTGAGCTAAAGTGGTGGGCTTCAACTGGTAGGTCTACAGTTTCCCAAAAAGCAGTGGCTGTGCAATGCACCAGGGAAGCATGTAACTATCATGGCTGCCATGGGTAGCAGTGAATTCGAAGTTTTAATCTAATCTGAATGACTGAGAAACACAGGAAGTACCCTTTCTACTTCCCTAGTATTTTACAACTAGCATACTATTCCTTGTGGTATACTGAAAGACATGAAAAAAAGCAGGTCTTGTTTCATGGTTTTGTTCTAAAATAACAACAAAAAAGAGATGTTTGGAGGAGAGAGGGAAAGGCTGGCTTAAATTAGCTTTAGCCAAATAGCCAAATGTCTTTGGCTATTTACATACAGTTGTTGCTTCTTCCCCATTAAAAAGGAGAAAAGAGAGCCAATAAAACAGACCTTTCCAGCAAAACTGCAGCTAGTGGTATGTGTGGTGCAGGAAATGGAAGAACTTTTCCCAAAAGTTTATCTGTCACCAGTGAGCAACTTACACGTTTTTTAGGGACCCTCTTAAGTTTTTTAGTTCATTCTCTTCCTCCTCCCCATCCCTTTTTTACTAGATAACTTTGTTAAAGACCATAATGATTAGTACACTACTTAAAGCTAGTTAGCATTCGAGAGATATACAATTAGCAGGCATATTTGTGCTGCTACTATATGGCTGTTTGCAATGCCAGGTAGTTTCGATCATTTGTGGGTCCCCCAAAAGCAAAAGTACAGTCAACATAGGAGTACAGAAGATAAGCTTTGCTCACTCTTCATTTTTTAATCTGCAATGCATTTGCAATGCACAGAGCAATGATGAGGTGTGATGTAACAATATAGAGTGAAAACACTGTAACAGCAGCAGCAATCTAATTCTGGATTCTTTCTGATTTACTGAGAAGTTCTATTCTCTGCTCAGGCAGAAATACCTCAGGCAGTTGTACATGAGACCAAGCCACAAGTGTTCTTGATACATAATATAAAGTCAGACCCTGGACTTGAGTCAGAAGCTGTCTGCCTGTTTCATATTCAGTATTCATTTTTGAAAGCACAATATCAGAGCTCCAGTCAGCCCTGAAAACTCTAGAAGAAAGTACAGTTTGGCCCAGCTGTTTCATGGCCATACTAAGTTAGAGAACAGTGCACAGTTAAACCCAGTACCATAAATCAGCTTCTACTTATATGCAGCATGTGCAACTTTGTAAGCTTTTCAGTAAATCCACTGAGAGTTTCACGTTTACAAGAAAACAAAAGCCAGCTGATTCATACCACTGGTTTGCAAAATTTTCTTCAGTCATGTAGGCCCATGAATACTGCAATTGGATTCTAAAGTTTGGGCTCAAATTTTAATGCAGAGGAGCTGTTTCCTGGAAGCAAATACTTCCCTGGGACCTATGTGGTGGTCAGCACTTCTGAAAGCCAGCTCACTTTTACAGAGATGTTTTAAGTACTTGACACAGGCTTCTCTCTGTCAGGAGTTAAATATCAAGGAAAGGGTGACTGTAAGATGATAAATAAAAGTTCATCTATGTCAGCAGAGGAAAAGGAGCAGAGACTCAGAAGGAATCTTCAAGGCTATCCAGGCCACCTCTCTGCTGTCCTACACAACTGTACTATGCGGACCCTTAAAACACAACTACATCAATTTAAGTTGTATTGCATTTCCATAGGAATAATACTCCACATTCTTCTTGGAGGTCTCAGAAGCCCTAGACATTCTTTGTCTAGTCCTATGTCATTAGAAAATTCCTTACTTCATAGCTCAACAGACCTATTCTCTCTCACTGTCAGGGAAGTGGCGTTGCAAAGCCTCTGCAAATGAAAAAATACCTACCCAGGAAATTATTTTAAAACTTTCTAAAGCTCAAACCCTGTTTTTATGAAGTCTTCATTTGTGTTAACACACTGTGCTAACAACACCTTTAAGTACTAAGAAATGTAAATGACAATAAATGATAATATTTAGGAAAGGCAACAGAATTTTGAAGCAAATGAAAAAAAAAGCACTCACAGTAGTATCTATATCTTCAATCTCATGGACAGTATTACCCACAGGACTCTCAATGGAGATCTCATGAGGGGGAGGAACATTGGCAGCTGCATCTGAGTTTAAAAGAGAGCAATATTATTTTGTTTGGGTTTGTTTAATACCCATGTGCATATAGATATACACACAGAAACAGTCCAGCAAGCATAAACCAACAGTAAATTTGGTTCCTATTCCCATCATCATGACTGAAGCAACACAGGAAACACCTGAAGAGCCTGAGGAAAAGTATCAAATACACTAATCAGAATAAAATGCTAATGTTCTGTCCAAGCAGATGTGTGTAAAAAGTGCACAGAACTAATTCCTCAAGTAAGCTTTTCATGATTCATACAATAACAAAATAATGTCAGCATATAACATGATCTTCAGCTCACAAACAGCATTATTTGAGATGCAAAAATACACAGCTCTTTCTGAAATCCAAACATGATGAAATTTCTCAATATTCTAGTAAATTGGAATCAGCCTTGACAGGAGTTAGAAAACTGACCTCTCAATGTGGTAACATCAGCATCCAAAGGTGGAGTTGGAGTCCCACTAGTATTAAATAAAAATAAAATCAGAAATTAAAGTTAGACATGGTAAGGTGGATTTATCATCTTTCGATTTATCTGTGATTCTGCTGCCACACCAGAAAGCATGTTTGCAGAATAAATTTGTCATTGTACTACTTTGCTGATAATCTCATTTGCAATATTTCAGTTATCTTTTGCAACTTAGATATTGGGTCACTTGTATCACAGAACACACCATGTGCCTCCTTATATTGCAACTGACTTGGAGTCCCGCCCAAAACTACATTTTGCCTTCTAGCAGTTCTGTAAAGGAAGCAAATGAGAACTCCAGAGATAAAACGCAAAGATAATCTATAAAATGTTTGGGGTTTAAAATATTCTCCAGTACACTAAAACATTGTAACTGTACTGAAGTCACTGCAAGAAGATGGGTTCTTTCCATCATGACTTTTACTCTGCTTATTTGGAAATCTTCAAAACACATCAGTTTCCAAATCAAATTATTGCATTCACAAACATAAAACAATTCTAAGCCAAATGTGAAAAAAAATACATTTCAGATAAAAATCAGATTAAGACTGTCAGCCTGAAGAAAAACTAACAACTTTGGTGTGTCTCTTCCAGTAAACTCAAAATCTGTAAGCCCTGAGCAACTGTCAAGTTACCAGGAGTGGGAGACACGCTTTGACAGAAATGAGTCTTTCCTGCATGAAGAAAAAACTATTTTCCAGGTTTGCCATATTAATATAGGCAGTCCAATCTGTAAGATTGGAAATTTAAGTGCTAGAGAGAAACTGAACTTCAGAAAAATCATTTAAGTTCATTGCATTGAGATATTTCTCTCAATTCTAAAGGAACTCCTTTTTTATTGGTGGTCATACTTGTGTCATAAAATAAACATTGCAGCAATGAGCCTTCACTGTAATACATGCAAGCACTGATACCATGTGAGCTATAATTCCTAGCCTTGCCAGGTTTGATTTTTGATTCATGTGCTAGATTATTGGTCTTGCAGTTTGTCTTCAAGCAAAACTCCACTCAAAGTTGGTGGATATTTTGCCTCCTTTAGGAGTCTCCGTATCACTCCAAAAAACAAAGGCTCCAGCGCCAGCCAGACAACCAGTTCCAAAGTTACATACTAAAGATACAGGCACAAGCATATGATCAAGCATGTGATAGCTTCACTGAGTTAACATTTCAGACACTGTTTCTCCCCCTGCCTCACACAGACACATAACACTCACCAACAGATCTGAAGACAAAACTGATTAGTTTTCTATTTAAGTAAAGAATCTCTTCACCCATCCTTTCCCAGTAGGCACAGGCTAGTTCTGTGCATAATGATTAACTACACAAAATACAGTAAGTTCAGGGAATGTTAAACTAACAGGGTGAGACCCACATAATAATTTTTAAATACTGATGAAAAATAAAATAATCTCCAGCCTAACAAGGCAGAAAATACTTCTTCAAGAGCTTAAACAGTACCTTCTTGTATTTTCTTGCAACTAAAGTTGATGAGCCCTATAAAAGCTTTGAAATGTACAGTTATTTGTGTTTGCTTCCATCTTGTGGACGTTGGTACCAGTTTTCAGCCAGTACAGCGCAAGGTAACTCTCTACTGATTTTTTAATAACCTTAGTAAATCTAGGAATTATTTCCAAGACTGTAAAGCCAAATTTTACTAGCAAGTATAATTTAGATAAGATCGTCTCTGTTACTCTGTCTGTCATTGCCATCACGCATATAAAGGCTCACAGGTAACTAATTCAAAAAACATCAACAAAAAACATCTGCAAAAAACCCCACACAACCAACAAAACCCCAAATTAAAAGGATTCAGATTTTCTTAATAATTCTGGTTATACTTTAGTGGAATTTAGTTTCCTTACTTATAATCTTAGAACTGAAATAAAAACTATTGCTTAATTATTAATTGGTCAGATTAAATATTTTCCAACTAAATTCATTTAACTCCAAGGATGCATTACTCTTACCAGTTTCAACATCTATACTACAGTCTCACCAAATTACAGCATCAGTAAATAAATCATTTTATTGCATCACATTTAATGATGGTATGTTCAGAAGTAAATATTATTCCACTTTTCAGGAGAGTTAAAACAATCTGGGGTTTTACTTATTAAAAACTGCTTAGTGTAGCTAAGGTCAGAATAAAAGCTCAATAAAAGCAAAGCGATGTGCAGTGAAACTATTCTGCTACAGGATTTGTAATGTTCTGTTCAGCTGAAGTGATCAAACCCATATATAAACATTAGCAGAGCCTTGTATCAACCTCCTATTCTTTAGAAGAGAACAGCAAGAAACATGACTTGCTGTGGTAGGCTCTGAGCTCAACCTGAGTTTCACAGGACTTGATCCAGCTGTCCACAGGTTGGTGTCTAGTATACTTCCAGGGGTGACCACACACTCCTGACCTCCAGCTGCTGCTCCAGGAGGCACAGGTCATCCACAGATCCCACATCATTCCTGCCTGCCTTCTGCATATGTGTGCTGTAACCTAGGACACCTCAAAAAGACCTAAATGACTATCTGACCAACTGAATTGAGTACCCAATTCTGTGGTGGGTTGGCCTCAGCTAAGGGCCAAGTGCTCACCCAGCCACTTTCTCACTCCTCCTTCACTATGAGACAGGGAAGAAAACAAGATGAAAAAGCTTCTGAGCTAAGATAAAAACAGGAAGATAGCTTATCAGTTATCTCCACAGGCAAAACAGACTCAGTTTGGGGCAAATTAAATTAACTTAGTGCATATTTAAATAGGTTAGGGTAGTGAGAAGCAGGCAAGCATTAAAACATCACCTAACCTCCAGCCTTTCCCAGGCTCAGGTTCACTCCTTCACTCATCTACCCAATGTGGGCTCTGAAGGGGCTGCAGTTCCTTCAGGAAATGTCTGTCTGCTCCAGCTTGAGTCCTTTCCAGGCTGCAGGAAATACCTGCTCCACCATGGAGCACCTCCTCCTTCTCCGCTTTTGACCTTAGTGTTCCCTACGCTGCCATTTCTCGTACTTTTTGTTTCCTCCTCTCCCTGTGCAGTGGTTTTGCCCTTTTTTGCACATGCTTTCTCCAAGGCACCACCACCATGACTGAAGGGCTCAGCTGTGCCCTGTGGTGGGTTGGCTGGAATCAGCTGGATCCAGAAGTGCCCTGCTCGGGGCAGCTCTGGCCTCTCCTCACAGAGCCTGCCCTGCAGGCCCCCGCACCAGCACCTAGGCAATACAGTTGTGTTTGCTAATGTACCCACAAGATCAATTTTAACTAAGTTGTTTGAGTTTTTAAAGCAAGAATCCTCAAAGCAGACAAGAAAAAACAGAGAGAATGCCATGGTATAAATCACACTTTCAAAAGAGGAGCAGTTTGCAAGCGGAAAAGCCTAAAATCAGCTTTCTAGAGTAGAGTACTAATTCTAGATTAGATTACTGGTTATAGACATATCAAAATAAAATTCTCAAAGTTTCACAGGTCCCAGAGGGTTCTCTGTCACTGAATCAAATGACTCCAATAAGGAGCCTTGGACAGTAACATCAACTTAGGCATCAGGTTAGCCACATGGTGGCAACCACAGGCCAAACCAGGCCATGGGGCAACACTGAGAGTGCTGAAAAGCAAGGTGAGAATAAGAGTGGCTGTCATTTACAGCATGGCAAACCCATCACCTTAAGCAGCAACAGGCCATGCTCTTTATCGATGCCAGGTAATACATTCTTACTGACACAGAGTGGGTTTAAAATACAAGCCCCCAAGGGCTAACCAATTTTCTGACAAAATTCCAGCACACAGCTGGCTGAAAATTAAAAGTCAAGGGAGGGCTTCAATAACATCTAATAAAATCCTAATCAGTCTAACCAAGTAAGACCAGCCAAGTACCAAATTTGGTCAAATTAACAGTTATCACTTTTTCTCAGGAAGATAAAAGCACTGTTTTAAGAAACTGTGCTATAATCAACCTCACCTTATGTACAACATTGTGTTTTCATTGCTTTACCAGAATGGTAAGGCTTGCATTCTTTTTGCATCCATTTCTTTTTGACTCTTACTTCCATGTAACATATTAATTTTTTCAAATGCCCACTTTACAAGTCTCCTAAAAAAGCAGCAATGGTACTAGGTATCTCTAAGGAAGTCACTCAAAATGCACATGACAACACATATACTGATTTGCCTGAACACACTGCTCTTCAAGGTAAACATAGATTCAAAATCCCCTTCAGTCACACTATTTACAATATAAGGGATTTTTATTTGCCCCAGGATTAATCCAGGGTCCAGGCTTTCTTTTTAACTATACCTTCACAAGTAAGCCACTGCAGCTGGAGGGACTATATTCCAGCAAGAGCTTATTGTGAATTCGGGACACATACACAAAAGGTAATTTCTATTGTCCTACCTGCATGAGTGATTCCCTGGACCACCTTGGCTGAGCAGTAAGCAAAATATAAAAAACATACACATATGTATGGAAAGGCAGGAAGGAATATGCACAAGCAGATGTCTAAGCAGCAGAACGAACAATACTGCACTGTGTTTCCTTGGCAGAAACAACCAGTTTCAGATCATGCAGGATCTAGGCAGGTATAAGACAAGACCCATAAGGGCCTCAAAAGTTGATCTGAAACGAACAATGCTATATGTATTAATACAGCAAACACAGCTCACAAATACAGTCTACATCCCCCTTTTTCAAACCCCATGGTACGTACTTCTGTGTGACATCAGCCACGTCAGGAAAAGACTCAATTGGTTCCACTCCACCAAAGCATACACAGAGTCTCATTGACTCACATGCAACTATAGAGTCTAAACGAGTTCTTTATGTGCAGCTGTACTGTGTTATTAAGGAGAAATACTACTCTGGTCCAGTCAAATGGGGCATCAGTGATACCATTTCATCTCCCATGAAATTTTATAAAGGTACCAGTTACATTTTTCTCATGGTTTAACAGAAACTCAGCTCTGTGGTTGAAGAAGGTAACATCTTCAGAATGGTACTACATGTTCTGGACATCCATCAATTTATCAATGATTGATATCTTTGTTTATCAATTTGAATGTCCCAAAGTCTAATTTTCTATGTCAAGCATATATTTTTCCTAAAAAATATTATTTCAATGCTTATATTGCACAAAGGGAAAATTCATTTTATGGTCTGATTTCCTCCTTTTAAAGGAGATTTAAATCATATGTCCTTGAACTAGGTAAGTATGCAATTTCAGAAGTATTTTTATGCAAGTTTAGAATGCAAGATTGAGTCTTGTATTCAGATTCTTTTCTTTATAAATTGTACTTGCATTTATCTTAATTTTCATTTAGTTAGTTCTTGAATTCTGAATTCTTTTGGCTTTAACTAAAGTAGGACAAACCTTTCATATTTGCTACCTGAAAGTAGGGAGCGCAAAAGAATATATGCAACTGAAGAGGAGCAACGTGGAACTCTTCACATGGAGTAAAGCTGTGAAGATGCTAAAAGATTTCTGAAACAAGTAGTATCACTGCCAAGTCCACATGCAGACAGTAAAGGAGCTCAGGTATGTTTCTGCTTCCCTGCAGGCAGAACTGCTGAACTGTTGAAATGATCCCAGCTTGGAAGACAAACTTTTTCTATCACGAAGCACATTTAGATAAACAGTACAAAATTTCAGTTGATACATTATCAACCACAGCTGCCACCACTGATGAAATACAGATCCTAAATTTGTCAATGTATTTCAAAGCAGAGAGCACGGACAGAACAAAGAATTTATTGTGACTAATTTCAGTGAGTCCAGAATCAGTGAGTACCAGTCAGAAAGGACACATGCTTCTACTTATTTCATTTGACACTAATAGCCACTTCTGAAGAAGTGAAAAAGTAGTGCATTATATTCATCCTTTTCAACTATCTCATAATCTTTATCTTTTCTTCAGTATTTTACTGTGCATACAGCACTCCAGCAAGGCTATGACATAAAAGCTTTAGTTTTGTAGAAAACAGCAGCAATTTTGTGCTACTTCTTTGCCTCCAGCTGGTTCTCAAGATCTGGCTATTGACTCCCAAAGACAAAACAAGTGTCCTAATGTCACAAGACATACTCCAATATTAAGAAAGCAAACTTCATTATGCAAAGTCCTAGTGGCCTACTGAATAAAATCATCATAAAGTCCTTAGCTGATGTAGTGCTTCCACACTTTCAGCTATGGCAAAACTCTACAATGTCCACTGGGCACTATACACATCTGGATTATGTCCTACATATTACTTTTCCTGAGGTTTTTACCTCAGTGGTACTTTGTTTAATCCTACGTGAACATATGCACTAGCCTTATGGGAACAAACTTCCATCCTGCCGTTATGTAATTGTCAGTAATGCTGGATTGTGAGTTATTCTGGGAAGTAAATTACACAAGTCCAAGCCACCTTTCTGTAGGCTACACTAAAACTCCCTAACATTTAACTAGCTGAAAACAGCTTTTTCCAGCTGGATAGAGACACAGCATTGACATCTAGGTAGGATTATATGAGATGTATTAAAATATTTAAGTCACAGCTTCAATTCTACAGCTGTTTATATCTTTCAGCACAGCTTTGCTTTAATCTAGAAAAGTAGTGTAGTTAAAATGACAAACAGATATCAAGGGTCTGTCTTCCATTCTAGATTAGTCCAAATTAAGAAATCATTTCACAGAAACAATTGCATCACAGCAAAACAAGATTGGTCAAAGCTCAGGAAATGAAAATGCTCCTTTAGTTTCCTGTGCCTGGGTTATGCTCTAGAAAATGAACCTACTTCAATATTTCCTATGTTCTTATCAGAGGGAGAACAGACTGAGAAATATACCTAGTATTAGGCCTCCAAACTGAAATGACTGCTTCTGCGTATTTAACAGAGAAACCAGGGTTCACCAGAGGACAAGTCAGATCACCCCTACTAGACTCCTCCTTTGAGGCATGCTCTGGAGAAACCTGTCCTTCCCTGGCAATGTGAGAGCTTCACCTGAACATCTCCTCTAGATATCCAAAGGTGGTGTTTTGGGATAGTCCTGCTATCCCTTGAGACATGTGACCAGGGCAGTTTCCCATTCTGATACAGATGGCAGAGCTGGGTGGTGAGACAGCCACATTCAGATCATTGCATTGCCCTGCACTGGGCCAACATCTCTCTTCATCTGTGGTTCAGCAGGTGACAAGAGCACTGCCCAGGAACTGGAAGAACCGTGGTAACATCTCCTTCTGTGCAGGATAGACATGACACTGGATTTCCCACATTGTGCCTTAGGGACTGGGGGTGATCCTAGTTTGGGTACGTACTCTAAGTTCTTACAGAACATTTGAAAAAGGTTGTAATTTTATTCTGCTGTGTACTGGGAGTTCTAGTGTATTTTTTCAGAAAATAATAATGTTGGCTGTTGGCAATACTGAGATGGTTCACTCACTCCTCTTGATGGAAGATGTCTGAAGTTAGATGAGACATCTTCTACACATGACAGCCAAACATGATTTTGTTCTCATATGACCTGGGCTTACAAACTTCACATTTCAAACCATGAACACTCCAAGATGTCCAGAAGGCTTTCAAAATAAGTTTGAGGGTTTTTATATTGTCAAAATAATTTATATTCATTTCTTCCTGATGCTCCATTATCCACAGCAAATACACTTGTTCCTACCTCACTGCTTCAACCCTGTATCACTTTATTTATACTATAAAACNATGTACACTACACAGTTAACTTGGAGGCTGCAGGGACTGCTCTTGTCAGAGGAATGTTCAGCTCAACAGGACAGAGAGAAATCATTCACTTTTGCCCTTATCGTCTCATGTTATTAATTTTAATATAAAATGTTGTGGCTATGAAATCATTATGAGGATGCCTAATTTGGGAAGCTGGAGGTTTAAGTCTGTTAAGTGATTACTCTTCCCAGTAAATTAATTACTTGTACATTTATCATAGCTTTATGTGGCCTGTAAAACCTATAAAATTGAACCTGCCAATTTTTCAGATGAGTTCAGCACTCGGTTGTTTGGGTTTGAGTTGCTTTAAAAATAACAGCTTAGATTAAGTTCTAAGACATGGAGTAAGAATATTTTGAACAAGTTTTCCTTTCAGTTCAAAAAAGACATAAAAGTAACAGGCCAAGTTCAGATTTACTTTGATAAAAATCCACCAAGATTCAGACTAATTTTCATTTTTATTGCCTTGTTGAAAGTGTGAGTAGCCCAAGCAGTCAATTCCCTTCTAACTGTTTTTAGAACACATTGCTCAAAAGTTGGGGTTTTTTAAGCATTTCAAAAGCATTCCACTTTTTGGTTTTTGCAATGATGACCAGGGCTACCTCAAAGCCTTTCTGAAAGGTTCACAGGATAGCTGGAACACTAACACAAGTAACTATGGATACATCTCTTTCCCAAAATAGATTTCCCCCACTAAACCTCTTCAGGTAAATAGCCTGCATCTGTGCCTGATGGCCAACAAGGTGATGATATTCTTAAGCAAAAGTACAAACCCTAGATTGGCAGAGATATTTTGAGCATGCAAAGCACGCCAGGACAGAGCTACATATGCAAGAACCACAGGATTTCTCCACCACACTCTTCTAGTTGCCCTTTTGCACAAAGGTGAATTTTGTTCATCTTCAACAAACAAATCTACTCCAGCAGGAGCCTCTACAAAGGGAAAATTACTTACCCACATGACCAATCAGTGCAGGAGCTGACAAGGAAAACAGAGAAAATGTTACAAAATGTCACAACTCAGCCCTACTGTTGACTCCAGAGAGAATAAAACACAAGGCAAACATAGATACTCACCTGCCCATTGCTTCCTTTGTGTAAGAGAGTTTCTGGAAAACAAACAAACAAATCCTAAGTATATTTGAGTATCATAAGGTGAAAGGAATTAAAATGGAGTTTATACCACTTTTTTTTCTCTCCTGTGCCAAAATAATTCTCTTTTCTTGGTTTTACGTTCATTTGTTGAATTCAGAATGTATTAATGTCCCTGCTGAAAAGAAAACACATCCTACATTTCCAAAAAAAACCCCCAAACCTCAACAACACATGCTGTGAAGAGCATTAGATTTGTCAGAAGATGACCTGCACTTCTGCATTTTTCTGCATTTTTCTGCATTGTTCTGCAGGAATAATGTTCTCTCACCTTAGAGGAGGCTAGCAATAACATCCTTTTAAGCAAGCGGTCTTAAGAAATACAATATTGCTTCTGCTACTTGTCTATAGATTTAAAGCCACCTTTTTGAAAGTATAGTTAGAGCTTAAAGTAACATAGTAGAATTAGTCTAATGATTTTGTCTATGGTTATACAGTGAAAGGAATGAGATTTTTTTTCATATATTGGTGCATAAAGACTAAGGCAGGGCTGCACAGTTCACAACTTCTCATCAAGATTCTGGTGGTATTAGTGCCATTGGTTCAAGAGAGAAGTCACAGGAGTTTCTGTGAGGAACCCCACAAGAAGTGGGGATTGTTAGAAGGTTGCAGCATGATAGCTGTTGAGGAATACTGCTATACTGTGCTGTTGTACCAATGTGAACAGAAAATACTTACACAAGATTATTGTCCATCCACAAAATTTCTGTTTCTCTCTGATTTGGAGGGGAAAAGGACTGTTTGATGGTTTATTGGGCTAGCTTCTTTACATAATCAATGCAGATATATTTTTTCAGTAAAAACTCAACCCAAAGTGGATCACCTCAAAATATCTACTTTGAAGTTAAATTGCAATAAACTTAACACATGCTACTTCCACTTCAAAAACTTCTCAGTAAAACATCCAGATGCATTCAGTGACCTAAGGACTGCCACTCTAAGCTATCCT
>VYZX01016942.1:32486-56649 GCA_013401335.1 Brachypteracias leptosomus | reverse complement strand
TTGTACTATTTTATTTATAAACAATACAATTTTTCCCCTTTTCCCTTTCTTGCCATGAACATTTTTTATTTTTTCTCAACCTAGCTAAAGGTTCTTTTCCCCTTTTATGAATATTTATCTTTCTATCTATCATACAGTAACTTGGAAAAGAAAAGGATCATTTTAAAGAGTTAAATAATCAATAGGCCTTGGTTCTAAACTAACAAAGCCATAATACTCAGTATTCCAGGGCTGAACCCAACAATTCATCCTCTGTGTCTCCCAGGACTTACACCAGCTCTAAAATAAATGGGCAGAGTCTCAAATACTGAGGCTGACTTGTTATCTCTATATGTACTTTTCAGATAAGAGACATTAAATAATTCACTGTACAAAGTCTTATTTCAATTAAAATGGTAAAACTGATAAAGAAGTTTTCTTTACTTTCGGGAACAGATCTCTGGCTTGTAATTGCATTAATTACAAATACACACAATTGAAAAGTGTACTCAAATGCAAATTTTCTTAATGAGAAGAAAGCAACTGGGAGTATAATTTTTAGTTGTTGCAGTTAATGAAAGTATTTGATTTTGTTTTAATTGCACGTTTAATAAAATAAAGTACTCTCACAGTGATGAGATTCCACTAATAGAGCATCATCTAACAGCAGTGCTAGAACTTCCAAAGGTTGCTGATGGTGGATAGATCAGCCGGTGCTGGGCCCTCAGTGGAGGTAAGTGAAGCAAGCAACACTCACTCCTGGGCAGTATGTGGTGAGGTGCTGATCTCTGGCTAACAGCAGTGTACTGAAGGACATCACCAAAGTAAAGCACTGGGGAGACAATTTATGCCTTAAAAATCACAAGAGGACTAAATAAAGGTATGTCTGGGCTCCACTGCTTTCCTAACTTTGAATCATGGAGAAGGGAGTTGAGGGAGAGCCATTTGGAGGACATCTGGTCCAGTGTGTCTCTAGTGCCTTCAGCGCAAGAATTACTTACTATCAGGAAAATACCCACGTACAAGATTCTGTAAGTGTGCCCAAGTTTTAATTTAAAACAAAATAAGTTTAAGTTGGAAAAAACTTGTTTACTTCATTTTGTTTTCTTGCTTGCTTTGATATGTATTTGTGCACTGCAGGAAAGTAGTTTCACAGAAAGTAGAGTGCTCCCTTATGAGCAGCTAATGCCTACAGGTCATGTATTAAAAAGTACTAACCTAGCCTACCCCTCTGCCTGGGAGGCAGGGTCAGCTATACCTAAGCCATTTCTTACAGAAGTTTGCTCCATTTTATCTTTAGAAACCTTTGATGATGATGGATTTCCAGGCATGGACTGAAGCTTGGTGTACTTTCATTCTCAATGAAGTCCCCATGATGCAACGAGCATCTCTATTCAAACTCTATTCAACCTTATAGAAAGAGTTTGCATCTCCTAGTTAACCAAAGCTAGGGACTTNGTTTGCATCTCCTAGTTAACCAAAGCTAGGGACTTTTTTTTTTTACTTGGAAAAATATTTGGTTTCATTTTTTAACCTTCAAATAGTTGATATTCCAAAGGGGTTTGGACTTCTCTAAAGTTTCCCTAATATTTTGTCAAACATGATAAGGAATTGCAGTAATTTCTCTTCAAAAGGATTGATGTTAAAATGGATTTCCTTCCTTCTCCAAACTCCCTTCTCTCAAATTTCTTTCTATTCTCAATTATTATTAAAAACAATGAAATATACAATAAATATTAGTGGATTACACTTACATGTTTCAATTTTGTACGTTAGGTGGTGTTTCTGATAGAGAGCAATCACCAGACAAATCAGGAAGCAGCAGCCTGGTGGCTCAGAGGCAGTGTCTTGCCACTCTTCACCCTTCAGTCTGGGAAAAGGATGGTTTGTGTTTGGCAGATCCCATCCTGGTACCCACGAGGAGCTGTATCTAAACCCCAGTGCATTACAATTTCTCACCTGTGAATTCAGAATGCCAAGCTTTCAAACTGGTTTTGCAGTTTAAAGCAAGAGTGAGTTCCAGAAAGGTCTGGTCTATTTGCAGGCAATTCAGGAACAGCAAAAAGATAAAATGAATTAAATTACTAGGAATATTTTCATTTAACTGTAATTATAATTAACATAGTTGAAGTTATGATAAAAGGTTCCCATAATAAATCTCACCTGTTTGCATCATATAGAATGAAGAAATCTACTTATTTGTAGCATTTTAACAGAATATAATTTGATATAGAGACAGAGTATTAATTTTATAATTTTATTTTTCAAAGAAACAAATATTTCAGAGGTCCATAGATGGCAAATTAGTTTTTCATAGGTATTATGCATAGATGAAATTTAGAGAAAAATATGCATATCTTAAATCGAATAGATTCACTATAGACTCCTGATAAGTTTTCACCTGCTGTTAATTTTCCTCTGAGATGAAAACACTACCAAGCAACAAAACCTGATGTCTAAGCACATCTTTTCAGGGTGAAAAAAAAGATTTTAAGATTAAAACTTCTAACAGATTCTGATCCCAAGCAGCAACCTATAGAAGTCCATGGAGATCTCTCAGATAAATTTAACAGAATAAAACATATAAGGCCACTCACATGACAATCACCATGTTTTACAAAGGAAAGATAAGGGTTTCAGGAGTGAAGCAAAGGATGAGGCAAGAGCAGGAAGGAAAGGACAACATCCTGGGAAAGGGAAGAGGGTGTAATGAAGTTCAGGCCAGAGAGAAATGAAAGGATGGAGCAGGAAGAGGGATAGGGGTCAGTAGGTGTAGAGTCTTTCCCAATTTTCCTGTTTTCTTCCCATGTGTGTGAATGAGGGATACCTCCTAGGCACCTCTAAGCATTTCACCTTTCTGCCACAGAAGCTCATGGAAAGGGGTTATCTATGACCTCCTCCACCCACTGTGGGGGACATGGCCAGAGCTGTATTTTTCAGGTTGTTTCTGCTCCAGGAGTATCTACACTCACTTGACTGCATTTTGGATGAATGACCCAGAGGACATTTTCATATGCAAAGGATAGCTTGTTTAAGTGCCCTAAAACCTGCATATTTACTCAATTTTGAGGGCATTGTAGTGATGGAGGTCCAGAGATATGCTTTGGGGAATCTGTAACCTGGGGTTCTCCAGAGGTAGCCTTTGGAGGAAGCAAGAGCAAGCTTTTCTTACAACTGTCAGATTCCATGAGTGTTTTTTGCTTCTTAAATACTATTGCTGCAGTGGGATGAAAAAAAAAGAGGAACAGGATCTGGACGGCTGGAATGGCAGGAGTAACTTGTACACTGTGAAACGGGGAAGGACATAAGAAAGGGAGACATCAATTGCTTACTGTTAAATGCTTACTGTAACCAATGTGTCATGGAAAGGCATTGGCATCTTGAGCTATAGAACCAAGTTCCTTTTCTCTTTTCAAATACTGTATTTCAGACACAACCATAATCTTCATTGTTCTATAACAAAGCAGAAGCTTAGGGATGCAAACTGGGCACTTCCAGCATCCCTGCAGCTAGTGGGAAGGAGTGATGTGGGATCCCTAGAGCCACTCACTGGCCTTGGGGTGACATTTGTGACCATGCCCTGTGAGCTGACCCTTTCCTCTGTTCAATACTGATGGTAGTGTTTCCCCCTCCAGTAAGTGCAGAGGAAAAACATTGTCTGGTTTTGCATACCTGAATTGCCAAATCTTAAGTGGGTATCTGCAACTGCTTAAAAGTCCACTCACATGTACAAAACCAAATGTAAATGCATTCTCTTCAAGAAAGTAATTCACTGCTGAGGAACTCTGCTAAGACAGTAAACTCATCCCAGGCATATCTTGTGCCCTTTCAGAATGAGAAAGTCAACAAATATGAGGCTTCTAGAAAACCATGAAATGAAGAGTTATTTTAAGTTCTCAAATAACCTTAATTCTACCTTGTTTGAACAATGACCCAATAAATACACAACTTCTCTGTCTCGAAAATGGTACTGAAAGAGAAGCTGCTTATGTTTTCTCTGTGCTCAGACTTACCCTAGTCCAAAAAAGTACACCCCACATACTAAATTTTACAACTACCTCACCCCTCTCTTCCCACCCCTTTATCCTGATGCGAATATGCAATGTAACACTTTTTTTTCCCCATTAGTCTCTACACAAATTGTATCGATCTCCAGCTCCAGCACTGACAAGCTTTACAACAATAAGTCTGTAAGGTGACTATAACCTCCCTTCTCCATGAAAGTGCTAAAATGTAGGATATTGTATCTCTTAAGGCACTAGCACATCTCTTTTTTCTTTAACCACATGGCAAGGTCTGATGGAGGGGCTCATGTTCCTCCTGCACAGATCATCCCCTGATGCCTCCTCTTGAACCCACAGCCCATCTATGTCACTCCTGTCGTGTGCTGCAGTTATTCCCATTGAGAGCAGGACACTGGGACTTTTCCCAGCCTTCCCAGGGGTTCTGCCCCTAGGAGGAGAGGAGGCAGGACAGAATTCAACTTGTTTGTACTTCTTAAGCTTTCTTACAGGTTTGGGTTTTGTTGAATTTGAAATTATACAAAGGTGCTGTCAGGTGGCAATAAAATCTCAGTAAATTTTTAAGTAAACACAAATTACTTGTCAGCATATACAAAGTGACTCGGTGGCAGAAGAAGGAATAAGACCTCAATTTTAGTCTTTTGCACTTTTTAGCTAAATATCTCGCTTGAATAGCTCCAGTGACTGTTGGTTGTCCATCTTACACTCTATAGTAAGTTTGGCGTTACAACACCCTTAGTAGTATGAGGCAGTAGAGGTCTATGAAATTCCATTAGTGGGAGTGAACTGCCTCAAATGTTGAGGACAAATCTACAACCCTGAAATATGATGGGGAGGAGACACCTCCGGAGATCATGCAGTCAGTTCTTATGTTAAGAGGCAAGGCTAAATGTATGCAGGTCATCATGGTTCAAAGGCACCAGCAAAAAAGCTCAGTACAGCTGAATGATACCATCCAGCCCAGCATCTACTGCTGTGACCTTGTTTGCAAGGGTGAATGGGGAAAACAACTGTTCCTGGTCACAGGTGAAGGTCTGGAGTAGCAGGAAGGATCCTGGTCGTCTCCATATGCCCATGCATGCCTTCCTGCCATCTGTTGACGTGCTTACCAGGAGGACTGGCTGTGACTGTGGAGAGAGGAACGCTATCGTTCTGTTCGTGACCTATACAGCTACCCCAGAGTATAATTTGAGCCTAAGAGTTGAACAAAGGGGACCATGCTGGCACAGCCCATCACTGAAGGGTATGTGTGCACTTAATGTGGTCTTGCACTGGGATGGCAGGGATTCCACCACCTCACCAGCTGACCTCTTTTAAGGCTTATAATTAGAAGGAAAACTGTTGATAAACATTCCCTTGATTGAAAAATCATGCTTACTGAAAAGTAATTGTATGGTATTTTCATCTTTTCAATAGAAAAGAGTCATCCTGCCTAAGGGTGAATATCTGAAAGTTGGTTGTCGATGTCTAGACTCATCAACCTAGATTCCCTTTATAGCCAGCTGAAAGAAACAGGCACCTCCAGGGCATGATTCATCTGTCTGAAGAGATGTTAAGTGAAGAAGGATTGCTTTCTGAAATATATGATGCAAAAATGGTTAGAGTTGTACAGGAAATGGTATTCATATTCTGTAGGAAATGGACTTAAACTTTTCTTCAATACTGGAATGAAGAAAAACTTTTTGGAATTTCAAGAAAATGACGTATTTAAAATCTCACTCTTGCTCAGTAAAATTAAGGGGGTTTTCTCATGTTTTCTTATTTTATGTTTTATAATTCATAATGGAAAAAATGGAGATGAGAAGAGGTTTTAATAAGAAAAACTGAAACACGATGAGATCAAACCGGAATATTTTGATCTCACTGGGATGCTTCAACTTGGATTGATTTTTTTTCATGAAAGGTTACCAAAATTGGCCCATTCCTACAGAAAGTTTTGATTTCCATGGAATGTCTTTTTTATAGAAAAGTGTGACAACAAATTTTTTTTCAACCAGCTATAGAAGTTATGTATGAGTGGACAGATGTATAAAATAACTTTTTTTTTTTCCATCTCAAGACTTCTTCACAGACACATTCTACTTTCAATTAACAAAGTTATTTTAACTTTCCTTAGGCTAACAAGTAGCTCTCACTTAACAAAGGGATAACTGTGGCATAGTTTTGAGGTATGTCTTATAAAGGCAAACTTCTAATAAAAGTGAAATAATGAGGCATATAAGATCACTTTGTGCTAATTTGTTGTCATGATTTTCTTGAAGGACATGACCAATAGACTGAAGTGTCATATAGTCCCTACTTTCATGTGACACCAAGTGTGAACAAAGAAAATAAACAAAATGATGCCATAATAAGGAGAATTTGTATTGGTCCTCCTGTAAAAAAGTTAGGCAGGGATTTGAATTTTGTATTATAAATGAATGATGGATATCAAGCTATCTGAGACTGCAAAGCTAATACATTGAGCTACAGTATGACAATAACGAACTGTGACAGTCTCACTGAGTAAGGGAAAGTTTCACAGAACCGCGTGTCTGGAAGGAAGACATCAAAATTGACAAATGACTTCTAGCTAACTTGCTTCCTTCTCCAAGGCATGTTCTAGTGATGCTGAGGGACAGATGTTAAATGGAGCTAGACAGAACTGAACACACTTCAGTAAGTATCTTGCTGATAGAATGATTTACACACCAGGAAGAGAGAAGAAAAATTTTTAGGAAAATCTGAACAGTATCTCAGACTATGTTCAGACATAGAATGTGGGATTCACCTCACGTAATGGTGAACTGTCTACTACCCAGTATCTAGGCTGGAGAGTACCAAGCGCACTTCATAGTCAATGAAGAGAAGTACATATTTCTAGGACACGTTTTGGATACGTGCTTTAGGATGAACACACCTAACAAGCGTTTATTTGTCTCGCCAGATTAAAAGGAAGTCTAGGGTAACTAGCTTAGATGCCAGTGCTTACAGTGGACCTATCACTAATCTTCAGTCCAGTCTCGGGATTTGATAAACTAAACCACTGCCTACAGAATATTTTATAATTAATTTTCCATCTTTACTATATTGATTTTTTCATCAGCCACTTGGATCTAATTCAGTGCCAGATGTTTTCTATAGACTAATTAGCTAATTGTTTGAGGGAGTAATGAAAGCTGAAATATATACATGATATTCTAGTTAGGAAGAATCTGACTGCTACACATCTAGACCAACCAGAAGAGGAAAAAATGTTATGTGCTTGTAAGCTCTATTAACTTTTTGCTAGGATAAAACCAAATTGAGTTAACAAGAACATACTAATTAAATAAAAAATGTTTTGGCTCATAGTTCCTAGCATAATACCATATTATTCTTCCCCTGCGGCATCTCCATTTCTCATGTACAGTGCTGTGATATTCAGTGGATATGAGGTTAACTCAATGCCTGTGTTGATCTGCAGTGCCAGGGCTCTGAGTGCACCGACAGGCCTGAGCATTCCAGCCTGGCCTCCCCTGGGTCTCAGCACCCCCATTTCAGCCCATCTTGGGGCCACCAGTCCCCACCCCAGCTATGTCACAGAGGTGTGTGTGTCCAGGCCTGTCTCTGGCCCTGTCTACTTAAGCTCTTAATTGGATTTCCTGGGTGGTCCCTGGACCAAGTGCATTGCTTGCAGTGCCTGGACCTTGCTGCTGGCCCTGGCTCTGCCCAACAAACTCAGCCCCTGTGGGATGACGCCCTGCAGGAGAGGGCACAGTCTGTGCTGGGGTTGTCCTCCCTCAGCTACTTCTCTGAGGGACCATCCAGCCCTCATTGCTCCACAATGTGTCATCTTTTTCAGTGTCCTCCAAGAGGCTAAAACATTGCTGATCACTGCCCACCATCAATACCTGTAGGTGGCTTGCACAAGCAAGGGCTGGTCTTCTCTTTCAGAACAAGTATATAGACTGATTATTTTCACCTGAAATGGCAAAAGAATAGCCCTCACAAGCTCAGACTAGGACATGCTTTCATATTCCTCAGATATTCAAAATGCATCTTCACTGAAATGACATCAGAGATGCCTGAGAAGTGTGGACAAAGAGATTAGATGACTACTGGGTGTGTATGTGAGTTCAGGAAGAATGATATGATTGTAGGTATAACTTAGATCCTGGCCTTAGTCATACCCATTTTGCTTCCAGAAGGGAACACAACTTCAGGCACGCTGCCATGCTCTCGATGCTCAGTGTGAATTGGTCACACCAAGTACCACTGAGATTTCAGAGGGATGCGACTTTCAGCAGACGAAGATTATACAGCAAAGATAAGACCTTTGTATATTTTGAAAATACAAGGGAATATATTCATGTTTTGGCAACTGTAATGCAAAAAAAAAAGAGGGGCCAACATGGTAGAAACCTCTGTGGCACAATGGGGTTAGAAACAACAGTGTTGACAAAAATAGCTCAAACAAATGGAAACTACTGAATCAACATCAAAAATGCTAAATAGCTGACATAAAGAACCATATGGGACAGGAAACTAATGTCATCAAGTGGAAAAAAAAAAAAGGTATCAGAAAGAACTGTCCAAAATGTATGTTTTTCAGGACCTGTGAATAGAAGGTTTAACTGATGAGAACATNAAAAAGTACACCCCACATACTAAATTTTACAACTACCTCACCCCTCTCTTCCCACCCCTTTATCCTGATGCGAATATGCAATGTAACACTTTTTTTTCCCCATTAGTCTCTACACAAATTGTATCGATCTCCAGCTCCAGCACTGACAAGCTTTACAACAATAAGTCTGTAAGGTGACTATAACCTCCCTTCTCCATGAAAGTGCTAAAATGTAGGATATTGTATCTCTTAAGGCACTAGCACATCTCTTTTTTCTTTAACCACATGGCAAGGTCTGATGGAGGGGCTCATGTTCCTCCTGCACAGATCATCCCCTGATGCCTCCTCTTGAACCCACAGCCCATCTATGTCACTCCTGTCGTGTGCTGCAGTTATTCCCATTGAGAGCAGGACACTGGGACTTTTCCCAGCCTTCCCAGGGGTTCTGCCCCTAGGAGGAGAGGAGGCAGGACAGAATTCAACTTGTTTGTACTTCTTAAGCTTTCTTACAGGTTTGGGTTTTGTTGAATTTGAAATTATACAAAGGTGCTGTCAGGTGGCAATAAAATCTCAGTAAATTTTTAAGTAAACACAAATTACTTGTCAGCATATACAAAGTGACTCGGTGGCAGAAGAAGGAATAAGACCTCAATTTTAGTCTTTTGCACTTTTTAGCTAAATATCTCGCTTGAATAGCTCCAGTGACTGTTGGTTGTCCATCTTACACTCTATAGTAAGTTTGGCGTTACAACACCCTTAGTAGTATGAGGCAGTAGAGGTCTATGAAATTCCATTAGTGGGAGTGAACTGCCTCAAATGTTGAGGACAAATCTACAACCCTGAAATATGATGGGGAGGAGACACCTCCGGAGATCATGCAGTCAGTTCTTATGTTAAGAGGCAAGGCTAAATGTATGCAGGTCATCATGGTTCAAAGGCACCAGCAAAAAAGCTCAGTACAGCTGAATGATACCATCCAGCCCAGCATCTACTGCTGTGACCTTGTTTGCAAGGGTGAATGGGGAAAACAACTGTTCCTGGTCACAGGTGAAGGTCTGGAGTAGCAGGAAGGATCCTGGTCGTCTCCATATGCCCATGCATGCCTTCCTGCCATCTGTTGACGTGCTTACCAGGAGGACTGGCTGTGACTGTGGAGAGAGGAACGCTATCGTTCTGTTCGTGACCTATACAGCTACCCCAGAGTATAATTTGAGCCTAAGAGTTGAACAAAGGGGACCATGCTGGCACAGCCCATCACTGAAGGGTATGTGTGCACTTAATGTGGTCTTGCACTGGGATGGCAGGGATTCCACCACCTCACCAGCTGACCTCTTTTAAGGCTTATAATTAGAAGGAAAACTGTTGATAAACATTCCCTTGATTGAAAAATCATGCTTACTGAAAAGTAATTGTATGGTATTTTCATCTTTTCAATAGAAAAGAGTCATCCTGCCTAAGGGTGAATATCTGAAAGTTGGTTGTCGATGTCTAGACTCATCAACCTAGATTCCCTTTATAGCCAGCTGAAAGAAACAGGCACCTCCAGGGCATGATTCATCTGTCTGAAGAGATGTTAAGTGAAGAAGGATTGCTTTCTGAAATATATGATGCAAAAATGGTTAGAGTTGTACAGGAAATGGTATTCATATTCTGTAGGAAATGGACTTAAACTTTTCTTCAATACTGGAATGAAGAAAAACTTTTTGGAATTTCAAGAAAATGACGTATTTAAAATCTCACTCTTGCTCAGTAAAATTAAGGGGGTTTTCTCATGTTTTCTTATTTTATGTTTTATAATTCATAATGGAAAAAATGGAGATGAGAAGAGGTTTTAATAAGAAAAACTGAAACACGATGAGATCAAACCGGAATATTTTGATCTCACTGGGATGCTTCAACTTGGATTGATTTTTTTTCATGAAAGGTTACCAAAATTGGCCCATTCCTACAGAAAGTTTTGATTTCCATGGAATGTCTTTTTTATAGAAAAGTGTGACAACAAATTTTTTTTCAACCAGCTATAGAAGTTATGTATGAGTGGACAGATGTATAAAATAACTTTTTTTTTTTCCATCTCAAGACTTCTTCACAGACACATTCTACTTTCAATTAACAAAGTTATTTTAACTTTCCTTAGGCTAACAAGTAGCTCTCACTTAACAAAGGGATAACTGTGGCATAGTTTTGAGGTATGTCTTATAAAGGCAAACTTCTAATAAAAGTGAAATAATGAGGCATATAAGATCACTTTGTGCTAATTTGTTGTCATGATTTTCTTGAAGGACATGACCAATAGACTGAAGTGTCATATAGTCCCTACTTTCATGTGACACCAAGTGTGAACAAAGAAAATAAACAAAATGATGCCATAATAAGGAGAATTTGTATTGGTCCTCCTGTAAAAAAGTTAGGCAGGGATTTGAATTTTGTATTATAAATGAATGATGGATATCAAGCTATCTGAGACTGCAAAGCTAATACATTGAGCTACAGTATGACAATAACGAACTGTGACAGTCTCACTGAGTAAGGGAAAGTTTCACAGAACCGCGTGTCTGGAAGGAAGACATCAAAATTGACAAATGACTTCTAGCTAACTTGCTTCCTTCTCCAAGGCATGTTCTAGTGATGCTGAGGGACAGATGTTAAATGGAGCTAGACAGAACTGAACACACTTCAGTAAGTATCTTGCTGATAGAATGATTTACACACCAGGAAGAGAGAAGAAAAATTTTTAGGAAAATCTGAACAGTATCTCAGACTATGTTCAGACATAGAATGTGGGATTCACCTCACGTAATGGTGAACTGTCTACTACCCAGTATCTAGGCTGGAGAGTACCAAGCGCACTTCATAGTCAATGAAGAGAAGTACATATTTCTAGGACACGTTTTGGATACGTGCTTTAGGATGAACACACCTAACAAGCGTTTATTTGTCTCGCCAGATTAAAAGGAAGTCTAGGGTAACTAGCTTAGATGCCAGTGCTTACAGTGGACCTATCACTAATCTTCAGTCCAGTCTCGGGATTTGATAAACTAAACCACTGCCTACAGAATATTTTATAATTAATTTTCCATCTTTACTATATTGATTTTTTCATCAGCCACTTGGATCTAATTCAGTGCCAGATGTTTTCTATAGACTAATTAGCTAATTGTTTGAGGGAGTAATGAAAGCTGAAATATATACATGATATTCTAGTTAGGAAGAATCTGACTGCTACACATCTAGACCAACCAGAAGAGGAAAAAATGTTATGTGCTTGTAAGCTCTATTAACTTTTTGCTAGGATAAAACCAAATTGAGTTAACAAGAACATACTAATTAAATAAAAAATGTTTTGGCTCATAGTTCCTAGCATAATACCATATTATTCTTCCCCTGCGGCATCTCCATTTCTCATGTACAGTGCTGTGATATTCAGTGGATATGAGGTTAACTCAATGCCTGTGTTGATCTGCAGTGCCAGGGCTCTGAGTGCACCGACAGGCCTGAGCATTCCAGCCTGGCCTCCCCTGGGTCTCAGCACCCCCATTTCAGCCCATCTTGGGGCCACCAGTCCCCACCCCAGCTATGTCACAGAGGTGTGTGTGTCCAGGCCTGTCTCTGGCCCTGTCTACTTAAGCTCTTAATTGGATTTCCTGGGTGGTCCCTGGACCAAGTGCATTGCTTGCAGTGCCTGGACCTTGCTGCTGGCCCTGGCTCTGCCCAACAAACTCAGCCCCTGTGGGATGACGCCCTGCAGGAGAGGGCACAGTCTGTGCTGGGGTTGTCCTCCCTCAGCTACTTCTCTGAGGGACCATCCAGCCCTCATTGCTCCACAATGTGTCATCTTTTTCAGTGTCCTCCAAGAGGCTAAAACATTGCTGATCACTGCCCACCATCAATACCTGTAGGTGGCTTGCACAAGCAAGGGCTGGTCTTCTCTTTCAGAACAAGTATATAGACTGATTATTTTCACCTGAAATGGCAAAAGAATAGCCCTCACAAGCTCAGACTAGGACATGCTTTCATATTCCTCAGATATTCAAAATGCATCTTCACTGAAATGACATCAGAGATGCCTGAGAAGTGTGGACAAAGAGATTAGATGACTACTGGGTGTGTATGTGAGTTCAGGAAGAATGATATGATTGTAGGTATAACTTAGATCCTGGCCTTAGTCATACCCATTTTGCTTCCAGAAGGGAACACAACTTCAGGCACGCTGCCATGCTCTCGATGCTCAGTGTGAATTGGTCACACCAAGTACCACTGAGATTTCAGAGGGATGCGACTTTCAGCAGACGAAGATTATACAGCAAAGATAAGACCTTTGTATATTTTGAAAATACAAGGGAATATATTCATGTTTTGGCAACTGTAATGCAAAAAAAAAAGAGGGGCCAACATGGTAGAAACCTCTGTGGCACAATGGGGTTAGAAACAACAGTGTTGACAAAAATAGCTCAAACAAATGGAAACTACTGAATCAACATCAAAAATGCTAAATAGCTGACATAAAGAACCATATGGGACAGGAAACTAATGTCATCAAGTGGAAAAAAAAAAAAGGTATCAGAAAGAACTGTACAAAATGTATGTTTTTCAGGACCTGTGACTAGAAGGTTTAACTGATGAGAACATATGGTAGCACGGCAATGAAAAGCAAGTTTCTCAACTGAGAAGGAAGTGCTTAGACTAAAAGAACATAAAAACAGGCATTGTACAACTGACCAAAGCTCACACTGGCTACATTTCATATATCCAACAGCACCATTTGGGTTTCAAGCAATGCATTAATCAATTGACATTTCAGAATGGCCAGAAACCTTAGATGCCATCCCTTATATTTTCCATCAGTGAGTTGCGTAGTGCCAAAGAGAAAACAAAGCTTCATTTCCCCTTTCTATATGCTTTATCTAAAAGACAACATAGTCAGTTTTGAACAGCAGTCAAACCCTTCTTTCCACACAAGATGGGAAAATAAATCTAATAATCCAGAAAGTAAACTTGTTCAAATATATCTATCAGGAAAACAATATAGAAATCAGGAAAATTAAGTTGTATTTGTTTACATCGTTTTCATATTTATCCTTTCTTAATGTTATATTTAAAGACAAGTTAAAAGCACTAGGTAAAGTGATCTTTATAACAGTGTTCCAAAGATAAGTTGACAACTGACCTCCTCTGTTCAGCATAACTGAAACAAGCAAATGTGCATCTTTGCTTCTGTTGGGCCTGAAATACCCTTCACTAAAGCAACACTTCCAGTTTTGTTTCCATGACAGTATGTGTGACTTTTATGAAAGCTATGGAGCTTGTCTAAGAGACGTGACTAAAGCAGCAATATTTAATTTGCCTGTAAGTCTGCTTTTTTATCCTCAGTCATGAGAAAATCTCGTTCAAGATGTTTATTTTCAAGAAATTCTACAGTCTTAAACTTCGGTAATTACAAATATTTAATCCTTTCTTTTACCTAATTCTCAGTGTCCTTCATGTAAGAATGTGCTCTTCATTCTTTTATTCTATTTCTGTTTCTATAGTATTTAATTATCTCTGTTTTCTTAATCTTAACACTATATACTTTTCCTGTCTTCAGCCAGACTAATTTTCTTCCATTTCAACTCCGTTAGTCCTTCATTGCCTTAATACCATCGACATTGAAGATTCTCCTCTTCTCTTGCCTGAGTTACATAAACATAATATGAGTTGTTTCTTAAAACAGTCTTTTGATACTTCCCTTCACACTCTGTATTATCATTCTCTAATTAGCCTGTTCTTGATCATGTAACATTTCTTCCTTAATATAGGGTCTGTCTTCAATCTTTCTTTTTCATACATAATGTTATTACTTTCATCCCTATCTGATTTCTTGAGTAATAATTTTGAAAAATATTTGCTCTTGCTGTAGCCTTGTATCAGATTTCCATATGAATAGATGTTTGGTCACATGAAGACCAAAGTCACCAACATAATTTCTTTACAAATTATTTTAAGACAATTTCTTTTTCTCCTTTTTAGTTTCCATTTCTTTCTTCTATACTTTTCATTCTTCCCTTATTTTATCAATAAAATATAACTCTTGATGACTGAATGGAAATAATTAGACTATAAAGTCTAAAAATCTTCACATTCCAGTGAGAAAACCATCTGACTGCTGTTAAGAAGAAATCCCAAGGGCAGCAGATTTTTTTTTCTTTGCATTTGATCATCCTAGGACCTTTTTCATCAGCTTGCTGATGAACCTTTGCCTGTTACCAGTGACTTGTTAAGATACTGTTCTGACCCAGCAAGGTGATTTTATCTTTTCATTTTTTTGCAGTTGAATCAAATCTCTCCAAAGCTGAGAGGCGAATATTTATATCATAGCTTTTTAAAATGTAAGGCCATCACCCATTTAAACTGAAGACTATAAAATAGGCTAAATTTTATGTCATTTGGTGCATAATATTTATTTCTACTTATCTAATTCATCCTTGCCTTTCTGAAAAATTAATTAAAATGCATTTTACGTGGCATAAATGAGGTACATATACTTAGGTATTTCTGTATTATTTATGCATTGATTTTTGTATTGCTGCCTACTCTGTCTCAAAAGGCTGACTTCTTACAGAGACATGTACTGGAAAGGATGGAATAAGCATAAAATGGATTGGATGTGGTTCAAGGAGAGATGTCAGCTGTGATATAAATGGTGTATCATGAATCAGCAGCAAGTAACTAGAGCTACTGTGATGATACAGTGGAGACCAACAACTGGACCCTTACCTTTTTAAATGACTGACAGACATGAATGTGTTTCATTTAGATGTCCTACTATCCTTTACCACACCTTCAGAACACTAAACACCACAGATCTCTTTCTACAGATACGCTGATTTGTAGAGATGGGTCCTGTACCATGAAGATGCAGCTTTCCTTTCCAGCAGCCTTTGCAGTGTCTGGCAAAAATAACATCACCATCTATGAGCAGGTAGATGTGATGCCAGGGATTTCAGTTCAAAGGATTTCAGTAAAATAAGGGAAAGCTGATTCCTTTTGGTGCTACATTCTCCTCATAACTACTAATTTTCAGTCTTCTCACTTATGTTATGGTCATGGAGTTGGCTTGCTTTAGACAGCATTTTCTCCTGTCAAAAACATTCAAGCATTTGACCACCTCAGCATTGGAATTTCTGTGAAGGAGAGCTCTTTTTTTGGTGGTTAATCCAATCTCTATTCCATACATAACGAAATAAGATGTATTTGGTTGCCATTGTTAGCCTATATTATTTGCACTTAGTACACACAGTGCAATATCAAAAACCCCTGAGGAGGGCACCAGCAGCAATCACTTGGGATCCAAAGCATATGTAATTGGACACATTTCTAACTCCTGCTCAGGCCAATTTATATTGGACATCATCTATAACAGCTCCATTTAGTTTTGAAAGCAGGTGTGGCTACCATATATATCCTAGAAAAAAAGAATATACCCTCCTTGCCTACATCTCTGGAAAAACCTCCACCAACCTTGCTTTCTCTGATCTGCAAATATTAATGCAAGTTTAGAATAGTTTGGTGAGTTTTCATGAAAAATACTTTATGCAATCCTGTTCACCTGTATCCAGAAAAGAGGATCTCAAGCTGGAATGCATTTTTTAAATGGTTAACAGGGCAATTAGGGGGATGGAGAGCCTATGGGAGATTGGCTCTCAGTACACTAAATCAAGAGCTAGAAGGAGATATGATCACTGCCTATAAGTATAATGATCAATGTAGGAGGAGAGCTTTTTAAACTAAGGGGCAGCAGTACATCATAGATGAAGAGAAATTGGCCTGAATTAATTCTAGGCTTGAAATTTAAAGAAGGATTTTAATACTTAAAAATATTCAGGTTCTGGAACAATCTTCTAACAGTAACAAAGTGAAAAGGCAATAACTTGGTTCCTGATTGAATTATGAAAGAGAATGTGTTATAAGATTGCTTGAAGCACTTGCAGTTAAGATCTGTTACCCAAGAACTTCTTTTCAGTTTTACTTTCTATTTTTCTGGTATAGTATATGATCTACCAAACCAGGCCCCCTCCCTTCACAGATTTGAAGTGTGAGAAAGTGGTACCTGTGATAGCTGTGTGATTGCAACATGGACAAAACCATTGATAGTAAGGCGCTTTTACGAGAATCTTGTTCTCCTCCAGGGAGAATAACCCAATCCATGGCCTGCTGGACAGCACTAGAGAGGCTTATTGGAGACATACGTGTAATTTGTTACCTTGGTGAGTACAAAACAGGGCACTCGTAACCAAACAAGGAAACAAATTCAAGCCAGTGTTTCCAAACACTGTGTGTTGAGTAATAGGTAACATCTCCCTTTGAAAAGAGGTTGTTGCTGCTTTACTGCAGATATTTGCTGAGCATATAGCTGTCCAGACATTAGGTCTCCAAGGGACAGTCAATCTCGTTGGACCTGCTGAAGGAGTCCCAGCAAGTGTAAAAGATTTCAGCTAGCAGAGTTGAAGCGTTCCGCTGTGAAGAAAGATGGCTCTAATCTCATCTAACTTTAGATGTCTACAATATAGGCATTNATACCCGTGCAGACTTGCTATGCTTTACATGGGCAACATTCTGGAAAGTTTAGCTCCTCTGAAGGCATTTATGCATGAACTTCCTTGTAACGCCCCAAGAATTTAGAATTGGAAATTGTGGTTGACAAGTTATCAAGGGTGACTTCAGTCTGTAAAAAAAAAAGCAAGATGATTCAAAAATATCTAACATTGAGAGCCAAGTAAACCACTTATTTTCTTTTTAAGTTTGAGTTTTTCTTAGGCATGCAGAGCTAAAACCACCCATGTTGTTTTCAAATCATGAGATGCGAATGAAATATTGTTTTAAAGTCAATTAAGTTAATAGAGAATGAAGTCTTGCCCCCTTTCTCTGCAGGTCAAAAAAGGTTCTGGTCTGCATCAGAACACCTACATAGCTTGTTTCTAGAGGAATTCTTAGCTATTCTATTTTGGCAATCTGAGACTTTTTTAATAATTCAATTTTTCTAGCAGTAGAGATAAGAGGCAGAGCAAAAATGTGTATTTTTAACAGAGGGAGAAGGAAGTCTGTTTGCAAATAGAGGAGATTTTGATAGCAGTACTGTTCAGCAAAGAACATATTACATCTTGGACATGTGACCTGGAGGACTTGCCCATGAAGCTCACCAAAGGCGAAAGACAGCATCTACTGGTGGACAGACNAGCAGCTTCCAGTAAGCCAAGAGCTTAAGCTGGGAGGCTCAAAAGCCAGGGCAGCTGACCCAAGTTTGCTCACAGGTGTATCCCATACCATAAACATCAGACTCATTATAAAGAGGGAAGTTTGCTGAGGATAGGTGCTTCTCATTTTCCTGTTTCTTGCTGTCCCTGGAGAGGTGTGCTTTCCTGCTTGTTGTGACTGCTGTACATTCACTGGGCTGAATATAACTTTGTATGCGGTTTTTTATTGGCATTAGTATTAATATTAGTTTTGTTGTTTCATCAAATCTGTTTTCANTTTTCAAATCATGAGATGCGAATGAAATATTGTTTTAAAGTCAATTAAGTTAATAGAGAATGAAGTCTTGCCCCCTTTCTCTGCAGGTCAAAAAAGGTTCTGGTCTGCATCAGAACACCTACATAGCTTGTTTCTAGAGGAATTCTTAGCTATTCTATTTTGGCAATCTGAGACTTTTTTAATAATTCAATTTTTCTAGCAGTAGAGATAAGAGGCAGAGCAAAAATGTGTATTTTTAACAGAGGGAGAAGGAAGTCTGTTTGCAAATAGAGGAGATTTTGATAGCAGTACTGTTCAGCAAAGAACATATTACATCTTGGACATGTGACCTGGAGGACTTGCCCATGAAGCTCACCAAAGGCGAAAGACAGCATCTACTGGTGGACAGACAAAAAAAACCCCAAACATCATTTTGACAACCAAAACACTGCTTAGCATGCCATTTTCTTCACTAACTAAGCAAACAAGCTATTTGCTGAAAGCACCAGTAGTGGTACAAATATTTTATGATTCTTTTGGACAGTGAGCATTACACAGTATACATTACTATCCTGATCTTGTTCCTTTTGAACCCTGTGGNTCTCCTCTCCTTTTCCTGATTTCCCCCTTGTGGCTGGGAAGGGGTTATTGGGTGATAGAGTGACTGCTAGAGTTTAGCCCTGGGTACAAACTAAATGGAGACAATCTCCTATCAGGATTCCTCCGGTAATATGATAGACGTGGTTGAGATGTTGGTGGGCACTGATTAACTGTGGAAAGAGAAGTATGAGGAGAAGAAATCTAGGGGATGTAGTCTTAGTATGTATTACATGCAAGTCTGTTAGTACCAGCCTGTGTTTTATGACCATTGCCACAGCACATGAGGAACTGTGCAGCCCCAGTTAACAGACCATAACTTTTGTGAGGGACCTTTGGCCCTCAGAAAGGTCTTTATGAAGTTCTCCTGGTAAACTGTTAAGGATTGTAAGAATTATTCTAAGGAGATTTGTAATCAGCAATGAAACTCACCTGGAAGGACAAAAAAGCCTCCTGAAAACCTTAGTTCACCTTGACTTTGAACTACAGTTTCCACAGAGTCTCAGACAAATACTTTTCAAAGATTTGAATATTAAGATATCTTAAAAAAATATACTTTTTCCCCCTTTAAATAGTTAATACTGATTTTGCCGTCTTGACAATGAAAATTGATGTTAAACACCTGTCAGCTTTCACAAATCTGTCTCAGGCTCAATATTGTAATGAAGAAAAAGGTGACCTTATCCAGGGAGGTATTGCACTCAATATGCTTATTAATGGGAAGAAGTTGGTGTGGTAATGTAAGAGTAGGATGGACTGCAGTAGCTGTGTTTGTATACAGTAATGTCTAGCTCAATCTAAATCGCAAAAATAGTAGACAGAGAGGTGCGGTAAGGAACATCTTAAAAAAGTGCCAGCTGGGCCTCATTTCCTGACTTAAACAATTACGAACCTGAATAACGCATACTTAAACACAAAACCTAATGAATAAGCAATAAGACTACTTGACCTAAATTCAAGGCAATTGCTAGATTCTATCCTCTGTATTTAAGTTGAGTTCTGTCTCATTCAGCTTTAGTGGAGGAGGGTGCTTTCTGAAGCAGCCAGCTCTGCTCACACAGAGTTGTCTTTCCATGATAACCCTTTAGAGCAGTTGGGGATAGAACATCACCCTTGCCATTTCTGTTCTGCTAGTTTGGGAGAGGCATTTTGTCAAAAAAATTCCTCTAAATTTGAAGAATTGAAGTAAATGTTTTTCAGCAAAATAATATTAAAAAATACTGTTTGCCTTCTCTATCTGCTGAGGCTTCCTGGCTAGGGCGGCTTTGGTCCTAAATATATATGCTCGACCACCTTTCTACATGGCCAGTGCCTAAGGAAGGGGGAAAACGGACATTCAGATGTGAAATACCTGTTTCCCTCAATTTTCCCTTCTCTCCTTTTCATGTTTTTGTTTTAACTTCTAAGTGCCATCACCTTGAAACAATAGGCCCATCAGCTGTATAGTAATTCTGGGCAGAATCACAAAAAGGCTGATATGGAATGCAATCAGCAAGGATTTAAATGAAGGTGTTTAATTAATGGCAACCAACATGGCTTTGTTGACTGTGTCTTATCAAATCTGATATTGCTTATAGTTGGATTAAAAGCATGGTTAATACAAGTAATTGGTGTAATATGTTTAGATTCATGACATTCTCATAAAAATTAAGAATATACAAAATCAATATAACCTACTTCAAGCAAATTAAACTAGCCAAGTAATAGATTGCAAGATGTAATTGTGTATGTAAATTGCAAATCATCCATTGTGGTGTTTTTAGCAGGTCCTGCAGAGATCTGATCTTTGCCTAATGTTGTTCAATGTCTTTATTAAACTGCAAGAAAATACAGTATCAGTCAATGAGGTGGATTCAATCCCTACAAGACTGAGGGAGTGGAGAGATTGAAGAAACTCCAAACATCTCACTAAGTGGAAGATTAGTCTAATAAATAGACTACTACAGACTAGAGGGCTGTTTTGGTTACAGTGATCATGAGACTCTGGAGTTTGAAATCCTGAGAGAAGTGAAGAAGACAAAGTAGTAGAATCACGACCCTGGAGTTTTGGAGAGTGGATTTTGGCTTATTCTGGAATCATCTTGCCAGGATCCAATGGGAAATTGCCATGAAGAACACTAGAGTTCAGGCTGAACTTTCTCAGAGAATAAAATAAATCTATTCTGATGTGCAGGAAGGTGAGCAAGTGTGGCAGAAGGACAGCATGGATGAACAGGAAACTGAGTGAGCTCAAATGCCATGAAGTAGTACATGAAATGAGAAAGGAGGAATGGACTTCCCAGGAGGGACATAGAGACAGTGCCCAAGTGTGCAGGGATGGAGCTGAGACCAGCAGGGAATATGAAGGGCTTCTTCAAGTCTATCAGCAGCAAAATGAAGGTAGAGTAAAATTATTTATGCAGGGTTTAAGTACATAAATCCCAGCACTGGCAGTTTTTAGATGGATCTAGTGATTTTGAGGTGGATCGGGCTCATTTGTTATACATGTTACAGTAATTATAAAGATACAGTAAGCAATATTCTGAGTACTGGAATATTTCTGTCTGTCTTTGGACAAATAGAGATCAACAGAAAGTAGATAGTCCTGGTAGCAGTTTCCATAGTACCCAAATACATGGATGAAATCTGCCTACTGATACATACTTTACGTACTTTGAATATATGAGGTGCTCCACCTTCTGCCACCCACCCCTAGCAACGCAAAGTGCAGGGGGGTCAGATCTGAGGTTTTTCAGGCATCTTGTTCCTCTTGTTATTGATAAGGCCCAACAAACAATCAGACAACAGCAAGTCATTCCACTAAGGGTTGCAGAATAACTACAATCCTCCTCCACCCTCCATGTTTTGTAGTCAGACAAATACCAAGCAGTGAAACAAATACCAGACTTTAATAACAAGCTGGATTATATGGAAGTCATACGCATAAGAGATGTTAAAGCTATAATAGATTGTGGCAGGAATCTTTTCAGATAAAATTTTCTTTTGACAAACTAAAAATCAAGGAACAATGAACCTTTCAAGTTGCTCGGTCTGGCACAAAAATATTGAAATGCAGTAGCTGCCTCCAAGAGGTTACTGGCAGAGTTTCAGAAAAGAAGATAGGAAAGCCCAAGAAAACAATGAGATGATTTGTCAGGGGTCATGGACTGCCTAGCTATTACTGAATTTCTCTGTAGACAATCTAACAGGAAAGGGGGATTTGTAGCACTATAATTCATGCTATCTTCTTCTTTGATTCTTTTTCCACCTTACTTACTCTGCTGCTGACAGAAATCCATAGAAGTCATTGCATATACTGTTCAGCTGGAGATTAGGGAAAGAAACCTAGATTTGAGCATACAGTATTAGATGCCCAACTTAGAAATTTTGACTAAACTTCTCCTTTGTAAGATCTAAGGGATGGTTGTTAATATGGAAAGGTCAAAATCAGCTAACAGCTAAAATTAGATGAAGGCCTGGTTCTAGGGAATAAGAGACTTTTCCTGTTTTGGTGGAAATGAGCATCAGAAATTTCTACCCATTGTCCATTTTCAATCAGAGCTCTGCTTCTTTCAGAGCAGCAATGGAGAAAAGCATTCCCTTCCTGCTAGCTTCAAGGAGAGTGAAGAGAAGAAATTTCTCTTCCTCTCCCAGCAGAAAATATCCTATGAGTGAAGAAGTAAATATATGAGTAACAGACCAAGGCAGTTTGAGTGAGATAGAAAAAACAGAAGATTTTTGAGAAATGACACAATGGAGGAGGATGGGAGCAGTGAAACAAGGGGTTTTTTCTATTGGTTTGTTCCAACTTTTCTATTTATCTTAACAACTGTACAAGAAGCTAGCATGGAATAAAGAGGAATGACTAATGGGAAAGATAAGACAGCAACAAGAACAAACACCTTATATTGCAGTACAGACAATCCTATACCAAATTCTCTGTTCTAGTGATCAATAACATTTCACAGGAAATTGTGAGACAAAGATGAGTGAACAGGAAAGTGCTCAGGGTATTTGGTTTTAGATCAGACCTCTAGGCCTGATCTGCACGTGGGACAGCCGGGAAAACGTGGTTAGTGATAATGCATGCAGTTTTGAGTAATGCTTGCTTTTTTTATAAAACTTAACTAGCTTATGCTGATTCATTGAAAAATGTCAGAGGAATCTATTTTTCCAGTTTCAGACTTTAAAATTTTCTAAAATGCTAGACATTACATCAGAAATTTTTGAACATTCTGGAATTTGTAATTTTACTTTGTTTTTTTTTATCACCTCCATCCTTTTCAAATCAGTGAAAAAAACAATCTCTATGCACCTATTTTATCTATTCTGCTACCCACAGCACTTTGCATTGTGCATACACCAAGGTCCCTGCTGACCCGACAAGGGTTTGTCAAGGACAAGTGCTCTTTTCAGAAACCTCCTCTTGACCCTCTTCACTCCTGTTTATATTTCCCTTTGCGTACAACATGATAATAATGCAATGCTAAGAGAAACAGTGTAGATGAGAAATAGAGTAGGTGTAAATCTATCTTAATTTTAGATGTAGGTTAGGATTCAGAAATCCAAAAACTATTGAGGCTGTAATGAGCCTTTTTACATGGGATAAGTCAAGAACTGCGAAGTTTTAGGATTACCCTGTGGCTGCCTGTTTCCCTCCTTTCATTATTGTTGTGCCCCTTCAGTTCGATGCTGTGGTTGGAGCTACTTCACATGGATTTTACTCCAAGACATCAACAGGAGGTGGTGTGAATCCTGATGAGGACTACCATGTAAAGCCCAGATTGAAGTCAGAGGCTTTGTATATCTGCATATCAGCAAAGTGGCAGGAAAGAAAAAACAAAGACTTCTATACTAAAACGTAAACCTCTTGCTGGAGGAGGAAGGCAGACAATTTCTTAGGACTACACAATTTGAAGACCTGTGATATCTGGAAAGCTCCACCAGTATAAGAATGTAGACTTGGCTATGAAAAGATTCAGCATATTGACCAAAATTGAGTAAATCCAAAGTCTGACAAGTGTCAAAGCAACAAAACTTTTTGACAAGCCTCTATACAGCAAAAAGTAAAGAAATTTTAATAGAATCCAGTTACTTTCTGTATTGGATAGCTAATTTAAGCACAGTCTCATTAAAAATGTAGGCACTTTGAAAAAGGTGGTGATTTCTGCTTAACTGCATATATTGCTGAAACAGTGGAGGTTTGAACATCTCAGCTACTAAGTCGTCATTAACTAAGATTACAGTAAAACAAATTACTGAAATCACAAAAGTGATAATTTCTTGTTTATAAAGTTTTACTAATCTTTGCTTTCTGAAGAAACAATGAACTCCCTTTGAACAAAACCCTTTTACTCTTGCATAGAGGTATGTTTCCACAAAAGCTATGTCAATGATCAAAATTTCTCTGCTGTGTCTCTGTCTTTAAGTGTTGACAAATTAACTACTTATTCATTAAAGCCAAGACAGGAGATTCAAAGCTTTGGTAGGTCCATTTAAAAATAACCTTTTT
>VYZX01016942.1:0-19975 GCA_013401335.1 Brachypteracias leptosomus | reverse complement strand
CCTGAAATGCCAAAGCAAGATATTGCACAAAGCAGTTTGCCCTCCTTTTTCAGTTCCCCTTTGGTGAATATTCAATGTGTTGTCCAAACGGAAGAGCAGGCACAATAGCTAACCCTCTAGGTGCTGAAGGCTACATTAAGACTGGGTAGAGAAGGTATCTGAGTCTTAATTTTGCTTTTACTTCTTGCTTTCACAGTTAAANTTCCAGGTACCATCTTAAAATACCAGAGGTGCCAATTGTAAGCTTGTGCTGAGACTAGTAATGTGAACTTATATCTTCTATCCTTCACAAGCAGTGGAAAGGTTGACAATGTAACAGGGCAGAATTCAGAATTATAAACAAATTCATCTTATGTCAATTAGATGCCACAGGATATCGTGCCTGGGGTCGTGTAAGCCCTTCAGTCATGTCTGTAAAGCCCATGCAAGCATTTGCAGCACCTGCAGGATTTGCAAATGCCTCTGTTTAGGTAACTCATCTGTTTTAATTGGATTAGCACTGCTGATCATCTAAAATAATTCTTATTATATAAATGGAACTGTTTACACCTCTCAGATTTATTTTCTTGGATCTCAGCAAGCAATTCCAAGGATTTCCTGGTATAAGTCTTTCTTTTTATCAACAGCCTGCTTCAGGACACTGATAGATGCTTAATACAAACTATTCATTGGCTGGAAATAGATAAATCCTTAAAATATAAGACCAGCTAAGTAGTTTTGGATAATTATTTTTTGTCACAATTATTGTAATTAAATGTATTCTGCGTGGCCAGTAATGGCATGTTTATGTATCAATACTATTGAACAATTCAAGTGATAATGGCTATCTTTACACTTTCATTTAATATTGAAGCATGAATGACAGTAGTTTTGCTAGCTTAAAACATTGTAGGACACAACAAAACCTCGTCAATCTGTGCAAGTCTAAATTGGTACAATACTGGGCATGCAATCTCCCCTGACAGTAGCCTGTTGTAATGCAGGGGTTTAGTATTAATTCTTCTCATGTCATTAGGTCTTCCTGGGATTTTTTTGTTTTGTTTCTCTTCCAAATAACATATTAGTAGGAACTATTTAATGTTTGGAGAACTCCATAGTAGAAAGTTACAAAGCTATTTGACATATAAGCTCAGATACGCAGTTCCTAACAATGGGTTAGCAGATGTCAGCTGAGCTGTAGCAATTCTACAGCAACTGTGGACATGTTTGAAGATCCAGATTCATAGGCCGATGGGAGGTTAATTCCACTGAAATCACTGACTAAGCTCTTTGGGGCCCAGGCCAGCAATTTCAAAAGCCTTTTCATTTAGTTTGATTATTCTTCCCTGCAAACTAAAACAAGATGTGTTGCCCCACATTCGCTGAAGGTTAAAACCGTCCATATTGGTAGTACCTGATAAGGAGAAATGCTTGAATCATGACAACTCCACTATGAGCCACAGACCTACTGACTATAGGCCTTTGAACTGGACTGAGATACTGCTGTGACAAGTTCCTTTGTTTGCAACCCTTAAGATCAGACTTTTATTGACATAGACAAGAATTGATAACAGCATGACAACCAGAAAGACAAATGCTATTTTGCAAGATATTTGCTAACGTATTAGGAAAAAAAAAGTAATTAAAATATAATGAACACCATTAGAAGCAGATTTTTTTTTTCATATTTTCCCATGTTCATGTTCACCCTTGCAAATTCACACTATTCATTAACTTCCACTGAGTCCATCAATTTTGAGTAAGGTAAACTGAGTTTATTTGCTTACATTTGAAGATATTTTTGCATTTACATGCCTTACTTTTCTAATTACTTTAAATTTTTTTAGTACTGCTTAGGAGATACCAAGTCAAACAGCTCCTGCACTGACCTGGTCATGCTGTTTTGTCTTTGTCCAGTGGGAATGCTGTCACTGCCATAGAGATCACTAGAAATGGGGTAGGATGTTTCACACGGCCATGCCAAAGAATGTCTCCTTTGATATAGGTACTAAAAAAATTTAAATCCTCGATCCCCAGCCTGACCAGCTTTTGCTTCCCAACCTCTGTTTCCATGGCATTCTCAGCTGGTAGAAGGCAGAGAGCTAGTACAGTAAAAGAGGCAGACCAGCTTGTGCAGTACTTTCCTAGCAACACCTACAGCCTGCAGGATCTTGTTGCGTTAACTTTAATAAGAATAGAAACAGAATCTCTTTCTACCTTTTTTCTTTTTCTCTTTCGAGGATATAAATGGAGGAGAGAGATTGAATGGAGCCTAGCAATTGCTGACCCTTGGGTTTATACTGCTACAGCACAGTGGTAACCTTCAGCAGCAAGACAGGCTCCTGGTCTAATCATCTGCATTTGTAATCATAATGAGAAATAAATATCTCATCAGAATGCTAGTCTTCTCTAGTTTTGAGGGAAATTCACAGCTATCTGGTTTTTGCTTATGTATTGTTCTAAGGCATGATTCTACCACTTGTTTTTTAAATAATTCCTTGGTTTATGTATAAGAAATTGTTTATGCCTTATTTTTTTAATCTAGCAGTTGTAACAATAAGTTATAATAATTTGTTATAATAATAATTTTTGTAACATTATACTGATATGATGCTTAATTCAGCGGAACTACTTCAGTTGAAAATAGCACACCTAAAGCCTCTGAAACGGACCATACAGATAACACATTACATATCCATGAGGTCCTGTGTTAGATTCATCTTAGTTCCACCAATACAGATTAGATTGTAATACAAAGGACTTAAAATCATAATCTGAACCCACTTCTCAAAATCAAAGTATGCTTAAATGACATCAGGATATTAGGATACTGAAGCTATGTTCTAGGAAATGTCGAGAAACTGGACAGGTACAGTTGTTGGCTGTTTCATTTGCCTATGACTTTCATGTTCCTTTCTTTCAGGTGATTCTGAAGAATTGTGCAGCCACTTCCCTTATGACAGCATTAAGAATAAAATTTACACACTTTTAGGAAGTAAATAAGAATGGAGTCAAGAAAGCTTTTTACATTCTAAAAGTTCCGTTGTTGATTGGAAGTCTGAAATTACCAGGTTAAGAACGCTGCAGAAGAAAACAATGAGAAAATATGATAGCCATCTTCAGATGCATTAAAAGCTGCTACAAAGAGGATGAGAATGTCCCTCGTGTACAAAACAGGAAACAGTAGGCTAAAATTGCAGCAGATTTAGTTTTGACATTAGGAGTAGCTTTCTAAAAGTAAAGATAGCCACTCTCTGGAATAGTTTAGCTTTCCTGAAGAATAGGATAGGCAAATGTCTACTAGCAATGGTGATTGATCATAAATGAATAATTGATCTTACTTTGAGTAGGAGCATGGACCAGGTGACCTCCTAAAGCCTCTTCTCACCTGTTTTTCTGTGATTCTCTATACTTAAGATACCAAAGGGACTGATATTTATCATACCTAACACTTGTCAAAACCACTTAAAACAGGCAAGACAGAAAACCTACAAGAAATTGCAACATGTTAATTACCCTCTTTAGGTATTTTGTTCAGCCTTACCTTTTTCTCTTTTTCTCATCCTTCTGTTCAGTCACATAAGACACTTTGTCCCCTTATACTGAGTTACCGTATTTTCTCCTCTTTTCATACTCTCACAAGCCTGATATTCCAATACTTCAATGGAAGACAAGAGGCATGGCAAAGGAACGTCTGCTTCTCCTCAGCGAATATCATATTTGACTTGCACCTCCCATGAGATCTCAGAGGATGACTGACAGACTGTGCATGAGTGCAATCCTGATCTTTTGCATGCATCTCAATCGTGATTTTCTCTCTTCTCCACTCTTTTGTACCCAATCTCCAGCTAAGTGTAAGTCTGCAAAGCCAAAACAGCACCACTTCTTCATTTTGAACACTTTATGGATAGGAGTTATGTTTTGAAAACATGGAGGCTGACTAATCAATTAGTTTAAAATATCCAGACTGATTAAGTACCTCATCTTTGTACTTAATCTGTTTTCTCACAGTTTCTCACATATATGTTTAAGAACATCCAAGGAACAGATTCACAGATATGTGACAACCCCTACTTATATGTTATTGCTAACAGACATATTTGAAAGAGAGGAAATCTTAGCATTAGTTCATTCAGTTCACCAGTCATGGGCTCTGTGAATGCCATCTGATGGAATATGGACTATAAGAAAGCTCTGAGGCTTCTTAGCTGCTGGCTCTAAGAGAAGCTGGTAGCCAAAGGTGTTTATATCTTGTCTTATGTGAAACTTTCAGATACAGGAAGGTTTCCTGGGAAACAAAATAATACAAATAGATCCTTTTAATATTTTAGGGGGTAATAATAACGTTTCATTTCACTTGGCCTTCTATCAAAAAACACCAGACTATGTCTTCCAAACAGTGGTGTAGGACTCAGCCTTTCATTTTTTCCATTCAATCAATTTTCCAGTTTCCACTTTCTATCTATTAAATTTAACAAAAGAACCCCAAAACACTACCTTGGTCTCTCTTCCCCCCTGCCCTTCATACCAAGGTAAAATTCTGTAGATATCCACCAAGCTACCTCATTAACTCCTTTTAAGTATCTCCCTACACTCTCCTTTGCCACACTGGCAGCAGCCTTTGGCAGAGAATATCACCTCTATGCTGACAGACACTGAGCACTGTTTCTTGATATGCTCCCTCTCCTGGTACTCAGCTGTTCTCTCTGGCTTCATGCTTAAGTGGCACACTCTTCAGGGAAGGAATTAACTTCTGAATGCTTCATGGGAGATGTGACACAGCCTCAGTGCTGAAAGCCAATCTTAATCTTCAGGTGAAGTAAGCTTCTGAGGTCTGAAAAGATTGAGTCTTTGTGAGCCAGGATGAAGTAAGGGTCTAAACAAAATAATACGATCTCTGAGCCTGATGGGATGCATGCCAGGAGTATTTCACTTCAAAGAGTACCAACAGAGACAAGAGTCGGAGTGAAGCATGTTTCTGACCTCTGAGGAAACAGCACTAGGAAATCTAGACAGAGATCTTTACTATACCTTAGTACAGCAATATAGTATTCATCCGTTCTTTGGCTTGTAGAGCAGCTGCTGCAGGGCAGCGATTGCCAATAATGATGAACTCTCCAGGGTTTGTGCCACTATCCCTAACAAACCTATCTAGGCCAAGAATGACTTGGCCCACCAGCTGCAAACCAGTGCATCAGCTGGAGACAAAGTGCCCAGGAAGCAACTTGCTATCATGTCTGCTGGCCAGCATGCTTCTTCTAAGGGTGGCACGAAGGGGCTCTATCCCTGCAGTTGTAGCACAGTGGCTCTGAGGAAACTATGGGTGCTGCTAGAAATCCACCAAGCTACTGATCTGCAAATTGATATTTGCAGCTTCTAGGGTAGGAGCTCTCACAGAACTTCATGTTAAACGTATACTTCCAGGATTTGGCTGTAATGACCCTGCAGGAGATGAGAAGACTTAGCAGGGCGCTCTGAGGACGCAAGGCTGTACAAAAACCATGTGAGTTAAATCACTGCTATGCCTGAAGACATTCAGCTGGTGTGGTGCATCTCTGAGGATGCTCTTTTCAGCAGCAGCACCTCAATAGGTGTTTTCAACAGAAACACCTAAGCAGAGAACTCCCCTTGCTAAGATGCAGTACTATAGAATTAAAAACCAGTTTCAAAGAAACACTTATGGTTAGACAGAGTCTCAGTTGATGCAATGTCTGCCCTTCCCTGAAAGGCAAATACATGGCAATAATGTGAACTATAACCTAAACCAGTACAGTGTATACGAGACTGTTAGCTACAATGCACTATGCTCCCATTTCACATCTCTCCTACAGGTTTGCTCCGGAACACATGCATAAATTGAGATATGGTGGTGGCTAGTTATTAATACTGAGACAGCTTTAGTATAATCTCTATGATTTCCTTGGGCCTCTCTCCATTATCACCAACATTTTCTGGTTTTCAATGCCTCTGAGTGTCAGAAGAATTCTCTGAGGACAGCTGATCCTGCCAACTCTCACAACACAAATGGATTTACCTTTGCTTTGACAACTATCTCTGTCCCTCAGAAAGAAGTTATTTTATTTTGAAGTCTAATAGCTTTGACTTCTGGTTTCTTGATTTTCCCTTTGTGGTACAGCCACTAGATTGAAAACAATGTGGGTTTTTAAATCAAAGTGGAAAAAATATAGATTCCTTAAACAAGATGAGAAGACCAGAAACAATCCTTTCCAAATAACTGAAATTTGTGTTTGCTGTCTCCTTTGCTGACCAAAGCTTTTCTCTAATAGAAGTCTCTCACCAGCCTACCTATGTGCTATAGTACCACCAGTTAAAGGACAAAGATCTATATATGCCTTTTAATCCTCTTCCATAGCGAAGTATAAGGAGCTATTTAGTCTGACACTCATTTTGTTAGTTTCTACTAGCAGCAGCTGGTAGTTTTCTCTGGGGTTTTCTTCAGAGCATCTGGCTTAGGTCAGGTCCCTATAAAAAATTTAACAAACATCCTTTACAGGACTGGCTTGAGCTTTTTTAAATAAGGAAATCTCATCTATCTCCAGCCTAACAAAGGTTTTGTTTCTGTTCTGTCAATGCAGAATACATATTAAGCATTGCATTTAATGAGATATTGAACATCACTTTGTTCCTAGTGTATACAGGAACAGGCTGTACTTAGAAAACACATCACTTGGTTTTGTTTTACTGTGTGGTCATTGTAGAAGTTGTTTTGTTGTGATAAAATATGTATTTCTTCATTTTGAACAGCAATAAAATGGGGTAGACTCTAGGCTGCATCTCAGCTAATATTGGAAAGGTGCAAGAAATGTTGGGCAATTGCATAGCCCCTGAAATGTGGGGCTAATTTTGATGACAATTATTTATAAAAAATGAAAAAGATAAAAGCCAAGTAGTAAGAACGTAAGAACTGCCATACTGATTCAAAACAAAGGTCCCTCTAGACAATGTTCTAACGGTGAGCTGACATTTAGGGAAGAATAACAACTGCGTAAGTATATATAGTTGTTTCCTCCAAAACTCTTCCAGCTTCCTTTTTAAGAGCAGAGGATTTTCTGAGTCTGCTATAGTTTGTTTAGCAACTCTTCATGAATCATTCTTCCAAGTACTTCTCCTCCTGAACTGATGTAAACTTCTTCCATTCACAGTGTGTTTTGCAAGGATTTCCACAGGTCTGGTACCTGATACACCATCACGAGCTTTATTTGATGAGTCCTGGAAGAGACAGTGAAGAGTTGATCACTATCCACTTCAGTCATGCTACTTATGATTTTGTAGATCTCTATCACATTCCCACAAATCACTGTTTTTCTGGAGAATCCCAGCCCACTCAATCATTCATGGTACAGAAGCCATTCTGTACTATTTGATCACCAAATGTATACTTCTCTGAATCTCTTTGAAGCTCTAATGTTTCGTTTCTTAAATGAGGAGACCAGAATTGCAGATAGTATTCAAAATACAAGAAACATGCATTTATCTAGAGATGTAACTATATTTTCTGTCTTGTTCTTTACTCCTCTCCTGATAGTTCCTACTATTTGATTTATTTTTTTAACTGCTGCTGAGGACAGAGATGGTGCTTTCTTGGAACTATTTATCTTAACCCCAAAGTCTCTCTCACTTCTAAGTGGTAATGGTCAGGTCACAGTCCACTATTTGATGTATGAAACCAAGATTCTTTTTCACCAGAGCATTTCACAAAACGTTTTATTGCTCTGTCATGAAGCCATTTTATTGCTCTGTCATGGAGCCTTGTAAGATCTTTCAGCAATTGTACACTCAACCCTTGTCCTTATTACGTTGATATCTGTATCATCACAAAACTTTGAAATCTCACTGCACATCCCCTTTGCCAGGCCATTTGTGGCTATGCTAAAGCATGTGGGTCCCAGAACAGAATTCTGTCAAACTTCTCTTCCTTTACTGAGAATTTTGGTGTTAGTTCCTATTGTGTTTTATTTCTAGCTGTGTTTGTTTAGCTTGAAGATAAGGCTAAAGGGAGATCTAATTGCTCTGTTTGGCTTAAGATGAGATTACAGAGGTAGACTCCTCTCATAGGTTCACAATGAAAGGAGAAGAGATGACAGACATGAGTTGCTGCAAGGGAAATTATAATTAGAAATAAGACTCTCTTCACACTGCACCAAGACACCCAAAGAACTTGTGGGACTTCTATCCCTTGGGACGTTCAAAGCTTGACTGTTCATGACCCTGAGCCACCTTATCAAAGGTGTAAGCTGGCATTACTTTGAGCAAGAGCTTGGACTATATGACCTCCAGAAGTCCATTCAAACCTAAATTATGACTTCTACTTCTTTCATGGCTCTTCAGTATCCTTTCTTGAAGAATATTGTCAAGGTCTTTTGGAAATCCCAGTAAACCATATCAACAAGATCACATAGAACCACAAACTTGTTCACAACTCTATACAACTCCAAGAAGTTTACAAGACAGAACCATGTTTTCTCTTTTTGAGCTCATAAAAATCATCAATTGTGAATACACATTGCCATTAGTAATTCACCTATTTCCCCCTCAAGTTTTTAGGTGATTATCACTTTGCCCTGGTCATTTGTACTTGTTACTTTTCATTCTGTTTCTTGTAATCATAATCCCTTCCATAGTTACTTCAATTTTCAGACAGATGGCTCACTGAGTTCCCCTTAAAAGATGATGCTTGTGTTGTAATCTCCCATCTTTTCTATAATGAACTTGGGTGCCATAATCTATTTAGCTTCCCTGTCATGGTTTTGTCCTCTCTGACTGCTCCTTTACTACTCCAGTTAAGGAAGTGCTATAAAATGCNCAGCTCAGACAGACCCACTACAGCCAGATATTTTGTTCCTGAAGTCCTACGAGAAAAATTTAGAACTAATTTTAGTTCCTTTAGGAAGCTAATCCTCCAGTTCTTTTTTGGTCTGCTTGATTATATTTTCACATTTCATCTACCCAGATTTATGATCCTTTTCATTTTATTTGAATACAACTTCAGACTTTTAAATGATGTCTTCTTAATTCTAACAACCCGTTAGCCATTCCATCTTCCTTTTGCCAGCTTCCAATTCTCTCCTAATACACAGTATGCAATGTTGTCGTGCTTCCATTCTGGTGTCTACACCACCTCTAACTTAATTCTCTGGTGCCTAATTGATGGTACAACTGTGGTGACTTGGCCTTCTGCTTTTTTGTGTGTCATGGCTGCTGGATCTGAGTAATGATTATTGTTATGGAGGAAATTTTCCAGATGAAAATTTTGAAACGGATCTTTGTCATTATCTTGTCAACGGCTACATTTCCTCTTGGGGGGTTGCTAACCAGCTGATCCATGAAAGAATCACTGACAATTTCATCTAAGGTTTATGACCCTGAGTGAAGTTTCCCTCTTCTACATGAAAGCAACCGAAATGACCCAATACTTTCTGACTTCTTACAGATTAACTCAGCCTGTCTCAGCTTCTGGGTGGGAAACTGGTAGTATTCTATAGTCTTCCTCTTTGGGCCTGGCATTTCAATCCAGCTTCTGTGCTACTTGTTAAGGTGGTTAGTTTGTTAATTCAGTTTGATCCCAAGCTCTAAATAAACATGTAATTTTATTGTAGCAGTAACATAGTATACTTTTCTCATCCCTTTATATTTTGTACACTAGTATTACGGCATCCCACTGGTTGTCTGTCTTCCATCAGGAATAAAGGAGAAACAGCTGTAATTGATAGTTGTTCAATCACATCATCAGTAGTTTTTGATTCAATTCCTTTGCTTTCAGGACTGCAACAGAACTTATGATATTGTGTTTTGACCCTGAAGTCTGCTACTCTCACTCTACTATATCAACATCTGAACTCCTTCTGTTTCTCTACTACTCTGCTGAGCCCAAATGCTTTCAGCTTCATTGGAAATTCATTAATTCTACTCCATTTTCCTATCCTGATAATCTTCTATTCTGGCACTTTGAATGTCTTTAGCCCGGAGGGCAACAATATCGACTGTAACTGAAGACATTATTATACTTGTAAAAATCTTCTTCTCTCTAATTATGCCTTGACCACAAAAAGTGTTTCAACAGATACAACTGATTCTATTTTTAACACAAAACTACACTTACATACATATCTCTTTTCAAGTTGAATCTCAGATATGGACCTGAGACCACAGACCTCTCCTTTAGGAGTTCAGTACACAATCTCGCACACCCTAAGAAGGGGAAAAAACCTAGGTAGATTTTTACTTTTTCTTTCAGCATTTCAGCTTTTAAAAGCAACTTGCAAAATAATCTGAGAATACAATTCTTTGGCAACAAAATTACTGTTGGAGACCACCAGGAAGTAATTTTAGGAACAAAATCACATCAGTGAATTTTTTACTTCGAACTTCTTCATAAGTTTTTCATTTAAGAAACATGGAACTGTATATAAACTGTTGTATTGGATTGTTAGAATGTTGAAGCAAGATTATTCATGGCAAAGTTTTTGACTTGAACACACTGATTTAGGTGCCGTGACTCTGAATTTTCCCCCTCTTCACAGTTTCTTATGCATAAAAAACCATATGTGTGTACATGAAGACTCAGAACAAATAGAGAGGATTGTATATATAAAGGAGACATATTCAACACATAAGACTATTATGTGGCATCTTTTTGGTAACAAAAATAACATTTTGAAGCAGAAAAGGAAACAGCTGGTTTCCAGAGCCATATTGAAAGAAGTATTTTAAATCATCTGCTTAAGTGTACCTGTTTTACTCTGCATTGAGATACAACAAACTCAGCCTTTGTTGTGACTCAGAGTACAGCAACTAAGGGAAAACCAAGGTAAGTAGCTACTTATTCAGCTTGATTGTAAGAGCATCCTAAGATATGGGAGGCAGATGAATAGTTAGACCACAGGAACTGGAAGTGACCCTTTACTATTTTCTCCTCATTTCCAGTGACTCACTTGATGACTGAGGTAATGCCACTTATTCAATCTGAGCCTCCACTTCCCAAAATCAATCTGTGCCTCACCTTCCCCAGTTATAAAGATGGTACAGTTTGCTGAGAACAGGGCTATCCCTGGTGTGATTTTTTTTAATTTTTGAGGGTATTAAATTGGAACAGCAAAAACTGAAATTATTTGGAAAACAAATATATCTCTCCAAAATGTTTTGGGATTATCACAGCTTGGTTTTTTTGTGCTTTCTCTTTAATACAGTTATGCCTTTCATACTGAAGTATTTAACTTCTTGAATACAATATATGACTTTTTTTTCATCAATGGTTGCTCTTTCAAGAAATTAGTATAATATAAAGTTCAAACAAAATGAATCAAAACAACGTTATCAAAATGAAGAAATCCTACACCACAGAAACAAAATATTTTTTCTCCAGTTAAACAATGCAGTAGGTGCTGACACATTTCTGACAAATGCTTTCATTCTGATGAAACTACATTTTGTTTAAAGTCATTAACTCAGTACACTTATTGGTTTTATGACATCTGGTTGTTCTCGCTTCTCACCTGACTTCTTCCTCTTTCACAGGTAACAATTATCTTTCTGGTTGTCCTTTATTTCCTTATCTTTTCCACAAATGCATCCCTCCTTTTACAAATATCTGCTCTATTCCACACATTTCAAGCACTCTTTTCTCTCAGGTTGTCTAGCTGATTAAAACAATAAAGTTAAATTCAAAGCAACTGTTCCCAGGCTGTGCTTAACTTGAATTGTGCTATTTCCTTTCAAATCTAGAAGTGCTTGTGTGCCTTAAAGTTTGTTAAACTTTTCTGATTATATTCATTGGATAATTAAAGGTATTCTCTCCTACAAGCTTTGCCTCACTACTGCTTAAGGCAAACTGTTCCATCAAAACCCTTGTGCCTGTTTTAGTAATAATATTGATGTTTAAAGTATCTTGAAATTTATGAATAGACACGCATGAGATTGTGATGAGGTTGCAACAGATTGTAAGATAGAACTTGCCATAGCACATCCTCCACTGTGGGAACAGCTCTGGAGAATGACACCATCCTCCCCTCACTGCAGTGCTCCTACCTGCTGCTTTTTTACAGCTTGTCTGGACAATCAGGTGTTTACTGCCAGTTAGGCTTGACAAAACAACAGGAGTTTCTTGCATTCTCTTGACAAGAGCATTTTTGGGCTGCTGGAAGTTGTTGAAGGGCTTCTGGCTACATGGCCAGCATCAGACCTCAGTGTACTAAACACTTTGTTCATTTGGTGATTTAGGTCTTACTCATACTGCACTCTCTGCTGCAGTTACAGTGTAAAACATTCAATGCTTTATTGAAGATTTTTCTTTTGGAGCAAAAATAATGGTAAGGTATTTTGATTGACAGCAAATGGATTTTAAAAACCATTTACTAATTAAAATGCAAAGTATATATTCTTTATATCTATAGGCTACTCTACTAATTCTATTAGAACTGTTCAGCAAAACCACTGGAATAAGAATAGAATTCTTATTCCAAAAAGATATAGTCCATAATTATAGAAAATGTTATGTTACTTCAACACTTGAACTGAATCATTGCTTTTCCAACTGCCAGATTGATGACTAAGAGTATTGGGCTTCAGTTTCTTCTGAGCCATCACACTTCTCAGCCCTTCTGAGAGATGTAAAAAGATATTACAAACTCAGGGTCTTTCCATATGATGGCCTTATGAGGGGTTCCCCTGAACTGAATGGGGTTGGATCTGCCTGCACTATCAGCTTTAGACAAAAGGTCTAGATAAACAAAAAGCAGATGATGACTTCTGGGGGTCAAAGATGGTGTCAGTTCCATCACTTTGGCACTTTTTTCTTGTTAAAGGAGAGAAAATGGAAACTGATCTCAGCACTCTGGAAAATAACGCTGTACATAAAACCTTACTACAATTTCTGGATTAAAAAGTAATTATTAACAAACACATTTGGAAAGTAATCAGACTGAAATAAGAATCAGCTTATAGCAGATTCAAATCACTGTTGCAGCTAAAAGGGTGTATGATTTGGAGCTGCACATACAGAAGCATCATGTCATGGAGGAGGAAGGTGACAGTTCCTGTTTATGCATTTTTGGCAAGCTGCACCTGAAGGATGGGATGATTTTCTGGAAACTGCTATGCCAGAAATACACAGCTAAACAGGGGGGAACTGAGAGGAGTAAAGGGAATAATTAGAGACCTGTGGGGGTGGGACAGGGTTTCTAGTCTTTTTTTAAGGAAACCAAGCTATGCAATTGCAGTGTTTTTCTGTCAGTACTCCAGCAATAACATTTGAATCTCTTGACCAATTTCAAGGAAGCCTCACAAAAAGGGTGAGGTCTGAAAACACTAAGCTCCTGCAGGTTTTATGAAAATCAGCAGCTAGATAGAGGAGATTCAGGTTCATGCACCCCCAAAAGAACAGGTGGAAGTGTGAACTCAGCTGCATTATTTGACACAAGAGAATCTGAAGCTGCCATCCAAAACCAGGTGACATAAGGCTTGCTGCCAACAGAACAGCCAGTTTGTTGTTTAGATTTTTTTTTCCTGGTTTGGGATTGTTTTGGGGTTTAAGAAAATATATTTAAAAGAAGACCAAGACTTCTGTCTGAGAGCATTTTTAAGACACTAATCACTGTAGGATGTAGACACTCATTAGAGAATTATGCATAATAAAAGATCTTGTCCAGAACAGTCCCTGAAATCTGTACCTGAAATGAACTTCCTTTGTGCCAGTGTTTTTTGTCTGCCTTGAAAAGGACTATTTCCATTTCCTCTCATGCTAGAGCTAACTGTGACCTTCTTCCCTCTCTTAAAATACTACAGTACAACCAAACTTAAGAAATGAAAAATAGTGAGTCAGATGCCAAAACAAAAACTGGTCTTGAAAATCAAGATATTTTATGGTGTATTTCATCTGTCTTTGAATTTTTTTAATTCCTTCAAAATCTTCTTGAGTGAGAGAGAAGTCACAATGTCCCACTGTTACTGGCCTATTGTGAGAAATGTGAGTCCTTACTGATACAGGACATTTAACCCTTCATGACCATCCCTCAAACAGCAAACTCCCTCAGACTGAAACTTCTCCACAGCTTTCACTATCCCCAGTGCACCATGAGTCTGAGAAAGATCACCACTCTTCTAGGAAAGGATACTACAGAAAAACCCTCCTAATTGATTGTTTTCAGTTTTTTCTTTCAATTTACCTCAAGCAATAAAACAGCCAATCATAACTGTTCACAGCTAGGCTAACAAAAAGAGCTTGAAAAGGGAGTATTGGTGGAAATGAGAGACTTAGAACATGGCCTTTGGACAATCTGAAAGGAAGAGATGAGGGAGAAGGAAATTTCCTAAGATTGAGGAGAAGTCTAGAGTCATAAATAAATACAGATCTGTCATACATGAGGCACATGTGGATATCTGTTGTTATGAACTGAGAAGAAAAGATCACAGATTCCATTATAATGGCTGGCTTCTCAAGTTTAAAAAAGTAATTTACCTGATATGTTACAATACCTATATTGATATTCCATTTCTAGATTTCACAGCAGTCTTCCCTAGACAGGACTTCTGTTGTGCTGGTTCAGCCATCATCCTGATCACACAGGCCAACATTGAACTCAGCAACATCCCCTCAGAAGTCTTTTTTCAAGCAATCCTGCCATAGGTTCCTGCGGGCCCAGCTCCTCCACTGCATGCCGTGGTGTTAGCATTACCTGCTGGACACAATGGACAGAGATGACTCCCTCAGTGGCCCTTCACATGGACACCACTGAGAGAACTCAGCAAGATGCAACCAGCTGTAACAGAAGCCATGCACAACAGAGAGCTCCTTCAGCTGATCAGCCCCTGCTTGATATAGTCCTGGCCTCGCCTACCACTCCAACCACAACCACCTGGGTGAGGGCAGAGCCACAGAAACACAGGTGGGCCAGGGTCTGCCTCTGCAACCTGAAGCCAGTGGGGGAAACAAAACATTCTGCTAGGTTGTGACTTATCCACAGGTCAACTCCAACTTGAGGCCCACAACTCAGGCCCCAGCACTTCAACTTCAGAGAACTAGAGTTAATAGGATGCCCGTGAGTAACAAGACTTTGGATGTTACTAAGCAGGGAGCATTCTTACTAACCAGGCAATGAAATTCTCTTCAAGGCTTTCATGTATCATTCCAACTTCAGGATATAATCTGTTTAACTAGACCGGGCTTTCCATGCTTTGTTGGTTGGACAACAGTGTCAAATTTTCAGCTTTACAAAGCAAATGTGGGCAAACAGAAAATGACCACTAAAGGTTTGAAGTACTAACAATAAGAGCTGAGTCTCTTCATGTAGCCCTATGAAAAATGAGATGACTTTTGTAGTTTATTCTGTATTTCCCTCTAGTAAATTCTACTGTCTTTGTGAAAAAATAATGAAAAATATTTTGTTGTGCCTAAAACTTTGTAGACATTAGGAAAAGCATTGCTAAAAGGTTGAGAGAGGTGAATCTTTCCATCTACTTATCACTGGTGAAGCCACATCTGGAATGCTAAGTCTAGTTCATGACTCCCAAGTATCAGACAGACATGGACATACAGGAGCAGATCAAGTGAAGGGCAATGAAGATAGTTAAGGGATTGGAGCGTGTCATATAAGGAGACTGTGAGGTGGGACCATTTAGCCTAGAGAACAGAAGGCTCAGAGGGATATCAATATGAATTAGTATCTGATGGGACAATCTAAGAAAGACTTAGTTGGGCTCTTTTCAGTGGTGTCTAGGAATAGGACAAGAAACAATGGGCACAAAGTAAAACACAGGTGTCTTGTCTGCACGTGAGGAAGCACTTTTACTGTGAGGGTGACACAGCACTGGCATGGGTTGTCTAGAGAGGCTATGGAGTCTCCATCCTTGGAAATACTCAAAAGCCATCTGGATGCATTCCCAGGCAACCTGCTCTAGGTGAACCTGCTTGACCAGGAAGGCTGGACCAGATGACCTCCAGAGGTCCCTTCTGATTCTGTAATTCTGTGCTTTTCAGTAACACAGTTTTATTCACAATACTGGTTTGGTGCAAGTCCACACTCCAACTTCCATCATTTTTTTTAACCATTACTCTGCAAGAGCTTTCACCTTTCCCTTTTAAGTTATAAGATACTACATTAAAAATCCCCTTGTACTCTTAGTATTCATTTTGTATTTCACACACAGCAAGAAGAATTGATGTACTTGACCCAGCATACAGCAATTAACACAATAATACAGAACAGACGTATATGTGACTGTGTCAGTAATTAATAAGCAGGAAGGTGAGTAGGATAACTTAACCTCATGTAATATTTTCTTAATAAAATTATCTTGGAGACACTTGGGTCATATGGTCTTAGACCTTTGTCATGATTTAACCCCAGCCAGCAACTAAGCACCACAGCTGCTCGGTTACTGCCACCATAGTGGGATTGGGTAGAAAATGGGAAGAGTAAAAATGAGAAAATTCATGGGTTTAAATAAATACAGTTTAATAGGTAAAGCATAAGCCATGCACACAAGCAAAGCAAAATAAGGAATTCATTCACCATTTCCCATTGGCAGACAGGTGTTCAGTCATCTCCAGAAACACAGAGCTCCATCATACGTAACAGTAACTTGGGAAGACAAAACACCAACACTCCAAATGTACCCCCCTTCCTTCTCCTTCCCCTAGCTTTATATGCTCAGCATGATATCATATGGTATGGAACATCCCTTCAGTCCTCTGGAGTCAGCTGTTCTAACTGTGCCCCCTCCCAGCTTCTTGCGCATCCCAAGCCTACTTGCTAGTGGAGTGCAGTGAGAAGCAGAAAAGGCCTTGACTCTGTGTAAGCACTGCTCATCCCTGTATTATCAACACTGTTTCCAGCACAAATCCAAAATATAGTCCCATACAACTCTATTCCAGCCAAAACCAGCACAACCTTTAATATTTTATTTAGGTTGGGCTTAAAGCAGTGACTCTAACACTAGTGCCAGTGCTCTAGCCAAATAGTTCCTGCCGTTACTTGAGCTACATCTTTTACATGGCATAAGAAGGCCTAAATTATCTGAAGGAGTGTAGACTACCTATGGATACCTATAACAACATAATCATGGTGTCTAGTATCACCATTCCAGTCATGTCATGTTTTAGTTGTTTCTGACACTAAACATATGATAGCATCTCACCTTCTTCTCATCATCTTGTTCTTTTTGGTCTTGCTTCATTCAGTTTTGAGGTGGCTGCCATCCATTTGCCTCTTGGTAAGGAATGGATAAATTCTTTAGCATTAACCTGTAATATGAAGGCTATCTTCCCTGCCAGTTGCAGATGGCAGGAAGTGATTTTATTGATTTGTTAGTACTTAGCTAGAAGGATTACATCTAACAGTAATAATGTGGCCAGGCCCTGGGACAAATCACCACATGAGTTAGCGGAGGGTCTGTGTCTTTAACTGAGTGTGACATTTTGATATTTACCAGTCCTTCATAGTGCTTTGCTTATTAACACCACTTTAATCTCTTCTGAGCCATCTGTCGGTCATTCAGGTTTCAGTTTCCTTCATGTGCTGGAAGAGTTGAGAGACTTCACTTTCTGAGCTGAGCTTGGACATTACCACTCAAAAGTTCTGGTGGTCACAGGGATGCCTATTATTTTTTTTTCTTTTCAATTTGTGTTATCAAATTGTGTCCTGCAGAAAATCTCTTGGGGGGACACAAGCAGATGGCCACAGTAATTCCTCTCAAATTTGAAGGGTCATGAAGGTTCATAGCTTTCAGAATTTCTGTGAGAGGTATTAGTGTGGCTGGCTGAAAGCTGGTCCCTCTCCCTTTTCCAAACCTGGTAAGTTTGGCAGCAAGAAACATTGAACACTGCCAGCATAGATTTTTTTCCCTTTGGTTCATGCCCATCAGATGATCTCTCTAGAAACCAGAGCTGTTTCCATGCTGTGACCTCTATAGAAGCGTGACTGAGAGGTCTTAAGTGTCAGTGTGTGTTAGCGGTAGTTCACATTTTATTTAGAAATGCAGTTTTCTCTATATTTCAACTTTGTGTTTCTAAGTAGGCTGAACAATTTCATTCACTGATAGGCACGTTTTGGAGCAAGGGACCTTTCAGAGCTATTCGCATGAGTTTCTGGCCAGTGGATTACGTGTGGATGATCTCCTGTAGAGAAGGGCTGTTGTATTCATTACCAGCTCCCCAAAATCAAGCTGCTCAGAGCTGGTAGATCAGAAATTGATAGGGAAGCTATCCCTGGAAATATTTTGTATCATTGTGTGCTATCCCCTCAATTGAACAGTCGTCACCATGACATGTTTCATGGCCAGTTTTGGTGGGTCACAGCAGTGAAAAAAACGGATCTGATGGATGATGGTTATTAAGAGCACTCGCCATTCCTATGGGGAGCTGTGGGGAGACTATGGCATGGGTGTCACCGATTGGGTGTAAGAAGCACATGAAGAGAGTGAGGAAGCATGGACTCAAGGAAGGGACGGACGGTCGGGTGGTGACAGTGCTAGCTCTAGGCAAGCTCAGGGGCTGGGGCGGGCAGGGCTCCCTCGGTGAGAGCGGCGGCAGCCTCGGGAGCTCGGGGCTCCTCCGGCGCCTCGGGCAGCCCGCCGCAAGCCCCGCCGCACGGCTTCCCGGCCGCTCCCTCCCACGGGGGGCCTGCCGAGGGTGAAGCGACGGCCCTGGCCGGGGCTCGGGCGAGCTCCTGGCCCCGACCTGCGGTGCGGAAACCTGGAGGAGGATGCGAGGAGGGCGGCGGCGCCGGGGCCAGCGCCGTGACCGTGCGACCACGGGACGAGCGAGGGGGTCGGCGGGGAGAGGCGCGGCCGGCTCCGATCCTCAGCTCGGGCAGGGGCAGAAGCAGGGGGCAAAGGGCAGGGGCTGGCACCGTTGCCGCCCGTGAAGCAGCAGCGGCAGCGCGAGTCGGACTCCGCCTCACCGGCACCGAACTCCCCCTCCCTCCTGGCAGCGCCAGGCTCGCAGCGCCGGAGCATTTCGGCGGCGGCAGCACCCGCCCTTCCCGGCCGGCCCGCGGCGCGCACCGCCCCCTCCCGTTCCCGCACGCAGCCCGCCAGCGGCGATCGGGAGCCCTCCGCGCCACGGCACCCCCGCCCCGCACGCCCACCGCCGGGAGGATGGGCTGCGGGCGGCGGCACGGCAGCCCCCGAGCTCCCTGAAGCCGCGGAAACAAAGGGAGCAAGCAGCAGCAGCAGCCGGGCCGGGGTGGATGCAAGCAACCATGAAAGGCTGGGTCTCCGCCTCCTCCTCCGCTGCTGCCAGAGAGCTGCCGGCTGCTGCTGCTCGGAGGACTACACTGTGAAGGGGGCGGAGGAGAGGCTGGTTTGGTTTGCCGTGCAAAGGTAGAAGGTGTAAGGGAGAGGCAGAAAGAAAATGTCTTCTTCGGTGGGGCCCCGCGGCCCTCGCCCGCCCACGGTGCCCCCTCCGATGCAGGAGCTGCCCGACCTGAGCCACCTGACAGAGGAGGAGAGGAACATTATCATGGCAGTGATGGACCGACAAAAAGAAGAGGAAGAGAAAGAAGAGGCCATGCTCAAGTAAGCAGACGCCAGTCATTCATTCATTCAGGTTTTCATTCATGCGCCCATCGCCGGCGGGCGGGAGCGGGCGTTGCTACAGGGAGAGCCGACCGGTGCCCGGGGCCGCCCCGCAGGGACCCCTCACCGGGGCTGGCGCTGCGGAGCCCCGGTCCCGCTCCGCTCCCCACCCATAACTTCCTCCTCCATCCCGGGCAGATCCTCCCGAGGCAGAGCTGCCGGGGGGAGCCCGGCACAGAGGGACGGAGCGGGACGGCGGCCCTCCCCGCCCCGAGGGAGCCAGCGGCGCACGGCGGGCGGAGGGGCGGGCAGAAGCCCCGCCACGGGGGTGAGGGGCGAGGTGGGATTCCTTTGGGGTCCCCAAAACTCCGCCTCTGTCAGGAGGGGCCGCTGGGCTGGGTTTCCCTGCGTGCGGAGCCTCCGCGGCTGCCGTGCTGCCCCCGCCTGGCCCGGCCTCCGCCGCCCA
>VYZX01016941.1:3438-39957 GCA_013401335.1 Brachypteracias leptosomus | reverse complement strand
CCAGCCCCGACAGACCCACTACATCAGCTAAAGGAAAAGATGAGAGTCATCAGAAAAAAAAAAAAAAAAGGTAAAGTTCCAATAAGTCTTCTGCTTCTCTCTGCCAGAGTGTGTTTGTTCTATATTGTTTACTTGAGCATATTTTCTTGAGTCTAATTTCAAAAGATGTAAGCAAATAGTATTCCATCACTTTTCTTAGGAAACTATTCCATAGACTAGTAGTTAACTTTGTGAAGAAGGTTTTCCTTCTTCATGTAACATTTTATCTGTCTTAATTTTATTACTCTTAATGATAGCCCCTTGTGGTGGGTTTACCCTGGCTGGGTGCCCAGTGCCCACCCCTAGTCCCTCTNTCACGCGCGCGCGAAGCAAAAGCAGCAAAGCCGTTACTCTCTACTTCCCATCCGCAGGCGGTGTCGGGCCTGTCCCGGGAAACAGGGCTCCAGAACGCGTACCGGTTGCTCGGAGGACAAACGTCTTCCCCCGAATCCCCCCCGTCCTCCTCCCTTTATAGTTGAGCTGACGTCATATGGTATGGAGTATCCTATTGGTCAGCTTGGGTTGGCTGTCTGGGTTGTATCCCCTCCCAGATCTTGTCCCCCCCCCTGTACCTTTGGTGCCATGTGAGCACTGATAGTCATAACAAAGGTGTGTGTTATCAACACTCTCTGGGTCCTAGGGCTGCATGAGGAAAATCAGCTCAGACAGATCCACTACACCCCTTAAAATTATACTGTGTTAAATAATCTTCTACTATCCTTGATGTTTATACCCTACAAATGTTTATAGATTATTGTAGTCCTTTTGGATTTGTCAGTTAGTCGAGAACATACATTCAATCCTTCTATTACATCAAAAACTCCAGAAAGTTAAAAAAACATTCAGAAGGATACACCCTGAAAAACAAGTCAAGAATGTGTCCATAATGGAAACTTTTAAAAGAGAAAATAGTAGAGTAAAGCTCCATCCTGTAGAAAATATTCAGGCTACTTGCAACCAAGAAAGATATTGAGGATTATGACTGCATATATTGAAGAGCAATTCTATACTGTCATACCTGAGAGCACAACATCAGCTTTATTTATAAATCAGGTAAATGGAATGGGAACATATTTCTCAGTATAATATGGGAAGTTGTGTAACAGTCTTCCAAAGCCGAAGGATTAATTTAATAGCTCAGTTTAATAATACAGCTGCATTCCAGTGCATATATCTTCATACTAGATTTGCTTACTCGGACTAAGGGAGTATAAAGGTTGTCACCAGTCACAACTAGCATTAGCCAGCTTACCTTCTTCAGTTAAAGTAACAGAGCCTGATTTTCTCAAGAAACTGCTAAGTTGTCCATATAGTTATTCTTAACACTGTAAAATATTAATGAGAGGTGAGTTAGGCAGATACTACTTTGTGAAACAGAAAATTATGAGGATTGATGAACTGAGATATCAAGAGAAACTCTTTTTTCTTAAAAATAACTAAATTTTTTTTCAAAAAATGACAATACTGCAGGAAGCTAACTTGCATGAGCATTTTGTTCTTTTTGAGAGGATACTGTCCAGATTAGATACATTAAGAAGAATTCATTTAATTTACATTTAGAATATGATATCGAAAATGTTGGTCTTCCTACCCTAATATTTCTACACGTCAGGCACATCCTTAAAGCTTGATGAAAGATTAACTGAGGAATAATATTATGATATCAATGGTGTGGGTAAGGGGCTATTTCATCTCCCTACTTCATCTAATTATAACCAGCTCTTCCACAGAAGTTCTACAAGAGAGCTCTGTTTGATGGACCACTTTGTTATTAATCAGAAAACTACAGTCACATAAAAGCTTGCACTGGACATTGCACACTACTCAAACTCTGATGCAACTCAATAGATTTCACCAGAGTTAGAGCAGGATTGCTTTTTTTTTAATCCATTTTGCTTGGTGTACACCAATTGCAAGTTACATGCAATGGAAAGCACTGAGATATTCATACAGTTTCTTAAAGAAAGAAGAATGAACTAAAGTATTTAAAAACTGGAAGTTTTGTTGAAGTGAAAATTCATAGATTTTAGGTAATTCTATTTGATCACACAGATCAACAAGATCTATCGTGTTTTGAGCATGTTTAGTTTCTGTATGGATGTATATCAAGAGTACTGAATTTTCAAGAGTACTGAATGCAGGGAAACAGGAAATGAGTTATTTCTTTATACTATCTATGAAATAAAGTGTTAAAAAAGCTAAATTAAGATTTTGTAGTTCTGTTTAAGATCCAAAGAAGAGTCATTGCAAAAAAAAAAAACCAAACCCAAACCAGATTTACATTTCTATAGGTACAAAAGGAAAAGAAACATATCGGCCACTGCAGAAAAGAGTGAGAGGTCAACTGCTGGTCAGCAAATTCATTATCAAAACTGAAATAACCAGTGAAAAATACTTGATTTCGATTGCTCAGGTCATTCATAACATAGAGTATAAGTGCTGCATGGGCATTATGGGTTTTCTGGGTATTTCCGCTAACATGTAATACTTTTTACCACAATTTGAAGAAAAAATTATTGTTTTTCCTCTCCTGTCAAACCTACAAACATCTGTATTTTCATAGGCATATGAAATCTATTTTCATATCATATTTTCAAGGCAGCTGAATGCAAGCAGAAGTAGATGAGAAGCATGGGGAAACAAGTGAAAGAAAGAGATAGAAATGGAAACCAGCATGGGACTAAGAAAAAGGAAATCTAGAGTCCAGTCTCCTGTTCAACATACTGGAACAATTTTAAATTATACCAACCACAGATTGGTCACTATTATTAGCTATTTAAAAGTGTTTCATAGCATTATCCTTCTGGCTTGCACTTTCTTTCTAACTTCAAATTTTAAGTTTTTGAAAATATCATGAAGTCTTTTTGCAGGTAATAATAAGTGACATATTTAGGACATCAGAATGTCTGGAAATAGTTAACATCATCCACTAAAGTTATTGAGACCACTCTTGAAGTAAATACTGCCTTAACAAGGACCATTGCTACCATACATGCAAATAAAGGATTTCAGAACCTTTGGTACTTTGATTTTTCAACAGGTTTGGAGCTCTATCATTAGCTGGTTTAGCAAGAATGTGTGACTGACCATATGTTAAAAAAGCAGGTTTTATAGCATATAGGTTGATAATAATATAATATTCTATGTTAATCATATTAACATGTTTTAAAATTTTATTAAAAGAAATACATTAAATATATCATATATCATATATGTTTAATTATCATCATTATATTATTATGAGATATCATTTGATATACAGGTTTTTTTCCTCAGTAATGCGTGTTTACTAGAAGTAAGTGTATAGAACAAGAACTTGGACAATTATGTTTCTTAGATGCATGTATGGGAGTGAGTGTAACTGAATTTCTGGGGATGAAATGCGAACTCTATATGATACATAAGAACAATGCCCATTGCAGGCTTGGAACTAAAATGCAAAGTGTTGTCTGAAAAGCTTTAAATCCAGAAAAAATAAACATACATGCTTGTCATATTAACATAGGCTACACAATACAGGCACTTCAGCAAGAGATAAATGATCGCTTTTTTCCACCTCTAACATATACTATTCCAACAACTTTCATAGTCTTCTGGGGAGCAATTATGGGAGTTTTTTTCCCAGACTGAGTCATCTCCTCCTAATTAAGAAGATAATACAGTTCTTGAAGGATGACATTCTGTTTTATCAAATCTATAGAGCTGAAATAATCCAGCAAGTGTTTTCTGTTAGTGGTGAAGGTAGCTGTGTGAAATAAAGGAATAACAGATAATTTTATCACGTCTTTCATGCTCCTCTTTTCTTGCGTTAGGCAGTATGCTCAGTAATAGTCACTTATGTCAATACAAAAACATCCAAAATTCAATCCCCTTTTCCATCTACTTTGCTTCAGGCTAAGGTTGTTGGTTACTCTGCTAAAAATACATTGTTCTGTGAAGAACTCATACACTACTGACAGCAGAAAGTAGCTGTGGGCCTGCCATATGCAACACAAGGTACAAGTCTGTATGGAAAATTCCTTTGTTTTCCAGGCAATTACTAAGCACTGCTGTTGCAGTACCAACAATATTGGCAGAAAATACAAGCCAATTAGTAGTCTTAAAAATAAATCTCCCAAATTTGAATTTAATTGATGGGTTTGTATTGATGGAGGATAGAACAGTGCAAGTCAGATAAGAGAAAAGGGAAAAAAGACAGAAAGGAATGAAAGGATGTCAAAAAAATAGATGAGGCTTCTGCAACTGCTAAAGCTAAGAAAAATAGATCCTATTGTTTCTGTGATTATTAGGTACTGTCGGGGATGAAAAAATTATATTACATTTAAGTTGCATTTGTAGGTCAGATGATCAGACCCACATGTGGGGTAGTTACAGCTAATAAAACATCACAAGTTGAAACATTCTGTGCTCAGTATTCTCTGAGCCCATCTGATTTGTTTTGTTGTTAATTGGTCAAAAAGGTGAGAGGTTAGAAAAGGAGTTAGCAGTAGATGGTACTGCATAAACATTGGGTTATTTGTTTCCTGTGTCTATTTTATCCAAAGTTGTTCTGCCAACATAAAATCCCATTTCATGCTCAAAGGATCAACAATTGTCCATTCTGATTAATGGCTCTTGAGGTCTTTAAGCTAGAGTATTCCACTATTGTTCATTGTATATGCTAGTGTATATGCTTTTTAAATTATTCTCATGGCTAGCTGTTGACCCCTCAGATTCACCCATTCACTCTGTTTCACTGTATTTACTTAGTATTTATTTGCATGTGAATACTCTGTCTCTGCAGAAATTAAGAATGTCATAAATATGTGTGCCATTTTTCCTCTTTGTAGTAAAAACCTGTTTCTAATCTCCTTTTTCACATATATTACTTTATTACTCACATCATTCTGTAGGAGCTATCCTGCCGAAGGTTATACAGTCAACTTCCACAAATTTTAATGAAAACTTCCTGTTCATTTCCCAAGCTGTAGTAGGGCAACATATCACTGACCAAATAGAATAGGGATAGAAGAAAAAAAGTGTAATATTTCATATGTAAGACTGTATAGTCTGTGTATGTAAGACGAGAGTTTTTTTGAACAGAGATAATACTTTTTTAAAAACATCTCAGTGCCCTGCAGCTGTCAAAAAGGACTCAAATATTTTGAATATTTACAAATTTGAAAAAAGCAGAAAAGATTATTATACTATTTTACAAACCATCCTACACATGCAGCACTGATCCTTTATCTCAGAAAGGTTTGCACAATTGGAAATGTGGAGAGGTTGAAGGATGTTGATATGTATGGAATTGCTTCTGAGCTAAATAGGCTAGAATTCATAAATATCAAAAAGAGAGGACTGAGAAATGTGAAAGAAAGAAAGTCTTAACTGAAAAGGAGAAGGTTAAAAGTAAATCCTACAGCCACTCCTACATAAGAAACAGGATTTTTGAAGGTAGAAAGGCGAGAATAAAACAACAGAGGAGGCAATCAGGGCTCAGTGAAGCTGTGGGAGAGGCCATCATGGGTCACCACACGTGCTTAACCTCCAGGGAATGACCAAGTCATGAAAGAAACACATAGAAGAGTTTATGCTCTCTCTTCCCACCACCATCCTCTATTAGACAACAAGATAACACCTCTGATTTAGAAAGTCATTGAACTACAGAAGTTTGGAAAGTATATCAGAGAAGAGTTTCTGTCCTTTTATTCTCTCCTAGTCATTTACTTATGGTTACTTTTAAAGACAGATTTTGGACTAGCTGATTCTTTAACCTGACTTACTCCGAGCAGTCTAGTTCTAAGTTTCTGTCTTGATAACAATTGTGTAAATGGGGTTGTTGTATAAAATTAGGTCGTTATATAAAATAATAACATTTGTTTCTAATTTTTACTAAGGCACTACCTAGAATTATCCAAGGCACTCATTTTTTATTCTCTAACTCTAAATAAACTGTGCATAATGACTCTACATCTAACTTTGAGATATTGGATTTAAACTGCTGCCATATGGTTTGGATTCCAGTTACTTGCAAAGTAATGTCTGTAGGCCACATTGCATGTTGTCAGCAAAAGTGTAAACTCAACTACAAGAACTCTAAAGGATTACAAGTAAACAGAAGTAAATAGAAGTAGCACTAATTTCAAAGCTTCAGCAAGCATCTTGAAACTGAAGCTGATGTTAGATTGTTTCAATTATTTCATTGTGCTGCCTGTGAAGCCTTAGTGCTATATGCTCATGTAACTCCAAAAGCTAAAAGTCAGATGCTTCAGGTTTCCCCTTTAAAGATGGAGAATAATAAAAAAGAGTTCCCACTTTTGTATAATATTATTATCCAGAAAATATGCTGTGTGCATACTCTTATCTTCGTGTCCTGGTTTGAATCAGAAGAGAACTAATTCTGTTCAGTGATTCTACTTTTCATCTAAGTCTCTTCTAACTAACTGCACTTTCTGAAGTTATCAGTATATTTTTGTAGACAGTGTCCGCTCCTAGCAGTGATAATGCTTGATGTTTAGAGTTACTACTGAGCATTGGTATGGAGACCAAAGTGACTGCTATATCTTGTGTACCAAATTGAGGGGTGCAGAAAGTAAAAGGCCGCACCTGTGGGGAGAAGCAGCCAGAACAGGTGACCCTAAGCTGAGCAACAAGGTATTCCATCCCATATGTGTCATATTCAGTATAAAGCTGAGGGATCACAAGGGTCAAGCTCTCTTCTTCAGTGGTCATCATCTGAGAAGTAATCCGTCCATTTTGCCTTCAATCACAATCCATGTGTTCCTGAATCCAGTTCCAGAATCCAGCTCCTGAATCTAGTTCCCATCTGCTGCTGAGCCCAGTCTGGGACTTTCCCAGTGCCTGCTCCACAGCATCAGTGGTGACAGTGACATAATTGCCATCAGGGGGAGGTTGCGTTCAATACTAGTTTTGTCTATGTTTGTATATTTTTCATTTTATTATTACTATTTTCATTAAAGCTGTTTTAGCTTTCTTTTCTGATCCATAAGTCTCTCTCTCATATTCCCTTTCTCTTCCCATTTGGGAGAGAATACGGGTTAACAGAAAGCACCTGTTATAGGCCTAGCAGACAGCCCTGACCCTAAACCTTGAGAGTCCCAATGAGCTAACAGCACCTCCACAAGGGGAAGGGTATTATTAAATGTTGGACTATGAAGGCAGGCTGTGATATACCATCAAAGGCACATAGCTAGTGACAGTGAAGGAAACAAATGTGATTACTCCAGCCTGTCTTTTCAGCATCTGTCAGTGTCACACGATGCTGAGACAACTGAAACATTAATTAACATTATAGAGAGATGAGCAAAGGGGAGAGAGATGCACTGAAGAGCTATTGTTTCAAAGTTCTCATTCAAGAAGCAACTACGTGTTTTAAATGCTTTGACTGTTACTATGCACCATGGAGAAGTAGATCCAAATTCAAGAAGAGAACCCTGAATTTCGAGGGTGATTGATAGACAAACCAAGACACGATGTACATTTCCTGTGTAAATCACACTACTCTTCATCCTTCTGAAACCCTTCATCCTTTCTTCTTCATCCTTCCACAGCAACATAAACAATCACAAAAGTTCTCCATATATAAATGCAGCCAAACTTGTGATGACTAAATTACAGAACTATTTAAGTAACAAAATAACTGTAGCAATCAGATTTATTCCCTAAATTTTGAGACTTGTTTCTCCAAAGTCAATAATATATTCTTTGTTTGCAAAAAACTTATCTGTCTGATCTAAAGTCTAATAATGATCGGTCTTGGATCAGGTGTCTGAAAACCTAATCTTTCTTCACTGAATCCTATGGGAGTACATATGTGATTTATATTTGCAGGCTAATGCCCTAAATGGCATTAAGAAACACACTATGAACAATAAGTAAGGAATATGTGGAGCAGTATCTCCATGAGAATGGACATGTGAGCAATCCCGACTTTGTGGTGCCAGCAAAGTCACACAAGGATGGCCACGTGCAGCACGTGCAGCAGCAGTGACGCAGTAAGAAAAAGGAGGCAGAAGGTGGAACTAAGGGCGGCGTCTTGAAAGCAGTGCCTGGCCAATCAGGAGATGCTGTTTAGCGCGTGGCAGAGTTTGTTGTACTAATCAGAGTTGTGCTTCCGGAGCGTGGTCAGCACTGGTGGGTATATAACGAGTGAGATTCAGGTGAATAAACGGCAATGCTTTGGATTACATTAGTCCGTGTACGCGCTGTCCGTTGATCTCCTGCAGAAATATAATATCATCCTTGACTAAAACACAAGTGTTTTCCGAGATAATTCATTTCATTAGCAAATTCATTTTGTGATCCTCAGTGTGCAGTGTTACAGAGACCTTATTGACTTTGAAAGGCATGAAATAGCTACTTTTTAAACATTTGATACTAGGTGGAAATCGTTTTGCAGAGTGAATAAGAAATCAGTAGTTTAATTCTTCTCTTTTTATGTCCTTTGAAAGAGTTCATTAATCTAAGAAGCTGACAGCATAATCATTACTCCAAAACAATTGCCTTCAGAATGTATTCACGAGGTGTTTTCTTTCAGTCTTGGGATGATTTTTGTTTTGCTTTTGTTTTGTATTGCTAGGGCACATGGGGAACTGCCACTTAGACTTTGGTAATGGAGCAAGTGGCGGTAAGAAAAAACGTGGAATAGCATTTTTCATAGAAAACAGAATTCCAGCAGTAAAATACTGGTAAAGTCTGTTTGAAACATGCAGAAATACAGTATCAATAATTGCCGGCAGAATCTTCAATTTTTCATATGACTCAAACACTTTGAAGTAATAGGCATTTTGGTGTGACTGTGGTCTGCCACACTTGCTGTTAGCTTTCCCCTTAGGTCTCTGTAAGCTATTACAGATTTGAAGTATCTTCTGGTCTTTGTGACAACTTCAGTAAATGGAGCAGTTTGACACAGTGGTCAGGAGAACTTTTTTCCTGTTCTTGGCTTAGACATCGGGCAATTATGTGACCTTGAAGAAATCATTTGAACTTTTTCTTTACTACCACTTTTATATTTTGATAGTAAGTCTCAGGATAAGAAACTTTTTTCACTGTAGGTCTAAGAAATGTTTAGGAGAAATGGTTCAGTGTTAATTGAATCTTCCTGGCATTGTAGTATAAATGAAAGAATTAACAGAGGCAGAATCTGGGGATTAGTGACAGATAAGTTTAATATTGTCATTAAAATAGGGATTTAGAGTGATTAAAGACAGATGGAACTGGTTCCTTTGTGATGGTGAAAACTTCTGAAAAAAGTATTAATTCTTCAAATCAAAAGGGAAAATGTTAGAGAAAATCATCTGGTCAAATATATCACAAAAGCAAATCTCTGGTAATTTGCACAATTATTGTCAGCAATTTTTGTGAAGAAAGCATTCTTCTGTTGAGAAGGTACTAACCTGAGCTACTGAATGGGTCGTGGAGACAAGATAATAAATCTTTATTGTGGGGTTTTGGTCTGGGATTTTTTTTATGGAGAGCAAGAAAGGGCATTAATGAACTTTTTTCAAACTGAGGGCTATTAAGGCTGTAGAAATGACAGATCTGGATATGCATCCCTGTTTTTTGCTCAGACAACAGGTGTAGCAGAAGTAAGTTTCTCCCAATGTGAGTTTCTCCACATCCTCCATGAGTGTGTTTTAGTTCTTCCTGCAGAAATTACTTCTAATGGCAAGCTAGTTTAGACTCCAGGCTCATTCAAGCCTCTCTTTTGTGTTTGGCCTATAGACTGCCAACCAGGATGTCAATTAGTGCCAATTGTTCAAAAGAGGCAATTTGTTGTACCCCAGCACCAGCCTGGAAATAAGATAAAGAAACTTTGAAAAGGATCAATTATCCTATACCTAGTCACTTCCCACTTAATGTTGAGTTCTGCTGTCACGAACAAAGCGGCTGGTAGTTTATTCTTGCTGGCAGCAGGCATAAACTATCAACTGCTTGGATTGTGAAAGGAAAAAGAGAAAAAAATCAATGTTAAAAGGAAAGTGGCCATGAGCAGGATGACAGATCATTGTAAAGGGTTTATTTTATTTTCAGAACTCTGTTAGTGGACAGTACAAAGACTCTGAGATTTGTTCATTACTTTAATTATGACAGTATCCACACTAAATCTGATTATTGGCCTTAACCAAAAGGTAATCCTTGAAACTATTTCCTGTTCTCTTTGATTAAAGCATATTCCTACCCTAAAAACTGTTAGTTCCATCTTCACCTTAGATTTCCATTATGGAAACAGGCTGAATATATCAAAGTATCAAGCTTTTTAGAAAGCATCAAGACTTTGAGACAAAAAAGGAAAGAATAAAAAGGCAGCAGGCCTCCCTAAATTACAGCAAGGCAAGGGGATAATATTGTGGGGAGAACAATCAGAAATTACAAAAACAACAAGAGAGATAAACATAATGTACTCAAGTCTATATGGAGACTACCTGACATCTGTATTTGTTCAGGCATTGGTTGCTAGTTTGTTAGAGCAGCAAAGGAAACAGCCTCCAGGTGCTGGACTTGGTTTCCAAGGGCAGCCCAAGGCCATGGTCTGACCTACTAAATGTGATTTGAGGCATAGAGAGATGCCCAAAGAAGGAAAACCTGAGTTTGGGACTGGTGTTTTTATACAGATGGTCAAGGAGAGGCAATATGACAGAAATGGGCATAGTGAAAAATGGTGGCCAAGACTGAGCTTTCATCACTTAAAAGGGAAATAAAAACTGTCATATTGTCAAAGGATTAATGCAGGATATTGAAATGTGGTGAAGCTCAAACTAATTATAAATATTTGTTTCCATGACACACTAATCTCAGTGCAAAATTCATATGTTTTTGCAGGGAACATCGGTGATGTAGCCTCACAACCCCTTCATTTGTCCCTGTTGCTGTGTGCACTCCCCACGTTGCACACAAGAAGGAGGGCTGAGCAGTTTCCTCACTCATTTCAGCTATGACTAGCCAGGACTGACAGCAAACATTCAAGGAAAGACTAGACATTTGGCTGTCTGAGGAGAGCAATTCACAGTGATGACAGACCTTATAAACTTAACCTTAAACTAGCAGATTTGTTACTCATCTGTTGAACATGCTGTAGTGTGTGGGGCTCAATTTGTTGTTCACTTTTTTTGAAGTACTGGTGCTATCTGTTGTCAGAGTGAGGATACTAGTCCAGACCCACTGTTTTGAATTTGCATGGCAGTTGTGGCAGGTTCTTAACTCAGTTTCTAACAGAAATATTGTAAAGGAAATGACTGCATTTACATTAGACCAGAAGAAACAAACAAATGAGAAAGGTATTAATACCTGTAACTTCCAAAAGTGATACTCCCTCCAGTACTATAATGTCATATAAATTATTTTCTGTGTGAGTATTCTAGGGTTCTAGTAGTCATAAGATGTCTCGTTAATAATTTCAGAGAATTTTTCATCCTGTTAACATCGTACTCTGCAAAATAATGTATTCTTAAATATCCAGTTGGCTTCCAAAGCTGGACAGACTTAACTGAAGTAATTTAATCCAATGATTTTAACCATCATCTAAATCAATGAGCAAGAAATCTTGATTCAAATACTTACTTTTACAATTTTATTTGCCAAAATTTGGTTCTTGATAGTTTATAACTATTGCGACATGCTGGCTTACAATTTAGCATGAAACAACAAAAGTAGCACTATATTTTCATAAACACGTTATACTACATACTGAATTAATCAGTTTTAGTTTGACATATAGTTACATCAGTTCTTATTTTCTATATTAAAAAGTATTGAACCTAATTTATTCTTTAAAAGATGAGTCATTTTCCACTCATGATCCACGTTAAATGGCTTTTGAATGGAAACTGGAATTCAAATTAAATGCAGAAAATCAGCATCTTTAAATTGGTTTTATTAGATAAATAAAAGAACACCAAGTTACTGGATACATAAGAAAAAAAAATGGTTTCAACTTGCATTAAATTACGTCTAAAATGAAGGTAGTAATGTCTGTAGCTGGGTATTAAGTGCCTCTTGTCAGGGTGCTCTTGAGTTGTCTATAATTAGTAGATCTAACTTCTCAGAAATAATTCTTTTTCATAAACCAAATACATTGCAATAAAGACAATCTAAAGCTGTGTCTGCAGAATACAGAGGGCTGTCAAAAGGATTGTTTATTACTTCGGAAGTTCAGTTCTTATGATACTACCTGAACGGAGGCAAGTTGCCAGAACAGATTGTGGAGAATTATCCTACTGGATTTTCAAAGCTGAGCTGGATAGGTCCTGAGTAGCCTGAGATCTCAAAAGGTCCCTTCCAAAAGGGATGTCCTGGTTCTACTTTAGCAGTTTGAATTTAAAAATGCAGCAGAAAATCTGTACTGTTCAAGTGCTACTTTTTATTTATTTAACAATATTTAATAGGTGACAGTAATAATATAGATTATCATCTTTTTTTTTTCCATCTTTTTCTTTTGAATTAAACATATTCATCCACTGCTTTTTCCAATAGAACATTTCCAGTTAAAAATCATGAATGACAGAGAAAGAATGTAGATTCATTTAACTTGCCAAAATGGACTTGGGATGGCTGCCAGTTGTGAATTAACATTCCTGATCCAGAATGATTGAGAGGTATTAATTGGTTTGTCAGATATTTCCTTTGAATATCATCTTGCATGAGTAATAAAATCTGGGATATATAGATAATGAGCTACAGAAAGAAATATTCATATTATCTGATGAAACAATAATAAAAGAATCATTGCTGTCTGTCATGTACAGTGATTTTAGAATAGGGCTAAGCCACTCTGTATTTTTTTTCAGACTGTTTGTACAGGATATACTTTATACTGAACTAAACAGAACCACAACACTGAAGAAGTTAGAACATACAGGAATTGATACAGTCAAGTGTTTATAGATTCTCCATTGTACATAGTCTTTAAATCAAGATAAGATAGATAGCCAAAGATATGTAATAAAGCAGCCGGAAGATAGAGGCTTTGTCCAGCTACTACTTAATGAAATTCTATGGCCTGTGTTATGTGAGAGGTCAGAACAGAGTAGCATGTCTCGGTGTTTTAGTCTGTGCCTTATTTCAATCAATTAAAAGTATTTTCAGCCTTGTCAACCAGAAAGATGCCAGAGGGAAATGGTAAGGAAGAATGTTTTGTGTCTTACTGATAGTTCAGTGCATCACCAGTTGAAAAGATTACGGTAGAAGTGAATGCCTGGTGCTGTTGAGGTCATTAATAGCTTTTGCCTTTGTCTTTAGAGGATCAGGATTTCAAGTAATGAATGTCTTAAGATAGCAAAATTATGACTTCATAAGAAATATGCATTTGCTAATTAGTTTTTTCATTTACATGCAAAATGGTTCAACATAATGGTATGCTGAATTTCTTCTCCAAAATCTTTACATTATATGTTCTCTAAGTCACTCCACTTCTACTTACTTCAATATATAAGCACTATTCCAATGCAGACTACTTACTGGCGAAAATCAGGAACAAAGAAGTTAACTACAAAACTTTATATTGAAAAAGATTACAGTAGAGTAGATAGAGGCCCAGTCTTCAGTTTAGAGGTGCATGAAAACTCAGAAAATGTCAATCATATTACTTGTACTTATTAAAATGTGAATGTAATAACATCTGAATATATTGTAGGCTGTATTCAATAGCAGGTTCTTCTTAACCTGTTAATCTCTGAACATGGTATTCATGCAGATCATCAGCATTTCCCCAATAAACACAATTTGTCTCTCTCGTACAGCCCTATATGCTTATGAACCTAGGAAGAATTCAATAAAAAAAAAAATGCAGAAAATCTTTAAGAAAGGAGAAAATGTTATAAAAATAAAATCTTTTCTTCTTTCTATACCAAATCTCTCTTCTTCACAGACCTCCTCACCATTCTCAGATAAAACAGCCACATTTCCCAGTATAGAACATACTCTGAATAAATGCCATCAAGCTTTAAAATTTGCCTTTCATTCAGACCATAAAGGGCAAACAAAGAGCTTGTAAGGCTGCCCAAGCAAGCAGAAAGAGGCTAGCTTCTAATAGTGCAAATCTTTTGTAAACAGCTCACTGCAGCCCTATTTTATAAAGTCCACAGCAGACTGCTCTGCATTTATAAATTTCAAGCCTTGAATGGTGAGCAAGCCAGGGTTAAACTTACTTCATTCACTTTCCATCCAATGTTGCAAAATTCCTATTAGTTCTCTGTAGACAGTGCAAAGTCTGCCACACTAGGGGAGTCAAAAAGTAACAGCTTTTTTCCATGCATCTTCAATGTAGAGATATCTTCCCAGAAGTGTAAGAATCAAGAAGTGGATCTACGTGTCAAATGAAAATAATAATGCAAGGCAGATTGTTATTTGACATAATTTGGATTTAGATACCTTAATCAGAAGCAAACAAAAATACGCACCGATGTTGAAGTGATTACTATCTATCAAGTTAAACAGTTCGCAAAGGAAATTTATGTGCCAAGGTTATAAAGATTCTGAAAGACACTATTTAATTATCCCTCAGTTGAACAAAGAAGTCCACAAAGAGCATGATACAGGACTAATGGACCAGCAAAAACGCAAAGTACCATTCAGCACTAAAGTAATTGGGCAGAGCACAGAAAGACATCAGGATAAATGATTACTTCATTAATTTTAAAATTAAAGGGCAAGACAAGGCGGTCACTATCATAGACTTATTAAGATAAAATCGGCTAATCAGCACAAGTTAAACTTAAAAAAGCCATCCAATGCCTACCAATTTCAGAAGAGCATGAAATAAAATGATTTGATGTAGCTTTATCAACCAAACCATACATGTAAGTGTTTTAGTCTAAGAATTTTCTAATTTATTATAGCTTTTGTTTAATACACTGACTAGTGTAAATTGAGGATGGACATCTCTCAAAAGGTTTAGAGTTTGGGACAGGCCTAATCAACTTTGCAAATTTCAATGCTTTTCAGGAAATTCCATATTCCTTGCCTCCATAATGCTCCTATAAAAACTGTCATCACTGTTTCCACACAAATTCAGTCCTCCTATCTGGCCTACAGGCCACCTTTTTAATCCATTTTTTATAACAGAGTTTTTATCTTGCTTTCTGAATTGCCTTTCCTCCTTTGTGTTTCACTAACTCATTACTTTTCACATTAAAAATGGGTCTGCCTCCCAAATTCAACATGTATATACAGAAGTCATGAGATGTCCCTTTTCAGTCTTCCTTTATGAACTTACATTTTAGATATGGGAAGTTTGTTATTGTTCCATACGGGTTTCTCTATGAATTCCATTAGAACCTGCATTAGTATTAAATAAATAAGGAAAAGTTTAAATGGCCTTTATCATTCTTCAAAATACAGTCTTTTTACTGGATATTTGAGTAAGTAGCTTAAGTGATATCAAATCCTAGAATACCTCCTGTATTTCTTTCAGTCCATCGGCAATATTCATTTGCTTACTCCAGAAGTATTTAATATGCCTTAAATTCAATCCAGCATGCCTGACTAGCAGACTGTAACTCTTCATTTATTTATATTATATCCTGGTACTGCCATGGAAATTTAATGTCTCCTGAGACTAAAAGCCTCAGGGCTTGTGCATTATATGTTTAATCTGTTATCAACACATCACTTTGTTTCCCCTTATAGCTGTAAGTGAATTCTGGGACAATAATATGTTAATATGTTCTACTGACAGGCAAAATAGTATATAATCAAAACAGAGGTTTTCAATTTATTAACAAAGATGCACTTTGACAATAATGCTTAAATGAAAAAATGTATAATAAAATTTCAAACATCTAAACCTGAAAACACTCTTTTTCTAGGCTACCTGCCAAATAAAATTTTATGAGGAAGGTTGGATAGGTATAGACATAAAAACACAGATGGAAGAAAAGTTGTGACAGCATCTCTCTCCTTTTAAAACATCAAAACTTGCAGCCTTCCATATCTGAAGTGGGTCTAGAAGGGGAGGGACATTTTAAAACATCAAAACTTGCAGCCTTCCAGTATCTGAAGTGGGCCTAGAAGGGGAGGGACTTTTTACATGGGCTTGTAGTCATAAAATGAGGGGTAATGGCTTCAACAGGAAGAGGGTAGATTTAGATTAGAAATTAGGAAGAAGTTCTTCACTATGAGGATGGTGAGACACTGAACAGGTTGCCCAGGGAAGTTGTGGATGCTCCATCACTGGATGTGTTCAAGGTCAGGTTGGATGGGGCTTTGCACAACCTGGTCTAGTGGGAGGTGTCCCTGCCCATACCAGGGGGTTTGGAACTACATAATCTTAGGCCCCTTCCAACCCAAACCGTTCTATGTTTCTATGAAATTTTGACAAATTTTTGGTTCTACAGACTGAAACAAGCACAATTAGAAATTCTGGTTCACATTCTCGTGCTCATGTATCAGCCTCATGTTTTAATCTGGATTTCAGCTATGGCGTATATGTATTGATTTAGAAATACTGATTAAAACCTTCAGAATTTTCATAGGAGGCCTGAGTACCATTTTGATGAACAGCTTTCTAATTTCACATTATGTTTCCAACATTAGACATCCCATTCAAAAAGGTTTCCCTCCAAAGCCCTCTGAAGGACTGGAAAACTCCAGGAGTCTCATCTTGGACAACGTTGCCAAATAAAAAGAAAATGTGTATTGTGGCCTTGAAATTTTAGAAACACTTTTATGTTTTTAAACTACTTATGTAAGTACAGAAAACAAGTGAAAACAAAGCGCAACATTATGAAAGACATTTGATTGCTTATTATATTCAAAAGTAAATTATATAAGGAGCCCTGCAAAACTCAATGCATTGCAATATGTAATGGTGTTCCTTTCAAATATTTCTTGTTTTGGTCTGAGATACAAAGAATACCATCCTGCTTTTCTGCTAAAACACTCATGGATACTCCTGGAGTATGCCAATTGGTGCTATTTGTTGAGTTATAATGAGGAAAGACAATGAACTGGAAAATCAAATCTGAACACCCTTTCATTCTGAAAAAGTTTGGATTCAGATCAAACTCTGGATCAGAACTCTACAGCTATCTTTATATGATACAAAGTTGACCAGAGGAAGCTTTTCAATATTCTATAGGTCAAAAATTTTACAGCTTATAACACTGTTCTTTAAGATATTTTTTGCTGGAATAGTTGTATTTTTATACTATGATTGACCAATACAAATGTAATAGATATCACAGAATCACAGAGTGACAGAATCACAGAATCAGAGAACGGTAGAGCTTGGAAGGGACCTCTGGGGATCTTCTAATGCAACCCCCCTGCTAAAGCGTGTTCACCTAGAGCACATTGCACAAGACGGCATCCAGGTGGGTTTTGAAAGTCTCCAGAGAAGACTCCACAACCTCCCTGGACAGCCTGTTCCAGTGCTCTGTCACCCTCAAAGTAAAGAAGTTTTTCCTTATATTTAGGTAGAACTTCCTGTATTCTAATTTGTGCCCATTATATGTATACAGATATTTAAAAATGGTGGAATCTTGTGACTTTGGCCATGTCTCTCACTTGCATTCATTTTAATGAAGATTTGCATAGAGGTATGTGGTTCGAAATTAAAGGGCAAAACATTCACATACAGCTTTACTGTCTTGTATCATTCTGTCTTCTCATCTTGCAATGAAGGATAATATTTTCTATGCCTGTAAGACACTCTTAGAAATTAATCCTTCTTGCTAATTACATTACTGTCCATATTTTGTGGGGGTGTCAGCCAGAAGACAGAAAGTAGAAAGTGATGTAATGTTTTCGTTGATGTGTTGTTTGCTTTTTTTTAACTAACATTTTAAATACTCCAGAATTATAATGGTTCTTTTTTCCAGTTCACTTCTTCAGTGTTAAAAGAATTGGGAGAATGATCCTTATTTCTGTAAATAATATGGAGTTGTTAGAAGGGCTGTAAAATAAGTCATATATTTAAATAATACATAAGGTGAAGAATCAGATCTATGAAATTATACAGGGCAGAACCTATATCAGGCATGCAGATTCATTTTAATGAGCTCCCTGCAAAATAATTCTGGGAGCATGGTCTAAAGACAGAAATGACAAATAAGTCTGGAAGTAATGAAAAGAGAACAGTGCATTATTAACAGAATAACAGCATCATAAAAATATATAGCTATCTGCCTTACACATCCAGGATGACTTGTCTCCTCGGTTCTGCACTGCACTGCATGGATTCACCAGCTTCTGTCACTGTCAACGTGGACGTGGCTCACAGTAGAGTTCACCACAAAATGTAGACACATCTTTATGTGTTTCCCTAACAATTACCTTTGTTAACAAGTACCTGTGTTCACATCACCAGAAAGCTTTCTCTCCTTTCTAGATTGGACAGCACTTATACACCTCAGAGTAAATAAACTGAGGTGTGGTCTCTGCCACCAATCCAAAGTTATCTCACTGGAGGTGTAAATGCCAGAAGCTGCATATAGATACTGAGTAACTTACTTGCAACACTAAGTGTTGATGGTGTTATGAAACCAAATATTCCCTTAAATAATCATAAGAGCAAGGCGTGGGCTAGGAAGTATTTTCAGAACAGCCTTCCAGGAGAACAATATGGTATGTAAGTAACAGATAACCCAAAGTTTAGGGAAGCTGCCTGAGAAATAGAAGATCCCCTTTCAAATCATTAATTTTCTCCAAATCTACATAACCATTCTGCAGCTCATGCAGAAGAGGCCAGCCCTCTCTATCCCATTGCATATGACAGCTTGTTCATTGGATTAACTGCCGCATGGGGATGTAGGTTTCAGATTTCACCTAACTTGTCCATCTAATTGGAGGCAAGTTATATGGCAGGAAAGGTTTTCATCGGCACTTCTGACAGCCTGGTTTAAGTAGCTCCCTGATCACAATGGGGGCTGCTGCAAATCTAATTCCAAATATCTTTACATTCCCAAGTCTTTGAACAGTCAGTGTCACTACATGAAGCAATTGCTAAACAATAACCATAAATCTCTCTTCTTTCAGCTCCAGTCCCCTGACCTGAGCAGAAACTGAGGAATAATTTTAGTTTAACCCTGTGTACTACATGAACTCCTTCCAGAGCTGTCTTGTGATAGTACTTTAGGTTTCTCTGTGGTACTTGTAAATGAATTCCACAATAGCAGTTGGTTACATTGTTAATTGCCCACAAAGCCTATCACTGTCAAACAGCAATGTGTGTACCAAATAGATATTAGAAAACTAATGATTTTAGTACTAACCTTTTCTACCCATACCAGGAATTTGTATTAATAAACAGTGAGATACTTGGCATGAAACACAACAATTTATCTTATACTTGACAGCCCACTGTTAAAGTCCTTATTAATGTTGGTTTAAAACTACGTAGTCTACTCACGTCTTGGCAAGCCATTTTTTATTTTTATGTCCCAGCTTTCACCTGGGTGATCCCTCCAGTCAATATGCTGCATGATCCTGGCCTTGGACTTTTTATAGAGACCTGAATCATTTTGAAAGGGACTCTTTACAGGAGATAGGCAGGAAAGAACAGTTATAGTTAAACAAGTAAGCTTTTATAAAGGCAACCTGAGTGTGTTGCTCATCTACGTATTAAGTTCTCAAGTCAGGCTGTCACCTTAGCAAATCTCTGTCAGATAACAGAGCAGTTGACTATCTTTCCTTCTGAAATCAAATAAGCATCTTCCCTTGTGCCTCTTATTCCAAACATTTCTCTCTCTTGTCCACGTTTAAGACTGTGCTTATTCTAATCTTTTATTTGATACACTTTTCAAGGAAGGTTAATTCCTACAAGTTAATGTCTGATGGATGAGGCACTATCTATTCTCTGAAATATATTTATGTATAAATGGTGCATTTCAAAACTGAAAATGATTCAAGTCTAAGTTAGATGCATATATGCACTTATCCCCCAATCCCTTTGCTTTCCAGTACAAGTAACTCATTGCCTCCTATTAAAAATAAACAAAAATGTGAGAAACTGCAACAAGCTGGGTGAACATGAAAGTATTTCAGAATATTTCACATGTTTCATAACCTGTTATGGGGTGAGCTAAGAATGAGGGAGGTTTTCTTCTAATTACTGGTTTTGGACACTTAAAATGTGTCAGTTTAACCTATGTGACCTGTTTGGGATCCCAAAGGAAACTAATGTCAGAAAGGGATTTCAGTATATTTCTTCCATTCTGTCTGTGACCTTCTTTATTAATTTCTGCATTTTGCTGTTTTTTTTTCATTATAAACTCTACTGAAACTGTATAGAGATTACAGTTTAAAAGAGAAGTATTGAAATAATTATTTCTGTAAAACATGAAAAATATCCAAATAATGGAGAGTAAGTAAAGCCTAAACAGAACATTCATATTGCTTTGTAACACTTCTGAAAAATATTCTAAATTTTGAATTTTTCAAACTCAAGTTAACAGCTATTTTCTGTCTTTCAATTAATTTTGATCCACATAAAGGTAGTGCTATCACAGAACTCTGTAAAGATTATGGCTTGAACCTCAAAATGGTATTTTAGATCCTCTGAGGTGTCACCATATGATTATCCAGTCGAGCTGTGGTGGGTTTACCCTGGCTGGGTGCCCGGTGCCCACCCCTAGTCCCTCTATCACTCCCCCCACACACACCCCAAACCTTCGTCAGCAAGGCAAGCGGGGAGAGAGTAAGATGGAAAAGAAGAACCCGTGGGTTATGATAAGAAGCAGTTTAATAAACAGCAGAGAAAGCAAGGTCGCGCGCGCGTGAAGCAAAAGCAGCAAAGCCGTTACTCTCTACTGCCCATCCGCAGGCGGTGTCGGGCCTGTCCCGGGAAGCAGGGCTCCAGAACGCGTACCAGTTGCTCAGAGGACAAACGTCTTCCCCCAAATCCCCCCCGTCCTCCTCCCTTTAGAGTTGAGCTGACGTCATATGGTATGGAATATCCTATTGGTCAGCTTGGGTTGGCTGTCCGGGTTGTATCCCCTCCCAGATCTTGTCCCCCCCCCCTGTACCTTTGGTGCCGTGTGGGCACTGATAGTCGTAACAAGGGTGTGTGTTATCAACACTCTCTGGGTCCTAGGGCTGCATGAGGGCTGTATGGGGAAAATCAGCCCAGACAGACCCACTACACGAGCTATGCTGAGGTTAGTGGAATTATAGATGTAAAAAATAAGAACAAACCATAGTGCAAAAAAATCCCACAAGTTTTGTTCAGTAATAAAACTACACCTTCAATCCAGAAATATACATTGCTTTGAAAGCCTACATGGCTTCATGAGGATACTAAGCAAGTCCACAGGAAAGAAATTCAGAGGGGGGGTAACTACACATAAGGATCTGGCAAAAGTACATGGTGCACTCGGTGTGGTCTTGTACTCTATCACATTTATTGATATACCTTGTCATAGACAGTGTAGTTAGATGGACTTGGGTTTCTGTGTCACTACAGCTTCTCTTGCTTATTATGACCTTCTGTATGTTCAGAGTAGGCATATGTTTTTTGTCCTCAAAGTAGATTAAAAAAATAATTCACAGAAGAAAAAAGTAAATTCTAAAATAGACACATATGTACCACAGATGATTATATGGCATTTGCAGTATTTCATTGAAAAGGTATCTATCTGCTGCCAGCTAATTGCAGAATAACATGGACTACCTAAGAGCTGGCAGAGTGTGTACTGAAGGTTAAAGTTGTGCCTCTGAGTTTCTAAGGACATACATTATTCAAGGCAATGTGCAATTATCATATGTTGTGTTGACTATTAGGACATGTCTACAATGCACAATACTGTTTAGAACAGAGTTACAAGCAGAAAGCAAACTATGGAACCACAAAAAGGGTAGGCACCTTTGCACAGTTAGCAGAGAACCATTGCTCTCAGGACTCAAACTCATATCTCCTTAAAGGACAGCAATATACTATGATAACAAATCTACCTAGAGCTTTCTGTGACTCTGAGCTATATTTTTCAGTCATCCCATAAAAATAGATTAAAAAAGACCCAGGCAAAGAACATTAACTAGATCACAGGAACCTTACTGTAACAGGTTTACTCTATCAGTGTCATGGATTAACCTCAGCTGGTAACTAAGCTCCACACAGCTGCTCACTCACTCCCCCGCTGCATTTGGATAGTGGAGAGAATCAGAAAAATAAAAGTGAGAAAACTTGTGGGTTGAGATAAAGACAAATTAATAGGTAAAGCAAAAGGCATGCATGCACAAGCAAAGCAAAACAAGAAATTTATTCACCACTTCCCACTGGTAGGCAGGTGTTCAGACATCTTCAGGAAAGCAGGGCTATATCACACACCATGGTTACTTGGGAAGACAAACACCATGACTTTGAACGTGTGTATCCATCCCACTTCCTCTTCCCCCAGCTGTATATGCTGAACATGATGCAGTACGATATGGCATAACCCCTTGGTCAGCTGTCCCAGCTCTGTTCCCTCCCAACTTCTTGTGCATAGATGGGGTGGGGTGAGAAACTGAAAAGACCTTGACTCTGTGTGAGCTCTGCTCAGCAATAACTAAAACATGTCTGAATTAACAACACTGTTTTCAGCAAAAATCCAAAGCACAGCCCCACACTAGCTACTATGAAGGAAATCAACTCTGTCCCAGCCAAACACAGCACAATAGGTTATTCATGTAAATTAATGGGAGATGTTGGCTTCTTGTACTTTATAAATTAATTTTGTTGACCACCTATGAATTGAACTCATACACTTAGATTTCCAAATATTTTCATTTAAAGTTATTTATATGTGAGCAATCATGTAACTATAGTGTGGATTGGAGTGGCTTACCTCCATTTTCTCAGTTATTAGAAGACTGCGAGTTACCTTGGCAGCAGAAAGTTCTCTTGCCTTTATGCAAATGATAACTTGTTTAGTACTGGACCAACAACTGGAATTATTTAGCTTTGCACTGAAGACAGTTTTAAGGTCTTCTATCTCCTGGTAATTTGTGATTCAAGAATGTAATGAAAAATGCAGCAACATGTGCCAGCTTAACAGATAGTCTAGGTGACAGTTCTAATATGCGACATGTAAGTGATAAAATGTCAATTTGAGAGAATTATGAAACATTTGATAGCATCTTAGATCTAATACTCTTTTCCGTCTATTTTAATTTAGAATGCATCACCTTTGACAAAAGGTCAGATACCTGTAGTCAATAATAAACCAATGGTCCAATCTAAATTGTTTGATGGTTAGGTAATTTTTATGAATAAAGCTTTGAGTAGTAACTAGCTTAGCATAGCAGTAGTGACATCCTAAGCAATGCCTTTATTAAGCATCCTGAGCTGTACTATGCTGCCCATTGTAGTGTAGCTGAACTACTCAAAGTTATTTCAAGTATGATGTCACTCTCTATGTGTGTCTTCTATTTTCATAGAATCATAGAATGCTTTGGGTTGGAAGGGATCTTTAAAGGTCATCTAATCCAACCCCCTGCAGTGAGCAGGGACATCTTTAAGTAGATCAGGTTGCTTGGAACCCCATTTTGTTACAGATAAGTCACATTGACAAGTTGTTTTCAAAGGCATAGGGATTTAGTTTCACTGATTCTTTGGGTTCCTATGTCTTTAGGAGGAGTAATCCACTGTATAATTAATTTCACTAACTCTAGTCTATTTTCATCAGTGCTTGTCTTCTCAATGCTGTGATCTGCACATAGAAGTGAAGGTCAGAGTTTAAGTGCAACTCGCTTAATCCCTGTGTTGTTTTTAAATGACTGACTTCCTACAGGTTTTTAAAATTCACTCTAATAGGCAGCCTTGGAAAGTAGAGGAAGTCATGTGCCATTGCATATCACAGGAAAAAATCTGGGATTCATTTATCAAAAACAGGCCAAAGTTACCTATTTGACTGAATTTTACTGTTCATTTGACACATTCTGTGGATTTTTACAAATCATTATTTTCATGTTGCTGTTGCTGCTGTGGGAATGAATGAAGTTCACAGAGGAGGGATAAAAGTATTGAGAGATTATTTTAAAAATGCAGAAAATAGCAAATGGAGAGAGAACCAGAGAAGGCATGAAAAAAAAAAAAGGGGGAGGATACTTGGCCAAAATGTGTTGACAGCCAGGGGAAGATCAAGAGGTGAGGGTAAAAATGAAAGAAACAGAGACGCTTACTGAGGCTTTTAAATAAAAGCATTTATCTACAGGCAGACATGTTAACTAATAATGCTAGACTCTCTTCCTGAAAGGATGTAGACCTAAACAGACACTCTAGTAAGAGATGACATAGGCACATACAAACTGTTATCCTGGATTGAAGCCGGGCTTTCGCTAATCAAGTACCTTCTCTTCAGCAGGACCCACCTGTATCAGGGAAGGTCTGAAAGAATGAGGTTTTTTAAACACCAGTCCCCAAAGTAACTTCCTACTGAATCCCTGTTAGCGAGGAATTAGCTAGTACTTGTATTTTGGGTTGCTTTTTTGTCTTTAGCTAGTGTAACAGAATTCAGGCAGTTCATATGAGTGGACAATTCTTTTTCAATTTCTTAAAGTTCTTTGGCTGTGAACCTGGCTGGAAGTCAATTAAACTTTGAAGTTTTTATCCTTGTTCACAGCAATATGCTGGAACAACCATTTTTAAAAGAGTAAAGGTGTGTTTTGTGAGTGGCCTTCTACTGTATCCAGATTGAGAGTTACATACATTGGTGGGCTTTTTGGGAAAGGGGGTGGAGTATATAGAATTATTCTATATATTTCATACAATTATGAGCAAATTATGATTATACTCTTTGTATACTAATCTCATTATCCTCAATGCTGGATCTCAATTGGATTTTATACTAGGAATTTCAAAGTACTATCAGGTAAAGAGACAAACTTTTCTCCTTGTGTTACATATCATACTCAATATGCTGTTAACATTTCAAAAATGACATTTACTTTTGAAGAGGATCTAGTTTTTACTCCTCACTTTAGTAATTTTCACTTCTTTTTTTCATGACTAAAGTAATCTTTTTCTCCTTAAAATGTTGCAGAATTTTCCTTTTGCATTTAGATGTGCATTGCAGTGTTGGACAAACATCCAGTGCTCCTGTTACCTTGTCCCATTCTGATCCTCTTCTCTTTCCTTCAAATGCTTTTTGAGACATCTATGTTACTTTTTCCTCCAGTAAACCAATCTTTGCCTCATGAAAGAAAGTGAACAGTTGTAAACTTACATGCACAAAATTACCAAGTATCTAGATTTTTGTTCATGCATGCATGAACATATATGGACTCCATTCCAGGTGCCATAGTTCACATTCAAGTGTGAATATCCTCATAGTTGTGTAATTCTCTTTTTCATTTTCCTGCTTTCTCCTCCAGCATATAACTCAGTGCACTGTAGTTAGTTGTGCTGTTTTGTTTTTTTAACTTTGCATCTCACTTTCCAAGCTAGCTGGTTTCCATGATCCATTTCACAGAAGTCTGTGTCCTGTTTGCACACCCTAGCTTCTATCCAATCCATTTAACTTGAGGCATCTAACTGGGCAGTCTAAGTCAAATGCATTGCTGTCCTGGGCTGTCTATAGTTCCAAAATGTGATTCAATTCTTAAGTGGGTTGAATTACCTTTGGAAGTTCCTGTACCTGCCTCTGACAGCAAAGGTGCCTTGGGTAACACTGTTCCTAATTTAAGCAATGTCTGAAATTAGGTGGAACTGAAACAAGTCCCACAGACTACAAATAGGATGCTGGAAGACAGACGGCTTTCCAGCAGAACAGGCAGTTTCAACTGCAATTCAAATAGATGGGAAAGGGGAGAAAATTTCATTTTCATGAAACTCTGTTCATAACACATGGCACAGTACAGGTTGATGTTCTGGTTTTAATGATCATGCCATGAGCATATAATGCATCATAGTTTTAAAGAAATGCCTCCTTTGTACTAGTGAACTGAAATAATTATTTACTAGTGAGAAGCACAATAACCAGAGTGAAGGTCCCTGATCATTTATCTGTACTAAGAGACAGATCTGTCGCAAGAAATGTGTGTGATTAATATACAAAGTGGAAAAGAATATGCTATTCAAGGAACTGAGATCATGCTAAGGTAAATCATCTTAGATTACCAACGTGGAAAGCCAAGGCTGTGTTATCATGTAGCCTGATTAGAAATTCAACTATATTATTTTTTTCTTCTTTGATGCTTATAATAATATTCCTTGTTTTGAGTACTAAGCTCTCTTTGGTGTTTCCAGTTCTACAGAAGTGTGTAGCTTGGATTTTTCGCATCTATATGTGTTAAACCTCATCAGATGTCATATTGACTTTGAGTCCAAGTTAGTATCAATAAACTGGTGGTGTGACACTGATAACTCTTCATATCCAACCAACCCAAATAGAGAAATGAGGAGAAATAAGAATAGAGTCTTTGCTATACACCTGTTACAAAGGCAGTGCACATTAAAGCTTGCGTAGTCAGCAATATAGCAAAACACTTAATGACAGTGTTCACAATGCTTTTGGTTTGCACATAATATAAAAGCGATCAAAATATGTTGAGGTTTATGTTGGTTGTCTTTTTTTTCCACACTCTCAAAGAAATACAGCTTTATGGTAGTTCCAGTCAATAATAATTTCCTGGCACTCTAGCCTTTTCACAAATTTGTTAATGTCATATTGTACACTGCGTCCACAACCTTTTCCTGCTGCATGCTTGCAAGCGGCAGCTGTTTCATGTTGTTTTCCACTATGGCTGTCCCCAGACTTTATAGCCTCATCTTTTAACATTATCCTTCAGCTCAGTAGCTGACACAAATGCCCGGAAACCTGATTCCAAATGTATTTATGCAGGAAAAGTGAATGACTCTTTCCTTTGTTCTGGTTCCTGTAACACTGGGGTGATGAAGCTTATCAAATACAGCAACGCTTTGCCTTTCTGCTGAAGAATGAGTGAAGTAAATTAAACACAAATTTCTAGCAACTATATGAATATCACACATAGTCTCACACAACTCAGGCTAGAGCTATACGCACTGCTAAGTTGAATAATTAAATGGCATTTGATTCACTGTGTGCATGATGCCTGTCATAATATTCATTTCAACTACAAAATGTATAGCTTTTACTCTTCCATCATGACTAATTAGTAGTCCTCTCTGTCGCCTTCCATACAGAAGCAGACTATATGAGATTTCCACTTGCTATCGGGTAACACATTCCCTTCAGAACTAAAAGGTAAGCTGGAAAAGGTATGCCTGGACTACATGAAGCAAAACATTTAGGAGCAGACACAGGGAAGATGCATAATTGCTGAGCACCTGCCTGGAAGACAGTGGTCACTTCTAATCATGTAAAGAATAATTTTAATGAGAACACGTACAGAAAAAGCTATTATGGAAATGGAGATCCTATCTTTTGGGGGAAATTAGACAGCTTGACTTTTGTAGTCTAGCAAAATGAAAGATAATCATGGGCATGATAGTGAAACAGCTACACAACATGTGCCGGGATGACACTCGAACAACTTAAAAGAAATTTGTTGCCCCATCATGTGCAATTGCCTCTATTAATTGATGTGGGACACTGTTCTCCACTGCCTTATTCAGAATGCTCTAGCTTCCTTAGCTAGGACATTTAGAGGTTAATAATTTCCATTACCACCTACTTGCACCCTACTGTTTATAGCCACTGACTTGCACCTTTGAGATGTTCAAGGACTCAAAAAAGCCTGTGTTGTTTCAGCAGACTGAAATTTTGCATGGCTGGAGACCACTTCCTCTGGGAACTGTAGTAAAATCTGCTTTGGATTTGGTAGGAGAAACCCAGGTTACCTGTGTAGCTCCTGGTTTAAGTTCCTTGTACAAAAGAACTGATGCCAGCCCTCCCAACCTTATACCTTCTTACCCTTGTATTCAACAGTAATTAAGAATTTTTTACCTTAGAAAGCTATCCTTTCTTGCTCTTCTGTCTCTCCAACTTTCCTCTCTCATGCAAAGTTTTTGTTTTTGGCTCTTGCAGAATCAGAAATTAGCTCCAGCTGTTCCCTTTGTTATAATTTAGCACCTGGAAAAGGATTTGGTTTATATATACATGCATGACAAGGATTTATCAGAAGAAATTACCCTTAACTTACACCAATAACTACTAAATCGCCTTTATTGGTTTTTCAGTGCTTTAAAGTAATACAGAATATGTTACAAACCAGATTCCAGGTTCCTAAGAAAATTACAGGGCAAAGGAAATGTCTAATGATAGATTTTCCAAGACCACTTGCATAAATAATTAAAAATACTACTTGGCCTTAAGCAAATAGAAGGAGTTTGAGTCCTCATTGAATTCAGTAGCAAAACTTTTTTTTTACATCAGAGTAGAATATATCAGGATCAAGCAGTTCCTATATGATGCTGTTTAGCTTTGCACTGTGTGAATACAGCAGAATCATGAAAACAGTCACATTAGAAACACAATTTTAAAAAGCCTCAGAAATCTTCTCACAATCAATAAACTTAATTATTCTAAATTTAAAAAAAAAAAAAAAAAGAAGATTTCAATATACCGATTTTTATGGATCAAACAATTTAAAACTAAGCAGACAATTTGCAACAGACAGGAAAATCATCCATATATATAGCTGCTGAAAAAAATGTAATGTCATAATGAAGAAACTTTAAGCAGCAAATGTAAACAGTCTCCATATGCTGTTAATATAATGGGAAATTAGATATTTAATAAAAGAAGAGACTATCAATACCATATATCAGCACCTATCAATTCAGTTGTCTGCTTACTGGTGGATAGCATATCTTTTTATATAAATAACAAAAGGTCAAAATAAACAAAAACTTTTCCCATTTCAAATCAGGTTTGAAAGTTCAAAACTTACTTTTTTGCACAGAATGATCATTTGAAAAAATATTTGGTATAAACTTGTTAGACTTGTATCGGAGTAATTATTTTTAAAAAAAACTAGAAAAAAGGAAAAATATGAAAAGGCAACAAGTTGATATTCCAAAATAAAAGGTTCTTTTGACCTGGAAAATTAAAATATTGGTTTTTTTCCAAGGAGAGTTTTCTACTATAATCAATTAGGATTTATTGAAGAATGGAATGTTAAACGAAAAATGTAAATAAAGTAAGTATTTTTATGCATCATCTAGCCAAAATAATTTGAGAATAAACTAATATTAAAATTAAAACCTGAACACATAAATAAATCAATTAAAATTAAAATTAAACCTGAACACATAAATAATTTTCAAAGAAATATCTAAAGCAAAATTTATTTGTTAGATAGTAATATTTTACTACAGCAGTTCCCCGTGGATTCAGCTCTGATTGGGTTCCATTACAGCCAATGAACTAAAGCACACATGGATTCTTCCCCAGCACACTTCATATTTAACTAAACTAAGAAACATTTCCACTTTTGCTGAATCTGCAGATCTAATTTCTCTTGTAAATGTTACAATTTTTGATACTGAGAGACTTTAGATTTCTGTAAGACCTTAAACCATGAAAACAGATTGTAAAGAACTTACAGGTACATCACTATTTTGGAAGGTTTTACCAGTTATGTGTTCAATGATCAGAATTGTACCTGATTTCAAACCAGTGTCTCCTTCCTTATTTTGTTCTCTTTTGTGGTTGTTGTTTGTTTTCCAGGGAGAAGTTGTGTTTCCCGTGGGTAGGAACAGAAAATCTCATTGGCTCTTGTTTATGATCACAAACCTCTTGCAAGCTTAGGTTGAAGTCTTGGGAGTGCAGTATATGCATAAGACTGTTCATTCATTTATTAAAAAGAAATTTTAAAAATATGAAACATTCTAACCTTTTTTCCTTTGGGAAACCAAGGACACGATTTTTCTCAAGTTTTCTTGTTTGAAGTAACTCTGCCATATAGAAAACACTTGCTTCAGTTGATGATTTCTAGATTAGAGGTTGAAAAGAAACATTATGCAGCAGTTTCTATGAGTGTTTTGAAAATTTCTAGAAGACTCCGTCAGTCAGGGTTATTATTTGAACCTGAAAGGAGTATACTGTGAAAGAGCAACCTATCACCTTTTACAGTGTGAAGTATTATCTAACTCATATTAGCTCTGTATATGAACCAGGGGAAGTCTAATGCCTAGCAGGTCTCCATTACAAGGCAACTAATGCATAAATCCCTGTCAAACTGATAATTTTCCATTAATAAGATCTTCCTTCTCATGTTATCAGGTACTCGAGGACATTAATACAAGGAGCCAACTCCCTTGCTTTTTACTGAGCTTGGGTCCAAGTTCTCTGAACTTACTGATGGTCTTTGAAAAGATTTCTCATTATGCCCTGTACCTGCAGGTGACAGCTCGTGCAACTTGATAAGAATGCTACACCAGGGAAGAGTCTAAACACTTCAAAACAATTGGTGTTCTTAGGCAGTCTCCTTGGCAATTGCCATGGCATACATACAGGACCTGACAGCTCAGAGAGAGCTTTCCAAGCTTTATTTTTGCCTTCCCAGACTTAAGGTTGACCATATCTGTATGACAATGAAGTTCCCAGGCCCTTTGGAGATCTGAAATCAGTGTTTCTTGCTTGATCTGAGACAGTGGTTTCTAATGCATCTAAAGATCAGTGGAGTCAGGATCTAGATCATGTGATTTGTAGTCCCTTTCCCTGTGACAGTTTTCCTGCTTAGTATGTTAGTATCATAGGCCTTAAGTATCACAAGTTATAAGTAATAAATTACTTATATTATATTGTAGTGGGTCTGTCTGANGTAAACCCACCACATATATATACTAATATAAGTATATTTAATAATATAGTAATTACTATATTTAATATACTTTTCCAACGGACTACTCTGTGTCCCTGGGAGGGGTGTCACTCCTGGGAGGAGTGGCCCATGAGTAAGAGAGAATCATACCACTATAGCGGGTTAGTGGTTGTTTGCTGTTTACACTATAATCATAACATTTGGCAAGGAATCATCGTTCATATTTTGCAGAAAAAGCAGATACCGTGAGTAATTTCCATTACTCCATAACTGATCCAGCAGAATCCTAAAGCACAAGCATAGCAGAAAACACTTTTATTGATTCTATGATTATTAAACTATGTGTTCGTTTTGCTGAATCCATGCCATAAACTGAGGATTGGAAGTATGTCCAAGCACAACTCTGAAAGCTGCAGTGAGGTTACCTGTCCTACGTGAAAACAAAGTGTGTTGACACAACCACCTGAATGATGAATTAGTAGAAAGGCATTAGTGGCAATTTAATACTTTAGGCAAAGCATTGCTGCCAATTGATTAGAATTTTTTGTACAATGCCATAATCAAGGAAATAGCAATTAATAGGCAAAAGGATGGAGATACCTTTTTCCCCCACCTTATATTAAATTAATGATATAGGATATAACCCTAGGAAGACAATTTCCTTTAAAATTCCTTGGGGTGAAAAGGGCAGATTTACTGAAAATTGCTTCCAATATAACTTTCAGTGATTACTCTTGGGGTTTTTTTTCAGTTTTAAGAGCCATTTAAGAGTGTTGAAAGTGGTTTGACATATATTTTGCAGAAATGTACCTCAATCAAAATTTGAGTAGAGTAAAAAAAATATTAAAAGAACATGAACAAAGTATTTTTATAATAATAACTCGACTTTTAGATGCTTGCACTCTACTCCTTAATGTCTTATGGGACTTAATAACTTTCTATAGAACAGAAACAGAGAACTAAACCAACATAACTGAAAATATCTGTATTTAATCATAATCTTACATTGAAACGGAAAAAAATTAACATTCATACTTCAAACCACCTTGGTTTGTACCTGAAATGCACCAGCTTTAGTAAAAATAGCAAATTCAAAACTAAAGTAGAACAAGCAGAATGTTTTTTCTAATCTTTGTCTAATATACAAACACAAACACGGAAAACAACAGATGTTTACTTGGTTGGCTTGACACTGATTGTGGTATCTAAGGATATTTGACTCACATTCACTAAAGATGTGAAGCCTAATTGCATTTTTCAATCATTGCTTAAGATAGTGATGAAAGAATTGTACAGGTGCTGAGAAACAGTAGTAGTTTTTTGAATCTTTAAGATTCTTACTTGTTGGAAAACAGAGAAAAGAGTTCTTTTAAAATATTTTTTAACAATATACTAAGACCTCCCATGATACTGTTTGTGCTTTGCTTGACACAGGAAAAGAGTGACAAAAATCCTCAAACTGAACACATAGGGATGCTGCTGTTTTTCATAGTTGTGAATGGGATCTAAATTTCATTGAAGTGTAGGTCTAGGTGGAAAAGAAAAAAGAAAACTAAACTCTGTACTGTTTCATGAAAATTAATGAAATTTCAAAATATACTTTGTTTAGCAATTGCTGTAAATTTAATTGGCATAGAATAAAAACAACCTTAGAAAATGTTTCATTTTTTTTTAAAGTGTATACACCTTGATTAAGGTACTCAAAGCTTGGTGCTTATACTCTTTATTCAGTTCCTGGAACTAAAGAAACTATCTCTTCTACATGACTTCCCTACACCTACACGAGCCTCTTACTTACTAAGCAGTCTTCACTGAAATTGATTAAATTTGCATTAGATTCCCCATCCCATTGCCATTTTTTCATTTTAAGAAAATGTCATTCAATCATATGTCTGTGTAAGACACTGCAATTAGGGCCTGAGATTGCTTCCACATTAGAATGAATAAAAACAAAAGAGCTTGCTTAGGCAAGGATTTTATTGGACCTTGTTGTTAGAGAAATGTGGTATCCTGCTACATGACACCTCATTGTATTGATTGGGCTTTCACATTCAGTGAATACATCATCTTTAACTGAGTGGAGCCCTACTATGGAGCAGATTAAGAGTAAAGCAAAAGTGAATTGACAGGAAGGTTATCTTTTCTCCCCCTTCTACATCTTCAGAGAACCATGACAACCTGTTTCTGCAGCTACAATAAATGACAATTTTCATCTTCCACCAAAATTGTATGCATATTTTTTTAACAATGAAGCAAAAAGAGAAGGGGCTTTTTTTTTGCCTGAACTGCCATCTTCTTTGGATAACAGTATTTTCAGTTGCTTCTAAAATGTCCAGAAGAGTCTTCCCTTCTGGTTGTAACTAATTTCTCTGGCAAAAACCCCAATATTTTCATTGGTCATTCACCCGCCCACTCTTCCAGTTGAAAGTTACCACTGCAAGTACACTGCGACATTTAGAACAGAATTTCAACAATAAAAGATGTATCTGCTCCAGTGAGTTGAGATTACTAAGGCTTGTATCCCAGGAGAAAAAACTCATCCGGGAAAAAAAAAAAAAGTCAGTATAGTGAAGGACAGGACAGAATTTCCACGTGTAAGTTCAACACAGGGATCAAAAGAATACTTCTTACAGCTCAAATACTGCTGATTTTTTGAGAGGGAGGAAGGGAAGGAAGTGAAAGGAGTGAAAGATTTCAGTGGACTTAGGCTGGTTTGTCTATTCATTTACACTGGAAAGGGCTCAGTGTGAGGGACTCCCCCTAAAGATTCCTATCATCAAGATTTTCTCTACCCTCAAAAGGGACAGAGTTTTCTCCATTAAGAAAGGCATAGCCATGGTGAACTCAGCACATATGAAGACAGTTTCGGATTTGATCTTAAACTTTGATTTGACCCTGTTCCCATGTCTCTATTCTTTTTCCTAGAGTTAATCCACAGGCTCAGAGAAGAGATTACTTGTATCCCATTGGAAAAAAGTCCACTTAACATGCTCTGGTGGTAATAGTAGATCCCCAAAAATCTGAAAATATTAACCTTATGCTGATTGCATCCCTCCAAAGGAAAAATAGTGGTTTGGTATTTTTGTAGATATGAAATCAGTCATGATGTTAATCCAGGTTCAGTACTTTAGATACCAAAGCCTGAGGAAAGGCCAAACAAAGGCTTTACTGTGAAAAAACTCCACCTGTAAATTCTGAGATTTGTTAAAATCAACACCAAGACTGCTTTAAATGTCTTCCATTTTTTTCTAAGCAATCAAAATTCAGATTTTATTTTTTTTTCTTATACCTGGCCAGTATCTCTGGGTGTTATATTTGGGACTTATTGTGTCTACTTTCTTGAAACAGCAGCAGTTTTCTGGCCTGAAACATTCTGCTATGCAAATGCACAAGTTTTGTGATAAGCACAGCTCATGTCCCAAAGGTACTTTCGGCCCACAGGAGGTATCTCTTTTTAACATATTTAATCATTTTACCCTGAGTATAAAAAGATTATTTTCTATCAAAAATGTAAGTATTCTGCAAATACCAGTACTTAAAGAACCATGGAACATCTCATTTCATTACTTTCTAGGGTCACTTAGGTTAACATGACCGTTTAGATAAAAAATATATCTGGATAGTTGCAATAGTAATGAAAGCAGTAGTAATTCATTTCATTGAAACTTTCAAAGTTTGCTACGCTTACATAGAAAATACTTTTGTTACTTCAAGTCAGGTTATTCTCCTGTTTGAGATTGCTCTTGTATACAGCTAGCCATTTCTTTAAAAAACTATGTCTTGATAACCTTTCATATTTCTAACGGAAACCTGAGAAATTAGATGAGTCACACATAATTGAAGTCTCACATTTAATAGTCTTAGTTTCCTTTTGAAAAATACTAGTGATGTCATAAATTAAATTGTTGTTTACAATTATTTTCTTTATCAATACTTTAATAATTTTCTTTTATAACTTACTTTTAGCTTTGTGTAATATACCTGTAAGTGCAAAAGAATACTGAATAACTTATTAATGATATCATAAGCTTCTAAAGCAAAGAGATCAAATGTGAAAGCTAGTTCCATGAAGTAAAAGCTGTTTGGCTTTGAAACTATTTTCAATCAATCTTGATTCTTTCTCTGTTGTATTGCATTATCAGTAGTACCAGACATTTGGAAACAACATTTCTATGTTTGGACACAACCTTTGTATGTATCTAAACATTTTGTAGTGTTCAGATGCCAAAATGCAAAACATCAACAGTATTTTTTGATCAAGGGCAGAAAGAAAATCTTATATCCAATATTTTGTATAAAATATTTCCTACAACTGACGAAAAAACCCACACCATGTAATGTGTTTAGAAAATCTACATTAATGCAGATTTGAAGGGGTTAAAGTTCTGTTCAAAGAACAATTTAGAAAACTTGTATTCTGTCAAATATTTGGCAAAATTCAGGTAAAGAAAAGCTTTCAAATATTCAAAACTCTATAAAACTTCTAAAAACATTGTCTCTGTGTGTGTAGATATAAATAATATAGCACTAAATTTTAAAACAGAATGAAGCCCTGACTTTTTCCATATAACTTCCCTTACATAATGGGATTTTTTTAAAAGAAAAAGTATTTTAGAAAAAACAAGGAAAATTTCCAGAGAAGATAAGCAAATATTTTGAAGAATATCAATAGGCATAAAAATTTGAGATCTGTAGGGTCATAGCTATCAGCTGACTTCAAATCATCTTTTCTTCAATTTGTAATTTGAATTTAACATCCTGACAAACTTTTTTGAAAATAGAGAGCTGGGAATATATGCTAACAACCACTTGATCTGAAAGAGGAAATAAGTGCTGGAATAATATTCATGATCACAGGCGCTAGAATTCATACGAGGTTTCCACCATCCTGATATCTGTTGAAAAGGCAATAGGAATGGGTACAAGCAATCCAGGAGATTTCTGGAGTGTATTGAAGTCAATTCCTTAGTGTAGATAATACTTAAGGTAACTAGGGAATTTACTTACTAGGACAAGAAGGAGCTGGCTGAGGATGTGAAGGTCAAGGGCAGATTTGCAATCAAGTGATTGAGACAGTGTAATTGCAGTCCTGGGCTGTAGGAGATTAGATTTCAGATTATTCAGGGTTCTTCTTGTTGGGAACACATAGGATACTTCTCTGAAGAGCAAAAATGTGCTCAAAATTATTCATTGATTTTCAAGGAAAATAAATGCACAAAGTTGGGCAAGTGAAGCAGAAAACCAGAATGGATGAACAGGAAGCTCCTGACTGAGATCAGTTGGAGAAGTGAAGTCCTCATAGGGTGAAGGCAAGAGAAGTACAAAGATATTGTTCACAGAAACATAGAAAGGTTTGAGTTGGGAAGGACCTTAAAGATCACCTAGTTCCAACACTCCTGCTGTGGGAAGGGACACCTCCACTAAAGCACGTTGCGCAAAGCCCCCATCCAACCTGGTCTTGAACACATTCAGTGATGGAGCATCCACAACTTCTCTGAACAACCTGTTCCAGTGACTCACCACTCTCAGAGTTAAGAACTTCTTCCTAATTTCTAATCTAAATCTACCTTCTTCCAATTTGAAGACATTACCCCTCATCCTACCACTAGAAGCTCTTGTAACTACTCCCTCCCCAGCTTTCTTGCAGGCCCCCTTCAGATACTGGAAGGCAACAATAAGGTCTCCCTGGTGACGACTTTTCTCCAGGCTGTCCTGATAGGAAAGGTGTTCCAACCATCTGATCATCTTTGTGGCTCTCCTTTGTACCCTCTCCAACAGGTCCATGTCATTCTTGTGTTGGGGGCTCCAGAGCTG
>VYZX01016939.1:125273-143058 GCA_013401335.1 Brachypteracias leptosomus | reverse complement strand
GCCCTTCTCTGGCCACGCTCCAGCCCCTCAAGGTCCTTCTGAGAGTCATGGGCCCAAAACTGACCCCAGGATTCGAGGTTGGGCCTCCCCCATGCCAAGTACAGGGGGACAATCCCTGCCTTAGTCCTGCTGGCCACACTAATGCTGATCCAAGCCAGGATGCTGGTGGCTTCTTGGCCCCCAGGACACACTCTGGCTCATCTCCAGCCCCTGTTATCCAACACCCCCAGTTCCTTTTCCATTGGGCATTTTCCAGCCATTCTTCCCCCAGCCTGGAGTGTTCAGGGGGTTGTTGTGGTCCAAGGGCAGGACCTGGCACTTGGCCTTGTTGAAACTCATCCCATTGGCCTTGGCCCATTGATCTAGCAAAGTGTTGTCGTGCCAGGCTGGAAGATGCTGGCTGTGTGCATGGCAGGGAGAGCATTGCAGGGTGCCATGGGGAGTGTAGGGGATCCCAGGGGAATGCTGTGAGATCTTACAGGGTTAGGGAAAGCTTTGTGTTAAATTGGGTGACATTCTCTGAGGTGGTTGTTGTGGTGACCCAGCTGCAGCTGGTGTGTGGGGATGTGTTTTACTGGGGTTTTGTGTTGTGAAACTAGAGCCTGGGACTGATACCCTGAAAAGATTCAAGAAAGCTGGAAGTAGCTGTGTCTGTAACGTGACAAATAAAATCCCTGGATCTGAGAAAAGCTCTGCTTGCAATTTTAGTATGCAAATGAAGCATCCTGAAATGTGCAGCTGCCCCCTCTAAAAACTGATCCTTCCTATTCATGTCCTTGTTTGAGGCCTCCTCAGTTTCAAGTCAGAAAACTGAGAGAAATCTGCCAAACTAGGAAAATAAAAGATGAACCAAAGGTTATTTTGTACAGAGGGACACTGGGAGGGATGGAGACTCTGTGCAGGTTCTTACCCAGTAGTAAAACCTCAAATATTAGCTAGAAACTGGAAAACACCACGAGGACTGTGGATGGACAAAGCATAGAGCAGTGTTTTGGTTCAGCATTCTCCATGCTGGGATACTTGCAGTGGAAGGGTTTAGACTGTCCATATTCAGCTCCGTTCATGTGTCTCCTCCAGACGTGGCAAGCTGCAGAGGGAGTCAGACTTCATGGCCAGTGTAGACAGCAGCTGGATCTCCTGGGGTGTGGGAGTCTTCATTCTGAAGCCCCTCAAGTGGACTCTCTCCAGTGTGCTGGGTGACAGTAAAATACCTGAGGAAGAGGAGGTTCTGATTTATGTGGAGCTGCTTCAGGTGAGTGTCACTGAGAGTTTCCTCAAAATCATGCATCTCCAGGAAAATTGGGAGTCATTTTATATGCTAGCAAGGAAAGATTAGGGTTGAATAGACCTTCATTTGTGTTTAAAAGCCTGTGGAGAGCTGGAGTAACTTGGGGAGAAGAAGTAGTTTATATCTATAGATGTTCCTTGAAACTAACACTAACTTAGGCCTGAAACTAAGGCTTTTATTTGGTGTGTTGTTAGTGGTAAAGCTGTGGGCTGCCTTGTGAATTCACATAGAACCTTCCTAGTCTGACTGGACACTGCAGAGCTGACAGTTGAGATCTTAAATCCCTCATAGTTAGTCCTTCTCTGTGTTAAAATCAGCACCAAGATTTGCTGCTGTTGCATGAAGTGGAATCTAAATGACTGGGACTAGCAAGAGCTCTTTGGATGTGCTCCTTTATTTGGAGTTAGAGCAGTGATGTTTCCCAGCTGCAGGGGGTTTTCCACAGCTCTTTCAGAGGGTGTGAGACCTTTGGGAAAGGTGCCTGGAAAACCACAAGCCTTGATGTGGAATCTGGGGGTGGATGAGAAGAGTTATTTTGTATGTTCTGAAGTGGACCAAAGCTCTCACTCAAAATGGGGAAAAACTTCCTGCCCAATTATGAATGATGCAAAATGACTCTGTGAGTACATGTGTGGATTAAAGAGAAGGATTTCTTTGGCTTAAACTTGGGAGGTGGGACATGACTTCAGGAAGTGCAGAGGAGGCCAACTTGCTAGGGGACAACATAAGAACTCCAGAGGCAGCATTTGCACAGGGGGTGAGCAGAGTAGTTCTGGTTCCTGTGGAAAGCTGGGCTGGTTTTCACTCTATTAATAGGGATATTTTAAAGCATTGTTGTTGTTTTTGAGTGCTACAACTCATTCTGAAAGTCCATCTGTCCCAAAATAGGACGTCTCTAACTTTTCACTTCTGGTGTGTGGGAGGAAGCAGGTGTGGGCTTGGCAGTAGCTGTGGGAGGAGGCAGAGCGGGGTGGGAACTCACATCCAGCTCTCTTGCTTCCTCTCAGGAGAAGGCAGAGGAAGTTTATCGCCTCTACCAGAACTCAGCCCTTTCTTCTCACCCCGTGGTTGCCCTCTCAGAGCTGCGTTCCCTCTGTGCTGCTGTTTGCCCAGATGAGAGGACATTCTACTTGTTGCTGCTCCAGCTGCAGAAGGAGAAGAGGGTCACGATCCTGGAACAGAACGGAGAGAAGGTACAGGGTAAAGGTGACTGCTTTTGGGTGGTATAATCCCTGTCTTGCATTTCATCTGGCTGCAGAGGATGCTTTATGGGTGAAATATGGGTTTCTGGGCTTGGAAAAGGAAATTCTATGTACTCCAACATCATAACGTGGTTATAGATGAGGTTAAATCCTTGTTTTTGCATGACAGGTTCTTCAAACGTTTCTAATATTACTCTGTAATTTAACAGTGAGAAAATTGGCAGGTACTATAGTTGTCTACCTGCAGTGGTCTTACCTGCACCTGTTCTCACACTGGTGTTAATTGATCCTGCATAGTTTAATATTAGATTATATGGTGACTGCTGCCTCCTCATTGCTCTATTACAAGTCTTAACCTGGGGGTGTAAAAGCATCTTTTCCTCCCATCAAGGTATTTCACAGCTTCTGGAGACGAGTGGCTTGAGTGTGTGGTTCTTTTTTGCCTTAGATAGTGAAGTTTGCCCGAGGTCTTCATGCCAAAGTCTCCCCAATGAATGATGTGGACATTGGAGTGTATCAGCTGATGCAGAGCGAGCAGCTGCTGTCACAGAAGGTGGAGTCCCTTTCCCAGGAAGCAGAGAAGTAATTTGGGGAAGGGTGGTGGGAAGAACGTCTGTGTGTTGTAGAACTCTGTGTTTCTGGGGTGTAGTTAGAATGAAGCTGCTGCCTGAAAGTGCAAGTCACGCTCTCCTGTTCAGTAACATCCCCTCAGCCACATGCCAGGGCAGACTTCCAGGCTTTGTTTCTTGTCCCCATGAAAACAACATGCAGAGAGTGGCTAGCAGAAGTTTTTGCCAAGATCTGGAACACGTTCAAAGACCTCTTCTGAGAAGCAATAATAGCTTAAGGGTGGTTGTATCTGGAAGGGGATATTACCCAGTTGCCTCTGGACCAGAGCAAGGTAGTGAGGGTGGCTGCTGATTTGTGAAATAACTGCTGCCTGCAAAGGAATCAGCTTCTTTTCCTTCTTGCATCTGTACAGGTGTAAAGAGGATGCCAGGAGTGCTTGTAGAGCTGGGAAAAAGCAATTGGTAAGTGCAAGTTAAGTGGCTTGAAGCTGGTCCATAACTGCAGATAATGGCCAGGGTTAGACGTTGTCTGTTTGCACTTGGAATCATAGAATTGTGAAATCATAGAATCATTATGGTTGGAGAGGACCTCTAGGGTCATCAAGTCCAACCTTCATCCCAACACTTAAACGTGTTGAGGGCCAAAGGTCTCCTTGAGGTGAAGATAAGAATATATTTGTCTAGAGTGAGGTGCTGAAGAGAAATGGAACTATCCAGCTCTTCAAACTGTGTCTTGCTGCACAGGGATTGCTGGTTGGGGTTTTTTCTTACACTTCCTTTGGCTGCTGCCAGGTTTGTGATGCAGGTCTGTTCTCTGACAGGCACTGAGGTGTTTGAAATCCAAACGAAGGACAGAAAGGCGCATTGAGGAGCTGCACTCCAAGCTGGATGCAGTGCAGGGGATCCTGGATCGCATCTACGCCTCCCAGACTGACCAGATGGTAACCTGTTCATTTTTATCTTGTGCTCCTCACTTTAGCCCCACTCTCCTCATCCCTGCTGCTCTACCTGGTGTCTGAGGGGTGCCTGAGGGCTGGTGGGGTTTGTTCTCTGCTCGAGGAAACAGCAAATCTGCCCTTGGGGTATCACCCTGAATAAACCTTGTGGCTTTTGGCTGATGTTTCTCTGAGGGCCCTCCTTGGGCCTCGAGAGAAGCTTTCACAGCCTGGTGTTTGTTCTAAGTTAACATTGTGCCTCTTTCTCTTTTATTTGAAGGTATTTAATGCCTACCAGGCTGGTATGGGAGCTCTGAAGCTGTCTATGAAGGATGTTACTGTGGAGAAGGCAGAGAACCTGGTGGATCAGATACAAGAGGTACTGAAATAAGAGCACATCTAAGCAGGTGGTGTGTAGATGTGCACAGTGGGCTTGCCCAGCTGTTAATGCTGAGGCTTTGGGTGCTGTTTGGTTAATATTCCATATGTCACCAGAGCAAACTGACTTCATCCTGGTCATTTTAGATCAGCCACCAGAGGCCTTTCAGCTAACTGGCTGTGTTTGGGTTTATATATTTGCATTTATTGCTGGCTGGTAATCACAATTTGTGTTAAATTTGTGCATTTCCTATGCTCTTTTTTAGCAATATTGTGTGAGCACACAGCTCTCCTGGAAAATATATAGTGAGCTGTATTAAAAAGAAAGAAAAGCCATATCTTTGGAGCCTGGAATGCAACTATATGCTTAAAACCAGGGTCTTAAAACTGCCTAGCCCATAATCTTCTCAATTCAGCAAGGGAAAGGAGACGAGTCTATTCTGAATGACTTGCAATGAAGAGAGTAATCTGTCTGCATAAGCTGGGCTGAAAAACAGAAAAGGATTATTTTTTAGCAGCTTCAGCTCCACGTACTTAAGTGGTGACTTCAACTACTGAGCTGAGGGGCTGTCTGTAAAACTTGATAGCTGGGATGTGTTTTCCTGATTTTTGTTAACCTAAGCTGCAATACAGGCAAAAGCTGAAGTTAGGGGATTTATATCTTACTATGAAAGTGCTTCAGGTTTGATCCTCAAATATGTTACTTGATCTTGTAGGACTTTAATAATCTTCTATATTAGTGCTTTGGCTAGTGAAAAACCAGTGGTGTTGGAAGTCTCTGTCACTAGGATCTGCTGCCTTTAAGTCAGCTTTTGATTATTTTTGTTTAATATTTCTACCTTTGACACAGGTAGCTATAATAAGTGTAAAATCAGCTTATATTCTATATCAAACACTGTGTTTTTCCTCAGCTTTGTGATACTCAAGATGAAGTCGCCCAGACTCTGGCTGGAGTGGGGATCAATGGTCTAGGTACGTTTGGGGGTTTTCATCCCATCCTCATCTTCTCCTGCCACTGCCTTTTGTGCTTCCATCCCTCCCTCCTCACATCTCTCCAGCCCTCCTTGCTGGGAAGATGAGCTCTTACTGGAATACCAGAGATGTTGCTACTGGTGCCTTGAGAGGGAGAGAGAAGTGACAAGTCTTCTCTGAGAGTGGGGAATTGGTGCTTGTGCATCTCCAAATCTCTGCATGCTGGTGGATTTCAGTTCAGAGTTGTGTCATGTTGATCCAAATCTATTTTTGGAGTGGCTGCTGCTTTGTTTTTTAAGTGCTGATCTTTTTTTCCCTCTGGCCTGTGGGATACTGCAGCTTGCTTGTCTCTGCTGAAATGTTTTCTCACCCTTAGATGCCTCAGCACAGAAGTTTCTAAAGGAACAGCTTCTTGCTGAGATCAGGGCTGAGTTTTTGCCTTTAGAAGCAGCACAGGGAGTTCCTTGTTAGGAGTAATGATGGATGGGAGTAATAATACCTCAGTTAAGCTTGGGACTGTGAAGATGCTGCTTATTTCTGCTTGGAACTGACTGTTTTCTTTAATCAGCAGAGATGGACACGGAGGAGCTTGAGAAGGAGCTGGACAGTCTCCTCCAGGACTCGACTAGGGAGCCTGTGGATCTGCCTCCTGTCCCCCAGAAGGTGCTGAACCCACCCATTTCTGATGCTGAGCTTGAAGCTGAATTGGAGAAGCTCTCTGTTTGTGATGGAGGTATGGATGTCAGTGAATCCTGCTGTGTTTAGGATCAGGTTGGACTTGGGAGGTGTCCCTGCCATGGCAGGAGGGTTGGAACTAGATGATTTTTAAGGTCCCTTCCAACCCAAACCATTCTGTGATCTGTGGATCTCTAGCAGAACTAAAATCTGAGCTGGAATCTTTCCCATTTCAGTTACATGATGGGAAACCAGCTCTCCTGGAACTCAGTGGCATTGGCTTTGCCTTCCAGACTCAATCCTGAGGGAACTCTCCTTGCTAGAAGCTCTGCCTGGACTTTTTGCCATGGGGTCTAGGGAAACTTGAAGGCTTTATGAAGGGTCTTAATTATTTTTTGTCCTTGTTTAACAAGGCCTGTACAAAGCCAGGCAGTGGCTGGTTTGTGTCCTGTTAGTGGTCATGAAGTAGACCAGCATTTTCATGCTTGTGGTTGCCACACACCATTTTCTCTGTCCTAGAATGCTCACTATGTGTTACAGGTATGATGTCTGCTTAAGCTAGTACTAAACTAGTCTTTATTTAATAACACTGAGTAACCTGGGCTTGAACCACATGTGGAGTTTTCCCTAGACCTGTCTTGGACAGGCCTGAATAGACTTTAATTTTCCTTTCAGGAATCTGTTAATTACACAGGACTGTCCATAGTTCTCTTGCTGTTTGGGCAGCTGATACTCTCAAGCTCAGAGCAGAAGAATGCACTGAAATACACATCCCAAAACAGGGGTTTCCATGAGAATGCAGTTGAATATTGAAGCACTGAAATTGTATTTGTTAGGTATGGACGTGGTTGGTCGAGCCCCTCTCACTGATGAAAACTGATCTCTTTCTGTTGCAATTTTCTTTCTAGATTTGGCACAAAAGACTCCCTCTGCTTCCTCTGAACCCAAAACAGCCCTGGGACTGAATCTCTAAAGACCCCACAGCATCCTGTTGCTGCAGTTGGAGAAGTTGTCTTAAGGTTCCTTAACTAATGACTAGAACTCCTGGGGAGAGGAGCAACACCCCCCTGTTCTTCATGGATATCACTTTGCTCAGCAACAGGATCTCCTGCCATGACAATCCACTCTGGACCTGGCCCCAGCTGGTGTTTGTCATCTCTGTGCCAACGTCTGCACTGGTCTCAATTTGACTTGTGATCCCAAGTCACTCGGCGACATCCAGTCTTCCCATCTGGGACCACAACTCACTATTCTGCCCAGTGAAGAGAAACTCTCTGTCCATAACAGTGCTTGGTTTTTGGGTTTGGGTTTTATTTATGGGGTTTTTTTTGCCTTTGCTGTGGCCAGTGTTGAGACTCTGAGCCCCAGCAGTGTTGCAGTCGCTCCACAGTTTGGCTGTTTGTGTGGTTGTTTGAAACACTTGGCACACACAGTGCTGTCCTTGACATAAATTATCTGCAACGAGCTTAAACACCTGTTGGTAGTTCTGTCCCTCCCTGTCTGTATCTTGCACGGTCGTGGGCAACTAGATGCTGTAACTGTTCCTTTGTAGGAGGTTTTGGTGCTGCTCTAGAGGGCAGCAATTGCAAGCACAAGATTAAAAATAATTCCTCTTTCTGTAACGACACTAAGGCCTTAAAAGGGAGACCTGCAAAAGATTGGAAATGAAGGAGTTTCTTGGGCTGCCTGTGGTGACAGAGGTTTGCAGGCACTGAAATACAATTTTCTGCTTGCTCTTACTTGGAATTTGGGCTGTTTGCTGGGTTTTTTTGTATTTTTCCTTGTTTGCAGAGCTGCTTGGGAGCTGCAGGGTGATCAGCTTTGAGCTCTCACACAGAGTGATTTGATGGGAGGAGAAGGGATGCACCATTTTTAATTGGAGAGCAGAGTTTCCTACAACACTTTGCCTTCAGTCTCCATGTTGCAATTCCCCAAGCTTCTGGGTTACCAGAAAGCCCCAAAAAGAAAACCCTGTAAAAGTTTCTACTAAACCCCAAGCCCAGCAACTGAAGGTGCTTTTTAGAGGCTGCCTTTACCCATGAGAATTGAAATTATCATCTTTTGCAGGTCGCTTTTTTACCATGCACATGGAAGAGCAGAAAGCTCATTATCTAACATGAATAAATTAATTCTTTCAGGAGAGGAATGTGCTATTAACGGGGCTTTCTGCACACAGAGCCTGTACGTGGCAGGGGAGTGACTGGGGATGTGTGGATCCATACCCAGCCCTCCTCTCCCTGCCTCTGAATGTATTCCTGTCACCATTCCAACGCTGCCTCCCACACCAAGCTCCACGTGGATGGTGAATGGGGCTGGAGATCCCTTGTCCTGTTAATTATTGGCAACCCAGCGTTGGCCCCAGGGGACAGGGGGAGAAATGAGAGGTGTCACTGGGGTGCTGTGTTGGCTCTGGCTTTGCTGTTGCTCTGCCAGAGCCAGGCAGCAGGTTGGGCAGGCTGCAGAGGGAATTGTGTGGGATGCCTTCAAGCTCTGTATTCCTTTCCTTTGTCAATAAGCAGGAGAAAAAACCACGGTGGCTTCTGCCTACGTGTAATAAAGGGGAGGAACCAGAGTCCCTTGTGGTGCCTCCTTTTTCCCCTGTGCCACAGGTCTCTGCTACGTCAGAGCTCTTCCAGCTGTGCTGCTGCAGCTATAAAGCTTGTCTGCTGAAAGGACACGGGTGGTTTCTTGGGATTCTTTGTCAAAAACCAAATTGAGTAGGTGCAGTCCCAGACTTTGGTTGCCCAGAGCCTTTTCTCTGTGTTTAGAACAGCCCAGCAGTTATTGTGCTTTTGTAAAAGTTCTCTGTTCTTACCAACTAGCCTCTACTGGCTTTTGGTTGTGACACCTTGATTTTGAGAGTATCACTTTGGAGAGGCTTGCTGCTTTTGCTTTTTGCAGCCCATTTTATCTTCTCACTTCCCATTGTTGCACGTCTCAAAGGTGCAATTTCAGGGCTTGCTCAGATCACAGCCCTTTGAGTCCCCTTGTTGTGGCCGTGGAAGAAACTCTGCCAGGGAATCCACACTCCTGATGAACCTCTTGGTTTGGTACTGAACAATGTGCAAGCCTCATTCTGGGTAGTTTTGGTCCATTGTAATTAATCTGAGGAGACTGGCACTGCTTTTTTTCCTCTAACGACAATGAATCTAAGTGTAGCAACCTGGTGTATAAATTCCAAACGAATTAATCTGATATTAAGATGCCTGAGGTGAGGTTTGGGTTTGCAGGCAGCCAAGCCTGTTTCCTCTGGCAGGAGGCTGGATGGGACCTGGGGTGCTGGTCCCAGGAGAGCAACTGGTTTGCTGCAGGGGCAGGCAGGGAGGAGGAAGCTTCTTGTTCCTGTCCTTATCTCGTGTTCTCTACAGCTCACACCAGTATCACTGCATCTTCTCTTAAAGGATCTAACTATGCCTCATTTCTCCCTGTTCTCAGAACTTCTCTGGAAGTGCAGAGTGATTCCTGCAGGATTAAACCCTTTCCTGGAGTTCTGGCATGCAGCTGAGCCCAGCATTCTGGAGGAGGCACTGAAGAGTTAAACCCGAGCAGCTGCTGCTTTATTTGAAGTGGCTTCTAATTTTCTTCCTTTGATGCAAAGTGGGGAATGTAATCAAGATGGCTGAATGGAGAATTTTAAGTATATTTTGGTGAGACAGCAGGGAAGGGAAATAAGAGGGCAGCTTCTTGCTGGGTGAGGAAATGAAATATAAAAACCTCGAGCTGAATTGCCACCTGACTGGAACCTTATCATGTTGGAGTGCTGTTTAAAATAGCACTTAACTTGGTTCTCAGGGAAAAAAATAAGTGCTTATGTGAGGAAATGTTCAGTAATATAATGCAGTTTTCTCTGTGGAGAAGCAGGCAGGGGGAGTTAACCTGTGAACACGAGCAACTGTCTGGGTTTTGTTGGAGGAACTCTTGTTTTGTTTGCTGGTGACAGCAGAGTTAAAGGTCCTGCCTTCCTTAGGTGTGTTCTGAGAGGCACAGAAATTGGGTGATGTGTTGGATCCCTTCCCATCCCACCTTCCCCTGCCAGCCCAGCTTTGAATGGCTGCTTCTGTGTGCAAGATGCTTTCTCAGATGTTTTTAAGCTCCCAAGGAAGAGGAAGGTTCCTTGTATCTCGAGGAATGAGTTCCTGGAATGTCTCCTGGCTTAGCAGGGGCAACCTGAGTGTGCCCTGAGCTGCCAGCCCCAGGCTCTGCTGTGATTTAATGCTGAACAGGACACCTGCCATCACTGTCCTCTTGGAGAGCAGTGAAGGCAGCATGTTCTTGATGTCTGGCAATGTAGAACTCAAAATATTTGTGCCCTGTAGAAGGAATAGGATAAAAATGCCCTTTGGAGTACAGGAGACAGTGTCCCTGCACGGCTTAGAGCTCTGCCTGGGTCCTGGGGTGTCAGGGCCATGAGGTGGCCCTTCTGTTCCTCTCATGTATCATAGAATCACAGACTTGTTTTGAGTGGAAGAGACCTTTGAGGTCAAGTCCACCAATTCCCCCATCCCTGCCAGGGCACCACTAACCCCTGGCCCTCAGCACCACATCTCCAGCCTTGGAAACCCCTCCAGGGATGGGGACTCCACCACTGCCCTGCCCAGCCTGGCACAGCCCTTCACAACCTTGCAGGTAAGAAATTGTTCCTCAGATCCACCCTCAACCTCCCCTGGCACAACTTGAGGCTGGTTCCTCTTGTTCCTTGGGAGAAGAGCCCGACCCCCCGATGGCTCCAGCCTCCTTGCAGGGAGTTGTGCAGAGCCAGAAGGTCTCCCCTGAGCCTCCTTTGCTCCAGGCTCAACCCCCCCAGCTCCCTCAGCTGCTCCTCCCCACTCTCCTGCTCTGGACCCTTCCCCAGCTTCCTTGCCCTTCTCAGGCCCCGCTCCAGCCCCTCAAGGTCCTTCTGAGAGTCAGGAACCCAAACCTGAGGTGTGGCCTCCCCAGCTCTTCACCATGAAGCCCTGGTGAGGAGGCAGGAGCTGTCCTGGCACAGCAGCCCCATGGCCCGGCTTGTGGGTGCCATCTAGCTGCCCTCCCTGGCATAGGCACTTGGCAGGAGGAGGCTGCAGACAGTGGAACTAATGAGGCTTAATTAAACAAAGCCTTGGGAATTAAGTGCTGTGACATGCTGGCAACAAGCTCCTTTAAGCCATCACAAAGCGAGCGTGCTGTTTACTCTAGGAGCGAGTCTTGGAGCTGTGTCTTCAAGGGAATAATCGTGCCCTTGTTTGAAAGTTGTTCTTGGGCAGCTCCTGCTCTATCTGGGCTTATGCAAAGCCTGGGGCATGGGGTCAAGTTAATTAATTCTCGGTGAGGCTGAGCTGCCTGGGGATGGATTGGCTGCTGCTTGCTTCAGAAGCCGAGTGTGCAGCAGAGGTCGTGGGGAGCTACAGCAGCCATGGGTGTGAGGAGGGGATTCATGCTGAGAGGGATTTGGGGGTTTGGATGGATTTAGGATCATAGAATTGTCAGGGTTGGGAGGGACCTTAAAGACCATCTAGCTCCAACCCCCAAGCTTTGGCTTTTCTTCCCCACCTTGGCCAGTTGATCAGTAGAGCAGGTCCCTGTTCAAGCAGCTCTTACTGTGCTGGCTCTCGAGGAAACTTGTCTCCTGAAGGGTTTTTCTGGCAATTCTTGAACCCTTTTGCTTTACTTACAAAGGGATGGGTTCCAAGGCTGAACCTAGACTTGGTTTCTAATAGAATCACAGAATGGTTTGGGTTGGAAGGGACCTCCAAAGGTCATCTAGTCCAACCCCCTACAAGAAGCAGGGACATCTCTACTTAGGGTGGCCACTGTTTGCTAATAGGGCTGGAAAGACATCTTGATTTTTTGGTGGATGTTTTCAGCTGTTGGTTGATTGCTGGGGTTATAGATAAAGTGGGATTAGCTGGGAATTAAAGGAGGAATGATGAACTTGATAAGAGAAGCGACTGTGTGTCACTTTAGTGAAAGTGCTCACATTTATTCAGGATAAAATACTGATCAGAGTGGTGCTCAGCATCCTCTTTGGTTCTACACGTAACCTCTGCTGAAAGAAAGGCTGAAAAATGTTCTGACACCTTAAGAAAAATTTCATATTTGCACAAGCTTTTTTTTTTGTCTGTGTGGGTTTTTTCCTTTTTAATTTTTTTTTTTTTTCCCCTGTGGACTTAAAGGAATTTTTCAGTGGAAAGTAAATCCCAGTTTTGCACCACTTGCAGCTGGGGGGAGTCCCTGGTTTAGGGTCCTCTGTCTGAGCTGTGACTCAGTGCCTGTGCTGTGCATTTAGGCAGCTCTTACTCAGAGATGAAGCTCGCTGAATTTCCACCCTGATTGGTGCAGGAGACCCTCAAATCCCTCTTGAATGTTTTGTTATTTTACCCCTTCAATCCTATCACCCAATTCCAGAGCAACTTACCCCATCAGCTGCGGGCTCCCAGTGCCATGTTCATCTTGGATGATCCTAGAGGTTCTTTTCCAACCTGAATGATGGACCTGGTGAGAAGGGGACGTGGTGTGAAATCCAGAGGGAAGAGCAGCCTGGTGTGAGCAGAGAAGGTCCATCTGCAAGAGCAGAGAGAGCTCAGCTTCCCTCCTGCGTCCTGGCCAGCCTGGAAGGGATTAACTGGGATTCTGTAGCAGGCACCAGATCAACAACAGATGAAGAGCTTCAGAGAGAGGAGAGGGAGGAAGAATTGCAGCAAAAGCCCTCCCAGCTCACCCAAGGTGAGTGCTGGCTCTGGGAGCAGCAGGATGTGAAGAAGAATTGGGGTGGGAGGTGAGAGGAGGGGGAAACCCAAACGCCACCTTGTCAGCAGGTCTGGAATGGAGTGAGAGCTTCAAGCACTTTTCCCTGTGCTGGGTATCCTAGATGGGGGTGAGAGCTGGGAGGGCTGCAGCTGGTGCTGCCAAGAGGTCCATGGAGCAGTAAAAAGGGGTTTGGATGCTGCTGGGGACTTGAAGAGATGTTCCAGCCCTTGAGAGGTTTCACACGAGAGCCCATGGATGGTTTTTACTCCTCTGCAGAAGGAGAGGGGCAGGATGCGATCAATGGCACCAGCAGTGGGAAGAGCTGGGCAGAGGAAGGCAAGTCCAAGTTGTCCTTCCGTGTGGTGACAGCCGCCTTAGTCTTCCTCCTCATCCTCTCCACACTCCTGGGCAACACCCTGGTGTGTGTGGCCGTGCTCAAGTTCAGGCACCTGCGCTCTAAGGTCACCAATCTCTTCGTTGTCTCCTTGGCAGTCTCCGACCTCCTAGTGGCGGTGCTGGTGATGCCCTGGAAAGCCGCTGCTGAGCTGCTGGGGTTCTGGCCCTTCGGGGCTTTCTGTGATGTCTGGGTGGCTTTTGACATCATGTGCTCCACAGCCTCCATCCTCAATCTGTGCATCATCAGCGTGGACCGTTACTGGGCCATTGCCAACCCCTTCCGCTACGAGAGGAAGATGACATGGCGCGTGGCCTTCATCATGGTCGGGGTGGCCTGGCTGCTCTCCCTCTTCATCTCCTTCCTCCCTGTGCAGCTGGAGTGGCACAAGGATCGTGAGCTCCTCTCCCAGCAGGAGCCAGGGTTTAACACCACTGAGGAAGAGGAGAACTGTGACTCCAGCCTCAACAGGACTTACGCCATCTCCTCGTCCCTCATCAGCTTCTACATCCCCGTTGCCATCATGGTGGTGACCTACACCCGCATCTTCCGCATCGCCCGGCGCCAGATCCGCAGGATCTCCTCCCTGGAGAGGGCAGTGGAACACGCCCCGAACTGCCCCAGCAGCCACTGCCCTCGTGAGGCCTCCCTGAAGAGCTCCTTCAAGAAGGAGACCAAGGTCCTCAAGACCCTCTCCATCATCATGGGTGTCTTTGTCTTCTGCTGGCTGCCCTTCTTCGTGCTCAACTGCGTGGTGCCCTTCTGTAATCTTGACCTAGGTGAGCCAGGAGAGCTACCTTGTGTCAGCGAGACAATCTTCAACATCTTTGTCTGGTTTGGGTGGGCCAACTCTTCCCTCAACCCCATCATCTATGCCTTCAACGCAGACTTCAGGAGAGCTTTTGCAACCATCCTGGGCTGTGGCTGCCTTTGCCCCAGCAATTCAGTGGAGACAGTGAACTTCAGCAATGAGCTGGTCTCCTACCACCATGACACCACCAACCAGAAGGAGGTGGTGACCCTCAGCTACCCCCAGCTTCTCCCCCACGCTGCTCTGCAGATGGAAAGCAACGAGATGTCCTTTGACAAGGCTTCTCAGGTCTCGGAGCCCTCTCACAAGGCCTTGCCTGTGGTGATGCACATGGAGTGTGAATTGGCTGCCTCCCTGGAGAAGATCACACCTTTCACCAGCAACGCCTTCGATGATTGAGACAGGGCTGGGAAGGGGGTGCTGGGATGGTCTCGAGGAGAGATGGAAGCAGGGATGGTACTACAGCTGATTTTCTGAGAGGTTTGAGGATAATGTGGATATGGGACTCTCTGTCTGGGCAGCAGTTTGCAGGAGTAAGTGTGGAACAGCCAGAGTGATTTTCCAGACAGCTCAAGGGGTTCAGAGATGTGTTTTTGTGACTCACAGCTTCAGGTCCAGCCCCTGGTGCTGCTGCTCTCTCCAGCTGACCCACGGAAAAACACTTTCTGCAGAAGACAAAAATCCAAGGGCTCCAATTGCACCTTCCTTGGGACTTCAGCTGGGAAAGCAAAGCCTTGTGTGGTCTGCTGAGCATCTCCTCCAGTCTGTGAAGTGAAAACGCAGCTGTGCTCATGGGAGAGAGGCTGGTTTGGCCACTGCCCGTATCCAAAAGGCCACCAGCCCCAGGCTGCTAAATGGGCACGAGCCAAACACAGCTCATCATAGAATCATGGAATGGTTTGGGTGGGAAGGGACCTTGGCCGCCGGGCTGCCAGCGTGTGTTGCTGTCTCACATCCAGCTTTTCATCCACCAGCACCACCCCCAGGTCCTCCTAGCATGGGGTGCTGCTGGGTGCTTGCTTGGTGAGAGCTGCTGGCTGAACTAGCTTTGCTCAGGCAAATTCTCCTGCAGGTCCGGACAGGTACCCAGCCACCTTCCCCGGAGCCCTGAGGCTCTGCTTGGTAGCAGCTTGTCTGGAGCGTGTTGCAGGGGAGGATTCCACATGCTCCAGGTCTGCCCTGGCCCCTGGAGCAGGATCCAGCCTCTCTAAGCTAGGACAGACACAGCCAAGGGCAGGCCAGGAGGAACATCAACTGTTGGAGCCTTTGGGAATGAGGGTGTCTGAGCCCTTCAGACTCGGAGGGTAGAGGAGAAACTCAGATGTGAAATCCAGAACGTTGCTGTTTGGTTCCTGCACCTCCACATCTCCCAGCAGCCAGCTCCTCCTCCTTTTCCTAGACTGATTCTTCCCCCTTTTTACTTTGTTCTCCCTCCAATTCCCTTCCTCCCCCATTTCATTAAGGCTCCTTCCTCCCTGCCTGGCTTGCTGTCTCATTTCAATAATAATGGCTTCCTCCTTGCTCACCTCTACTCTTTAATTAGCCTCTCCGGTGCCTATGGGAGCTCATGTCTGGCTTGCTGGGGGTAGAGGCAGCAGGCAAAGCAGCCCCCAGCATTTCACAGCTGCTGGTGACACCGTTGACTTCAGAGTTGACTTCAGAGAGGTGTTTTGATGGGTACCTGGTTAAACATCTCAGCAGCAAGCACCACGTCCACATCACCTCGAAGCTGAGACACCTTTAGCTCCCTGGCATGGCAGAAAAGCCTCTTCCCCTCCCCTGAAAACGCTCACAAAGAGAGAAAGCAGCAAGGGATAATTACAGAGTAACGGTAATTATTCAATAGAGGCCAATTATAGTCAGGTTACAGCACACTCAGCGTGGGAGGGGAGCAGAGCTCCCCAGAGCTCCAAGGTTGGTGCTTGGATTTTTCTAGGGGAGCACAGGTAAGACTCAACCTCATGTAGAACCATCTCTTTGGGTAGTGGTGGTGGTAAAACTGAGACTATCTGGGGGCTTTTCTGCTCTGGGAGGTGGGTAGAGCCTAACTTAGAGGAGTTGTTGTTCCGAGGTGGGGATGGTGGTGTTCTGGTGTGCTTCTAGGACTGTTTTCATCTAACACTGACAGATGGAGTTGGGCTCTTCTCCCAAGGAACAAGCGGAAAGGGCCTCAGGTTGCCCCAGAGGAGGTTGAGGTTGGAGCTGAGGAACAATTTGTTGGTGTTTGGGGCTGTGAAGGGCTGTGCTAGGCTGGGCAGGGCAGTGGTGGAGGCCCCAGCCCTGGAGGGGTTTCCAAGCTGCGGAGATGTGGTGCTGAGGGCCAGGGGTTAGTGGTGCCCTGGGGGAAGAGTTGGACTTGATGATCTTAAAGGTCTCTTCCAACTAAAACCATTCTGTGGTTCCATGTAGTATAAGATTTAGAGAAAGGAGAGAGAGGGGAGGGGATGTGGCTGCTGTAGGTGGCCTGACTTTGCTTCCACATTAGAAACATCATCTGCTCTTCTCATCAGTCAGGGTTCAGGGAAAGCAGCTCCAGACAGGGGTCAGACTGGCTGAGGGTCTCTGGGTGCTTGGAGGAGCCTGGCAGAAGCTCTTGTGGAATCACAGGCTGGATTTCTCAATCTATATGGTAATTTCTTAGCAATCAGTCTGCTGAGAAGAGGGAGGGGAGGCAGGAGACATTAACCCTCAGGAGGATTTGGTGAGAGCAAGGCCAGAAGCTTTCCCTGCTGGGATGGACCAGGCTGTGCTGCTTTGGGCTTGTCTGTGTGTCCCTGAGTGTGTTGAACATCTAAAGGAGCCCAGACCTGGTTCTTTTCTGCTCCTACAAGCAAAATAATGAGGGTCTTTGGTTACCTTTGAGCATATTACTAATGAACATGTGGTTCCTCCACATCTCCCTCCCACTTCTCAGCTGGGAGCAGCTCAGGGCCATGTAGGGACCATCTCTGCTCATGCTGAGGGGCAATGGGGACACTGAGAGCTGGGGGAAGGATGACACCCTGGGAAAGCAGCTCTTGCTGTGATTCTGCCATTGTTTCTGCTCTGAGCAATTCTTGAGAGCTTTACTCTGCCAGAAACTGTCCCACCTGGGGCTAACTGCCCACCAGGATCTAGGCATTAACTCCTTAAGGAAGGAGTGTGAAGCTAGGAGGATAATGAGCAACCTTGAGCACCTGTAAGTCATTAGCATCACCTGAAACAGGTCCAGGTCTCCAGTTACTCACCCCAAAACTCAGGCTCTCAGCACCAGAGGGTACTTCCCATCACTTGAACTCTGTGCCACCATCTCCCTAAGATGGAAGGCAAGATGGCCAAAAACTCTGGGACTTCTGGCTGGAGGAACCTGTGTGATCATAGAAAAATGTTATCATAGAATCATTGGAAGAGACCTTTGAGGTCATGGAGTCCAACCACCGACCCAGCACTGCCAGGGCTCCAAATTAACATTTATTTCTAGCTGTTAAACAACAAGAACTTGAATTTAGGGGAAACTGACCTAAGGAAATAAAGCTGGGAGATCTTCTACATCCTTAACACTCCCCTAGGAGGGATCTGCTCCCAGGAGCTGCCACCTCCACGGGCTGCGGTGAGTCCAACAGCCACAAAAATGGGGTTTTCTTAGCAGGATTCGGTATTTTGGGGCCACACCGCGGGTGGGCGCTGCCCCAACCCCATCTCCTACCCTGGGCTCCGTGCGGGGCCGGTCCCGGGGCGGGGTCCGGGGGAGGCGGCGCTGGCGGCGGGAGGAGCCGGGGCCGGGCGCAGGCGCCGCTCCGGGAACCGCCGCTCGGCCGGGCCTGCCGGTGAGAGCTGGGGGGGTGCCCGGCCCGGG
>VYZX01016939.1:20093-125268 GCA_013401335.1 Brachypteracias leptosomus | reverse complement strand
GGGGGGGATAACATAGTGCTGGGGTGCATGAAAAAGGGGGGGTTATAGGGTGCTGGGGGGGTAAGAGGGAGCTGGGGGTGCACAGGGAAGCGGGGGGGTAACAGGGTGAGCAGAGCAGCATGTGATGCTGGGAGTGCACAGGGGGGGGGTTAATAAGGTGCACAATAGAGGGTAATAAGGTGCAAAAAGCAGCAGCACGTGGTGCTGGAGGTGCAGGGGGAAAAGAGGGGTGCATGGAGCAGCACAGGGTGCTGGGGGTGCTCAGGCCACCCTGGGCCCTTGAGTGCTCAGTGCTGGGGTCAGTTCTGCAGCTGGGGGGTGTTTAGGTTTGCAGGGGGTGCCAGGTACCTGGGGAAGGGGGGACAGGGGAGCTGGAGCCACCTCTCCATGCAGCCCTGTCCCTGCCAGGCCTCCGTGTCCTCCGCCACCCTGGCGCTGCGCTGCATGGACGGCGTGTTCCTCTCCCCCAACGAGGATGAGTTCGTGGGCAGGATCACGGAGGAGCTGGAGCACTTCATGCTGCAGGGACAGCACCACAGGTGGGTCTTTTTGCACGGGGTGACCCCCTCCTTTCTGCTGCGGGAGGTCCTCGGGTGGTGGAGGATCAATGGCACCTTGTGATGCTCATCTCACGTTGGAATCGGTTCTTTGGGGTGAAGACAGAGAAATGTCTGGAGCATCTCTGCAGGGACCCACCTGGGCTTTCTCTGTAGACTCCTTCAAGCAGAGTTCTTTGGATGCTGGTGGCTTCTCCAGCCCTAGGGGCTGGCCTAGCTCTCTACTCAGCCTGGGGAGTTATAATGAGTAGTTTCATAATCAAACTGTTCCATTTCCCCTCTCTGCTGAGTGCTTCCTGCACCCCATCCTCCTCCTCACCAGCAAACTCTATCACCTTGCATCGCTGCTCAGGTTTGCTGTGGCCAGACTGGGTTTAACTGGACCTAGTCCCAAATCCAGTGACCTTTAAAACCCTCAAGATGGCCAAAAAAAGGGTATCAGAGAGGAGCAGGGGTGGGATTGCTTAGTTGAGCTTCCTGCCAGCTCCTAACGACCTTAAATATTTGTTTCTTTGCTTTTTTTTGAAAGGTTTGGCAAGGAAAGTACCTGTGTGGTTGTAAAACATTCAATAACAAAACTGAAATTTTGAAAACATGTCTAAACACAATGGAATCAAGTCTTTATTCATCCACTTACATTCTTTTAGTGGCTGGTTTCTGAGCGTGCTCAGACTGGGAGGATGGGGACTGGTTGCCCCTTCTGCTGGTGCTTCCCAGCATGGATAGAGGCAGGGATGGATTTAAAGTCCTGCTTGGATTTAAACCCTACACTGGGAATGACTTGGGGAAGGGGGGTTGATAAATTCTTGCTACGTTCCCACCCTTTTCTTCCCTGAAAATTGCTGATGGCCTTGACTCCTCTCTCTTTCCAGGGTGCTCCTGTTCCCCCCCCTGTCCAGCCGCCTCAGGTACCTGATCCATCGCACCGTGGACAACGTGGATTTGCTGAGCAGCTTTTCTGTGGGGGAAGGATGGAGGAGGAGGACGGTTATCTGCCACTCAGCTGTCAGGTGTGGTGTGGGGGGTGGAAAGGTGCCTCTTTCTGTGGCCCTGGGGTTTTTTTTTTTCAAGGACGTTTGCACATTGCTCCTCCACAAAGAGGAGGGGGACTTATCGATAGCATCTTCCCATCATTAAGGAAGCAGAAGCTTTTTTTCAGCCCTCCATCTGCTGATTTCTGGTTGATTTGCTGTTTTTCCTCCTCTTTCTTTCGCAAACACCACATTTACCTGCATCCCTCTGCTCCACACTCACCTCCTGCCATTCTCTTGCTCTCCTCTTGGTCCCAGGCTGCCCAGCGAGACGAGCGACCAAAAACCCACCAGCAGCAACCCCCCGAGACTGCACCGACCTGCCCAGCCCTGGGGCCGGGGGGGCCGGGGAGGGTCCCGGCTGCGGCACGGCGGGGAGATGCACGGGGACAACTCCCGAGCCTGCGTGGGGTCAGGCAGGATCCAGAGGCCCCCCAGGAGGAAGCCAGATAAAGCCCTGTACGTGCCCAAGGCCATGCGCAAGAAGGCGGAGTGGGGGGAGCAGGAGAGCCCGGCGGCGGCTGGCACCGAGGCAGGGGGGGATGTGGCAGCACAAGAGGAGATCTGCCCCAAAGCTTCGGTTGGGGACGCCCAGGAGGGGTTGGGTGAGCCTGAAGGCAGCCCAAGAGGTGTCTCCTTGGCCCTTGGCAAGCAGCAGGAGCCTGGTGGAGAGTGTGTTTCAGGAGAACATCAGGATGGCAGAAGCACCGAGTGTCCTCCGTGCTGTATGGAAAACAGCAGCGATTCCTCTGGGCAGGAAAAGCAGGATAAAGACTGTTCAGATTCCCTTTCTTCCGTGCACAATAAAGCCCCAACCGAAGCAGAAGAGCAGGATCCGAGCTGTGACAACCCTGCTACAGCAGAAGGCAGCGAAATCCTCTGCCAAGTGCAGGCTGGAGCCCAGAGCAGCCGGGCTGCTGGTGTGTCGGAGTGCGGCAAAACCTCCTCCCTGTCGGGAAGTTGCAGCAGCAGCAGCTGCTCCACGGCCCCGGCTGCGGCAGCCTCGCTGGTGCTGGGAGAGCAAGATAAGAGCTGTGCTGCTGCCAGGAGCCTGGAGAGAGGTGGAAACGTGTCAGTGCCTGAAGAGCAGGGCAAGGACTTTGTGAATGCTGAGGGAGGCGAGAGTTGCTCCCAACAGGAAGACCAAGAGCGCCCCAGCGTCGCTCAGGGGGAGCACAGCCAAGGCCAGAACCCCCCAGAAGACCAAAATGAGCCTCTTAGTGCACCCCAGGCAGCCCCTGGTGCTGACCCACCAGCTGCTGAGGAGCAGAACGAGCGCTGGGTGGGTGCTGCTGAGCAGAACCACAGCGAGAAGGTGCCTGTGGTGGAAGAGGAGGACAAGGAACGTTCGGGCTTGGCCAACGCGCTGTGGGATGAGCTGCGTTTGTCTGCAGGAGATAAGGAGGAGAGCGTGGCTGGCCAGGGGCAGAGCAGCCTGGAGGAGGACTGCACTGCAGAGCTCTTTGCAGAGGTAAGGTTTTGCCATGGGCAAAGATTTGGGGAAGAGGGGATGGCTCAGGAGTGGGCCTGAGGAAGCAGAATCATAGAATCATTATGGTTGGGAAGGAGCTCTAGGATCATCAAGTCCAACCTTCATCCCAACATCTCCTTAACCACTAGACCACAGCCTCAAGTGCTACATCTATTCATTTTTTAACCCCCTCCAGGGATGGTGACTCCACCACCTCCCTGAGCAGCCTGGGCCAGTCCCTGACCACTCTCTCAGTAGGAATTTCTTCCTAATATCCAATCTAAACCTCCCCTGGCACAACTTGAGGCCATCACCTCTTGTCCTGTCACTAGTGATTTGGGAGAAGAGCCCAACCCCAGCCTCACCACAACCTCCTTTGAGGTAGTTGTAGAGAGCAGTGAGGTCTCCTCAGCCTCCTGAGAAGATGTTAGTCCATGGGAGGAGAGTCCCCGGGCAGGAGTGTGGCCACAGAGGTGCTTTGTGGGGCCCTGGAGGATTGCTCTTTGAACTGAATTATAATGATTATTACTTTAATTTGAATATTCTCAGATTGTGGGTTATTTAACCGTGAAGGACATAAGCATTGAGAAGATCAGCTTTGATTACTCCAGCTATGGGGAGGCCCAGCTCAACGAGGGGGATTTTGGCCACGTCACCGAAATCTACGACTTCGCCCCATCGCTGAAAACGGAGCATCTGCTGGAGGTGTTCTCAGATTTCCAGTGAGTACCTCCCAGAGCACAGCCCAGGGAGCAATAGCCAGACTTGAACACACAACAGAACCTGATTAATTTTGAATTTGAGTTTCACCTTCGTGCCTCCTGCTCTTTCTGTGCTTTCAAGGCTGTTTTCCTGCAGGATTTCCAGCAGGAGCAGTTCTCCAGGGCTCTGGCACAGACAGTGCAGGATTGTTCCTCCTGCTCTGGCTTCACTCATTAGGTGCTTTCTGGGAGCTTTGTTACCACCTCCAAGTGCCCGAGTGAAATTTCATGCTTAAACATAAGTCTCTGCAAGAAAAAGGGCTCAATCCTGCAGCTGGTGATAAGATTTTTAAAGTAAATACAGGGAATGGAACCTTGTGATGCTGGATTCGTAGCAGGACCTGAGCAAAGTTCAGCCCTGTCAGGGATCAGCGGATCCCTTTAATTATACAACTTGATTTACATGTTAAATAAGCTCCTCTCTATTGTGTGTGTTTTCCTCAATGTGTTTTTGCTGTGAGAGTGAAACTGAGCTGAAAACTGACAGCTCTAATCTGAGCAGGCAACTATTTCCTGAGCTGCTGGAAAAATCTCTGAACTCCCTGCTCCCAAACTCACTTTTTCCACTGCTGCTTTATTAGATTTTTCACCCTGAGCTTTGCAAACCACTTCTGTCAATCACTTGCTCTTTATTGTAGGGGTCTGAGCAATCAGGTGATGTTTGTAAAGCACTATGTAGATAACAAACTGGGGGTTTTTTGTCTTATAAGACACTGACATTGAGGTTGATTTTGGCCAAGGGTTTCTTTAGAGGAGAGTTCTTGGAGCAGGTGATGGAGGAATTGAACATCATGGACTTGAAAGGGGCATATCTAATGTTCTTCTGTTCTTTCCTTCTCTTACCTCTCATGTAAAATGGGTATAATGCTTTGAAAAACACTAAATATGAGGTTTACCATGTGGGGTATTTTTTTCTCTTTCTTATTAATGAATATTATTCAATTGTCTTTTCCTTTTAGTGAGAGTGGCTTCAAAATCCAGTGGGTTGATGACACACACGCCCTGGGCATCTTCTCCAGCCTGTCTGCAGGTACTGTGGCTGGGGCTGGGGCTGCAAGGGGGGGGCTCACAGCACTTTGGGGGGCTCTCTGCTCTTGAGCAGTGGTTTCACTGAGCCCCACACTCAGGCTGAGCTCCTGGCAGAGGGAGTTGTGGTTCCTCAAGGCTTCCTCCCTGTGCACTTCAGCCTTGAGGAGCTGGAGCTGCTGTGGTGGGGTGTGGAAACTGCTTTGCAAGACCAGCAGGTTTTTAATTGGCTTGGGTAATAAGCAGGGCACCTTTTGTGCACGGAGTGACTCGTGCTGGAAGTTAATCAGGTTTGTCCCTGCAGTTTTTCCCTCTTCTAAGCAGTCAAAGTTCCTGCAAGCACAAAGTAACCTCCTGGGGACCTTCTGTGTGTGGTGGCACAGAGGTCACCCACCAAACCTCCAGCAAACCTCCTGCTCAGCCTGGAGGCATCCCAGAATGTGCCCTCCACCAGCCACAATCCTCTGCTTTTTTTCTTGGGCTGTAGCCCAAGAATGAGAGAGTTTCTTTTATCTTTTCCTGGGGTGATAGAACCTGAACGAGCTGAGCTGCTTCAGTACAAGCCTGGAGCTGACGCATCAGCTGCTGAACTGGGATTATTCAGGGTTCTTACACCATGTACTGATTTTTGTAATGATTAAAGCCACCAATCCTCCCTCTGCTGAGCTCAGCACTCTCTGTCCTTTGCAGCATCTCAAGCCCTGGGGCGTCGTTACCCTTCTCTGAAGATCCGACCCTTGATCCACGCAACGAAGCAGTCCAAGATCAAGGCTCTGCAGCGACCAAGTAAGACAATCTTTTTCCTTCTCCTAATGATTAGCAGCAGCATCACTTGGTTCACCAGCCCTCTGCATCCTCAGTGCTCACAGTGACAAGTTAAATATATCTATTAAGGCCTAGTATTTATTTTTTGGGGGGTTTTATAGCTTTCTATCCTGCTCGCAGGATAATTTTTGGGCACTCCTTCTCCTGCTATACAAGGACTGAACCAAAAAAGCAGCAAATCTTGTTGCTTTTTGGTTTTTTTTCAGTTTTTGCTGAACTCCAGGCTTAGTTTTTCCTGTGTTAGGTGTAAAATTTTCAGGCAGAAGTTGTGTTGAGCTGTAGTTGGAAACCACCACCCAGGCAGTGCCCTGAGCCTGCCCAGGGAGCTCCTCTGCTCCAGGTCACAGATGAGACAAACCCAACAGTGGTTCCATTGTGTGGTTGGTATAATTTTTTTTTTTATTCAGTATCAGGTGAAGGAGAAAAAAAAATGTTAAGCTTAGCCATTAACATTGTTTTCTTTATTTGATTGCCTTTGAAAATCATACTGTAATCAGGTGTACTTGCCCCAGTCAAGAAATGCCATGAACCTTGTAGCAGCAGAGACTTTGCTGAACTATCAGTATTGATGCTTTAAAGGGACACTGGCACAGTCACAAGTTCCTGAGTTTTTAAGCCTGGAAGATTTAAATGAAACATCCAAAAAGCTGGATTTGCTTTTACACTCTCCCCTTCATCAGTTTTCCTTCACACTCCTGATTCTTGTAGCTGTAGCCTTCTGAATCAGGTTATCAACTCCTTGTTTTCTATAAACTCTCTTTATATTCACATTTTTTTTTCCCAAATACAAATTTAGATCTTACTTAGCTGACAGTGTCTCTTTATTTTCATCTTTTTTTGAGCTTTGTCAAGTGGCAGTTTTCTTTTCCAAGCTGCAGATGCTTTGAGTCTGCCCCTTTTATTCTTAAAATAATAATAATAAAACTTCTGGACAAGCAAGCAAAGCCCCATCGCTAACTGGATAATAAATTTGCTAACAGTTGCTGATAAATGATTAGGTACTTGCCAAATCCAGGCTACTCTGGACTCAGCAAAGTTTTGGTGTATTTATTTTTTTTGTAAGATTAATCTGTAGCAAGCCAGAAAATGGAGCTTACTGGCCAAAGGGCTTTCCCAAAGCATCTCATTGTTTAACTATTTTATTTTAAATGCAGATTTTTTTTTTTTTCCTTGCTGCATTCTAAGGGTTTAAGCTGCTGGGTTTGATTAGTCTAACCTGAGCTCACACTTCCCTGTGCAGGGACAAGCTGCCTGGGCCTTCATTTTGTTCTCCGAGCTGTGACTTGCCCAATTTTGCCAGGAATTGAGGAATCTCTTCCCAAAAGTGCCTGGGAAACAATTCTCTGTACCCTGCAGCAGAGGCCTGGAGCTTAATCACAGCCAAACAGCCTTTGGAAAGTCACTCAGAGCCAATTTGGAGGCACAACTTTGAAAGAAAAAGCAAATTTACTCTGGGGATAGAATTATTTGCTCACGCTCCTGGGCAAAGGAGCTAAGAAAATAAAACCCAGCCCTTGGGGCTCCCAGGCCTGTGGTTTAACCACCAGACCGTACCTGCACAAGCACTAATTTAATGATTTTCACCCTTTTTTTTATCCCCTAGAGCTCCTCCACCTTGCAAAGGAACGACCCCAGACGGACACAGCGGTGGCCAAGAGGCTGGTGACCCGAGCTCTGGGCTTGAAGCACAAGCAACAGGGAGGCTCAGGCACTGACCTGCCTGAAAACTTGGACCAGGAGGAATAAACCATCTCAGCTCATAAAAAAAAATCTGGAGATGAGCATGGCTGTGATGGGAAGGTGCATGTGGAACAGGGAGTTGCCACGGGGCCATTCTCTTAGGGGTTGGTGTTGTCTTTCTGGAGTTGGGAAGGGGAGAAGTTTACTCTTCCTCATGGAGAGCATCTTGTCCTGCTCTGGTTCAAAGCATTTGTTACTGTGGCACCTGCAGGAGGTGAAGGTGCTTATAAAAAGCCTGCTCTGTAATTAAAAAAAGCATTGGAGGAAGAGAATTGTATCTTGTTGGCCAAAATTCAGCTGTGAGCAGAGCAGGAGTCAAAAAAACCCCTGTTCACTGTTTACTCTGTTGTCATGTTGTTGTTAAAATGTCCCAACAAAACTGACGAGCGTTGAACAAAGTGAGTTTGGGGTTTTTTCCTTGTTTTCCTCACTGGCTTTGGTGCACTCTCAGCACAGGAATTTGTCACTCACTGCCTGGGAGCAGGAGAGCAGAACTTGCCAGTTCTGATCTGGCCTGAGCCTGGTGGGAGGAGATGATGATGTGGCAGCAACAGAGCACCCAGAACATCTCCGACTCTGCTCCTGCTGCACAGTCCAGCACCTGGAGAACAAAATGGGGTTTTCCAGCATACAGGAGGCTAAAAACCTTTGCTAGATGCCACCACTGGGTAACTGACATACTCTAGCCAAAGCCTTCTGCATTCTTCAAGCCTCACAACACCCCTGTGAGGTAAGTTCTGGAGAGCACAAGGTTGATGGAGCCAATTTCAGTCCCCCCGTGGACTGAAATGGTCAAAATATTCCATTAACTGCTCGTATTCCATTCTAACAGCTTGTAGAAGTCTTCCATACAACCACAGAGGGAGGAGAACACTTCAGTACCAGGCCCTAGAACTTTCCTGGGGTACCAATACACAAATGGCATCTAGAACTTTGTCTGGATAAAACATTTTTTTTATTCAAGTAGCGGTGTCCGAAAAATCTGCAGCAACGTGTGTCCTCAAACAAACAGAGGAGCACCCTTAGCACCATTGTGAGTTTACTGAGTGTCAAAGAGCTTCCACAGGTGGCTCTGGGACACCACAGGTCCTAATCCCCTCTGAGAAGAGCCATGAAGGTACCTCTAAGGTAGTGATGCCACGATGCCTTAACCAAATTCATCCTTTAAAGTGAATATCCAGCTCAGAAGGTCATATCTCAACGTAGGTTGATCTGCTGGGTGAACAGCTTACTGTGTAATGAAGTTCATGGTCTGGTGGACTCCTCAGGAGACCTGCAAAGTCTTCTAGATGCTACAAGGGAGCTGCAGCTTCACGGAGCCCTGATGCACTCGTAGCAAGTCCTGCATTAGCTGCTCCGCTCCAGAGCCGGTGCTGGGAGTTGGTGGTTGAGTACAAGAGTTTCATTGCAGGGTTAAGTTAGGCCTTATGCTGTTCTGCTCAGAAAAAGCTGCTCCAATTTTTATTCGTTTTTTAATTTTCCTGTATTTCTTTGCTACACTGGAGTAATGACACAGCAGCACTGAGGACTAGGGAGAAGCAACACCCCCGAGTGGAGGTGTTTGCATCAATGGTGCGCTCAAGCTTGAGTCAAAGAGCTTAAAAGATGCCAAGATTAATGCCTTGAAGAGAACAAAGCCAGATTTAGCCAAACCAAGGTGAATTGTGCTGGCTGCAGCCTGGTGGTGCTGCAAAGTGGAGGGAGAAACCTTTGTGGAGAAGGTTGGAATGGAGAAGGTCAGAATGGTGAAGGTACGGAGCCAAGTAGAGCTTCAAAGCCTGCTCCTGCCTACCTCAGTAGTAGGGACTGGAGTGACCAGAGACACGTGGTGGTCTGAGCACCCAAACTGGGAAGGAAGGCGCCTTGAGGAAATAATTTACCTTGCTAATGGAGAGGTTGATTGTTTTGCTTGATTCTCTGTTCCGTGCAGTGGTTTGGGAGATCAGCGAAGCGCGAAGCCTCGCGTCCTTAAATAGTGGGGTGGGAGGAGGTGCTGGTCTATCGGGTGGACACCTTGTTATTTGTGAGTCCACTGAAGTGATCAAACTTCTGCTCTGTCTCCTCGCTGAAAGAGCCACCTGGGGAGGTCACAGAGAGAGCAGAGGGTGAGCAGGAGGCAGCAGAGAACAGGCCGGGCTTGGGTGGCAGCTGCAGAAGGTGCTGTGAAAATGAAGGGGCTCAAAGCTAGGCCTGGAAGAGCAAAGATTTTCCTGGGCTAATTAAGCATTAATTAACTCTTACCAGAAGTGGAGCAGCCAATGTAACGTGGATGCAGCACTTGGTAATGACCCATCCCACCCCATCCTTGCTGTGCACCCTGGAACAGACACTGGGAAGAGTCTAGGACAAGTAGCACGGGTGTAGTTTGGGCTCAGGATCTTTCCAAGCACACACAAGCAATGGAAGCCCAGAGAATTCCTGGTGAAGAGCCAGCACCACAGTGAGATCTACACCCCAGAGCCCTCAGCCTTGCCCTGCAGGAGCTGCCCTCACCTATGTGGCAGTTGTACATCCAGATGCGCTGCCCGTCGTAGCGGCTCCTGCATTTCATCACGTTGTTGGAGTAATCAGACTCTGCCACTTCATAGTTGGGGTTGATGACAACCTAGAGAGGGATGGAGAAAGGCAGCAAGAAGTCATTTAAAGGTGGGCTGAGACAATACTCAGAAAAAACCCAATTCATTTAGCAAGGTGACAGAAACTTGATTAAAACCAGGTTAAGATCGCACCAAGACGCCCTCAAACACCTTCTCTACATTTCATACAACGTGGTGCAGATAAAAATAACTCCTCTTCACTCCTCTCCAACGAAAGCAGCTGGTTTTAGACCCTAATAATTCCCCCCACGTACACAGAACAGACTCTGGGCACAGCCCCAGCTCCTCTTTGATCCCCTGGGGAATCCCTCACAGACAGCTGCAGAGCTGAGGGTATTTACAACATCACACCCAGCCCAGGGTGGCAGCAGCATCAGCTGCACGTGGATGGTGTGGGATGATGAATATTCACTGGAGGTGGATTTCTTGGAACTATCATCACTAAGCTGTAGTTATTGACCCTGATTTTTCACTCAGGGAAGTGTGTGATCTGGTAACACTTTGTTCTCCTGCTAGGTCATGATCTTCTAAGTCTCCTGGGGATATAATCTCTTGCTGTATGAAGAAAGGCTGAGAAAACAGGGATTGTTCAGCCTTGAGGAAAGAAGGTTTAGGGGAGACCTTATCACCATGGACCAGCACATAAAGGGTGGCTACCAAGAGGATGGAGACTCCCTTTTTACATGGAGTCACATGGAAAAAGCAAGGGCAATGGCTGCAAGTTGCTCTTGGGGAGATTCTGATTGGAGTCCAGAAGAAAATTCTTTACAATGAGAACAATTAACCATTGGAATAGTCTCCCAAGGGAAGTGGTGGATTCCCTGCCATTAGGCAGGGTGCTGAGCCACTCATTTAAACTGCATTTTCCTATCTTGAAAGGTGGGACTAGATGATCCTTGAGGTCCCTTCTACGATTCTAATGAGAAGTTTCGGGGAGATGTACAAATAAACCACTTTGTACAGACCCAACACCCCTGATGGGTAAGACAGAAGGCACAGGAGGGTCTCCAACCCTCATTCTCCATACCTGGAAGAGGTAATCTCCTGGGGGCACGTCGGTGATGTCGATCCACTGGCAGTCGATGTCGTGGCGATACACGTCCCAGCACCTCACTGTGATGCCCTGCTCTCCAAAATTGGCACATTCATACTGTTTCTGCACATCTGAAGGAGAAGAGGTAAAGGAATGAGGTGTTACATTCCCAGCAGGTCAGGTGGGGGGGATTTGCCACCCCTCGGGGCAGGGCAGAGGGAGGACAAGGTGTTCTCCAGGTACCTGCTTCGCATTCGGTGTCTTCCAGGCAGAAGCTGGCTTTGTGGCCTTCAGCCATCTTGCTGCCATTGAGGCTCAGGAGATCATAGTGGGTAAAAACCTCCATGCTGTGGTAGTGCCTGCAGAGGGACAGGAAGCAGAGGGAAGCATCCAATTAATCATGGAATGGTTTGGGTTGAAAGGGACCTTAAAAGCTCATCTGGTCCAACCAAGGACATCTGCAACTAGAGCAGGTTGCTCAGAGTCCAACCTTACCTGGGATGGTTCCAGGGATGGGGCAGCCACCACCTCTCTGGGCAACCTGGGACAGGCTCTCACCACCCTCAGGGGCAAAAATTTTATCCTTATCAAGCCTAAATCTCCCTCTTTTAGTTTCCAACCATCCCCCCTTGTCGTGTCAGTCCACACGTTGTGCTCCACGTGGCTCAGGGCTGGCTGTGTAAATATGGTTGTGCTGATGCAACAAGTTGAGTTTGTCCCAGCCTTGGAACTGGGAGGAAAAAACCCACAGCAGGAGCATATTGTGAGGAACAGGAGAGGGAACCATGGGTGCTGAGAGTGGAGCAGGTCCATGGGAACACTGCTGAGGCAGCAGAGCCCATCTGCAGAGCTCTGAGTGAGGCAACAACACAGACAAGCCCTGATTCAAAAGCCATTGCTTAAGAGTTTAAAAAAAAAAATGAGAGAAAAATGTAGAAATCCTCTCCTCTCCAGCTGTAAAAATAATCATGGCTTCAACCCTTCCAACCACCATTATTGCAGCATCACCCTGCACAGATATTTACAGATGAAGGAGGAACAAGGTGGGAAGGGGAGGAAATTCCTCCTCTGGAGAAGGTTTCTTCTTACCTCCTCCTGCCTTTCCCCTAAACCAACAAAAATAAACAAAATTGCCACCTGCCAGGAGTGAATCACTGCTCAGCCCCTGCTGCAGGTCTTCCCCAGTTTTGTTCTGCTTCCACATCAAAAGCCAAGGGAACAGAAGCTCCCAGTGATGGGGTGAGGTGGCTGGGGGAGCAGAGGCATTCCGAGCTGCTGGCTCTCAGGCTGCTGGATCAAAGTTTGAGGTTCTCAGGCCTGACTCAGTGTCTGAAAAATGTCTGAATCACTCCAAGAGGTGTTTACATTTGGTGTTTACAGGCTGGGAAGATTGAAGAGGAATTGAGTTCATCCTCCTCCGTATAAACAGGACCCAGTTTGAGGCACACAGATGGTTCTCAGCCTCTTCCTGAGCCCTTCCTGGTCTCACCTCACACAGACCCTCCCAAAGACCTCCAGGCACCCTCCTTTTGAACCAGCTTGTGATGTTCTCAAAGCCTTGGGGTACCCACCTACCCCTCAGCCCCTTCCCAACAGGGCCGGGACCACTCGCACTGTGCTGCTCCAGGTCTCTCCTCCCCTAAATGTATAATTTCCTACTTATCTAATTAAAAGAGGGAGATTTAGGTGAAGTAGAAGAAAAATTTTGAACACTGAGGGGTGTGAGAGCCTGTCCCAGGGTGCCCAGAGAGGTGGTGGCTGCCCCATCCCTGGAACCATTGCAGGTGAGGTTGGAGCAACCTGCTCTAGTTGCAGATGTCCCTGCTCCCTGCAGGTTGGATGAGAAGACCTTGAAAGGTCCCTTCCAACCCAAACCATTCTATAAGTCTATTAAAAACCCAACCCTTAGATTTGAGAGTTTACTGCTCTGATGTTTCCACAAAGTAAAATTCTCACAACGCTGGCAGGGCAAGAGCTGAAACCTGAATTATTTAGGTCCCTTTTACCCCAAATTAGAGATAATCAACCTTGTCTCAAGCCATCATTTCAGAAGCAAAGCATCTGGGTGGCTTGGTTCCAGTTCTCTTCCCTCCCCCTGATTTACTCTGGGGGCAACTCTCAGCTTCCCCCTGAAAAATGATGCATTTATGGGGGTGAATTGTCAGAAACAAGCACAAAACCACCTCCCAGCTGTACATGGTTTGAGTGGATGCACTTAAAAACAACGCAGAATTTCAGCATATTCTGAAGAGAGGCCCCTTCCAGCCTCAAACATTCCACGATCACCAAGTCCAGCCATCAACCCACATCCCGCAGCGCCGCATCTACACGTTGGCTGAACCCCTCCAGGGCTGGTGACCCCACCACGTCCTTGGGCAGCCTGTCCCAGTGCTCCATCACCACTCCTCTGACCCCCCTGCCCCTCACTCACCGGTGGCAGTCGTGCCAGACCCAGGCGTGGCGCCCGTTCTTGGGCCGAAAGTCGGACTGGCCGTTGTTGTGGATCTGGGAGGAGAAGCGGAGCAGGCGCCGGTAGCCGGAGGTGCGGGAGGTGTTGACGGCAGAGCTGGCCAAGCAGTTCTCCTCCAGGGCACACTGCAGCATGAACATGGGCCGGTCCTCCAGGTAGGCTGTCTGCTCCACCAGCTCGGCGTTCAGCACCAGGTCAGGGGCGGCTGCGGGAGGGGAGGAAGGGTGGATGTTAACTGGTGGGCTCCAATAAACCCCTCCAAGAGGGAAGGAAGGTTGGAAATTAACTGGTGGGCTCCAATAAACCCCTCCAAGAGGGAAGGAAGGTTGGATGTTAACTGGTGGGCTCCAATAAACCCCTCCAAGAGGGAAGGAAGGTTGGAAATTAACTGGTGGGCTCCAATAAACCCCTCCAAGAGGGAAGGAAGGTTGGATGTTAACTGGTGGGCTCCAATAAACCCCTCCAAGAGGGAAGGAAGGTTGGAAATTAACTGGTGGGCTCCAATAAACCCCTCCAAGAGGGAAGGAAGGTTGGATGTTAACTGGTGGGCTCCAATAAACCCCTCCAAGAGGGAAGGAAGGTTGGAAATTAACTGGTGGGCTCCAATAAACCCCTCCAAGAGGGAAGGAAGGTTGGATGTTAACTGGTGGGCTCCAATAAACCCCTCCAAGAGGGAAGGAAGGTTGGAAATTAACTGGTGGGCTCCAATAAACCCCTCCAAGAGGGAAGGAAGGTTGGATGTTAACTGGTGGGCTCCAATAAACCCCTCCAAGAGGGAAGGAAGGTTGGAAATTAACTGGTGGGCTCCCAACCAGCCCCTACAAGAGGGAAGGAAGGTTGGAAGTTAACAGGTGGGCTACCAAAAGACACCTACAAGAGGGAATGAATGTTGGAAGTTAATTGGTGGGCTACCAAAAGACACCTCCAAGAGGAAAGGAAGGTTGGAAGTTAATTGGTGGGCTACCAAAAGACACCTCCAAGAGGAAAGGAAGGTTGGAAGTTAACTGGTGGGCTCCCAACAAACCCCTCCAAGTGTCTATCAGAGATGGAAGCCACCATCTTCCTCACATTGTCTTTCTCAGCCCCATCTGCAGTGATTTGCCACCATTTCAACACATCCTGGGCCACCCCACATCTCAGGACAAACACTTATGGCCAGAATGAAATCAAAGGTGAGTTACTCACTCTCAGAGCAGGAGACACCAGCCCCAAAACGACCACCTCCTCTGGGACAGGAGACGTGGGCTCCATCGTGGCGACAGTGGGCCAGGGACATCTCTGTCCCCGAGCACTTGACCCCGCTCATCACCACGTTGTCTGCGCTGACGTCCCCGTGCCAGTACCAGGTTTCCTGGGCAGAAAAAGGCATTTCACCCACTCTTCAGTGGTCAGGGGGGTGCTGGGGAACAGTCACCCCTCCTGGGACATTGATCGATGAAGATCAACACCATGGTCAACACCATCTAGGAGAAAGACCTTTCCAGAGGATGCTGGAGAAGAGTAGCTCAGGGAATGAGCCCAACCTGGGTTTTAACCCCAGTCTCATGTTCCCTCAACACCTGAGCAGTGTTAACCAAACCTCTCTCCTTGTTTCTGAGCTGGTTTAAACCTCAGCTTGGTTTTAATCCAGCTGTAAACTCACTTTTCCACCCTGAATTCATCCTCAGGCTGCTTTAAGTCATCTCTGGGAGAGATGCCCAGCAGTTAAACCATGTCTGTGTTGGGACATCCTGGGAGGGCCACAAGTAACACCAGAGCAGCTGCTTGTACAAGGAGGGGGGGGCAGAATTAACAGCCATGCTGGAAATGCCAGTGGGAAGAAGACATTTGAGGAGTTCCAGGACCAACAGGGTCTGCACCTTGATGTCAAGATGTTCAAACCCTGCTTGCTGCTCATCTTCATCCCCTAGTTTTACAATCACAGCAAATTAGCTCAGGCCATAACCCCCCTAAGCCCTGACGAAGCTGCAACTGCAAAGCTTGGGAGAAGGGGAAGAAAGAATTAAATAAAAATAAATTAGATCTGTGGGTGTCAAAGCTGGGAGGAGGTTTCCAGGAAAAGAAAACCCATCTGTGCCATGGCTTCCACCACAACAGGCTGCTCATGAACCCCCTCAGCAAGAGTCTCTGCACACAGGGTGCCCTGTTCCACACACTGCAGCTTTATGCTGCTGGAGCTGGTGCAGCCTGGAGGGGCATAAGGGCCTTTTCTGTTCCACATACCAACAGTCTCAGCTAGAGGAAAAAATGCCTTGTTCCTCACTGGCCTCTCCAGGCTGAGTCAACAGAGGCTGGCACTTGGAAAGGTTGGTGTTCAAGGGACCTGGCTGCCCTTGGCTCTTCTGCTCTGCAGGGAAATCAGCTGGAGGAACCAGCTTTGCATGGGGGGATTGCTGGGACAGCAGCATGGGCAGCTCCAGCCTTCTGCTTCTACCTACCAGGTACCTGACCCCAGCGTGTCCTGCAAGGAGCTGCAGATCTCAGGGATCACAGAATGGGTTGGGTTGGAAGGGATCTTAAAGATCATCTCGTTCTAACCCCTAGCCATGGGCAGGGACACCTCTCACTAGATGAGGTTGCTCAAGGCTCCATCCAACCTGGCCTTGAACACCTCCAGGGATGGAGCATCCACAGCCCCCTGGGCAACCTGGGCCAGGGTCTCACCACCCTCAGAGTGAAGAACTTCTTTTTAATTTCCAATCTAAACCTCCCCTCTTCCAGTCTGAACCCATTACCCCTCATTCTACCACTACAAGTCCCCATAAGAAGTCCCTCCCCAGCTTTCTTGTAGATAGTGGAAGGCTGAGCAGTTAAACTGGTTGGAATCTGCCTGTCCAGGAGCCCAGATGTGTCCTCCTGGACCATCCTCCATGGTCACTCCTTCAAGACTAACTCACTGCAGGACTGTGCTCTCCAGGCAGAGCTTTCAGTGTCCTCTTCTGCTGCTTTCTCAGCAGGCCACCAGCAGCCCTGGGGCTTGGAGAACCAGCTCCACTCTCTGCAACCACATTTGACTTGTTTACCCAAGTTCTCGATTTCCGGAAATTGTTTGGGGAAAAATAGTTTTCCTCCTGGAGCTGACCTCAGGCTGTTCTCTGGGAGAGGGTTTCCATCTACATAAACACACATGAAGTTGATTTACTCAGTGGCTGCTGGAGCCCAAGTTTCCCCCAAAGCTGCTGGAGGTTGTTGATCCTCAGCTGAAGTGCCCCAAGGGGCTGTTTCCAGAGCACAGCAGGACAATGAGCTCTGTCCTCAGGAGAAACTGGTTTATTTTGGGAGCCCCAGTCCCTATCTTCCCATTGTCTGGGGTTATAGATTTCCTTTCAGAATCTTCCCCCTTGGTCTGCCTGCTCCTCTCTCACCGTGAGGGATGGATCAGTGCAGGAGAGCATCTTGCACCAGGGGTATTGGCCAACATCATCTACTCAACCATGATGCCATTTATCCATCTGGGAACTGCACCAGGACAGGTGAGCTGGAGAAGAGAAGCCTCAGAGGGGATCTGATCAATGCTGATCAAGAGCTAAAGGGTGGGGGCAAGAGGCTGGGGCCAGACTCTTGTTCGTTGGTGCCCAGGGCCAGGCCAAGGGGCACCGGGCACCAAGTGGAACCCAGGAGGTTCCATGTGAGCAGGAGGAGAAAGTTGTTTGGGATGAGGGTGTTGGAGCCTGGCCCAGGCTGCCCAGAGAGGTTGTGGAGTCTCCTTGGCGGGAGAGATTCCAAAGGGGCCTGGACACGCTGCTGGGCCCCCTGCTCGGGGGGAGCTGCTGGAGCAGGAGGGGTGCCCCAGATGCTCTCCAGAGCTCCCTTCCATCCCTCACCACGCTGGGGTTCTGAAGTGGGGGGGAAGCTGTTGCCCTCCCAGCCCTCAGGGCCACTTGCTCTGCTCCAGCCAGCTCAGCAGGCTGTGGTCACTGTGCCAAGGAGCTCTGCTGGGAAAGAACACTTGATTCCTTTGTGGTTACCCCAAGCTCGTTGGCTGGTGGCTTTTATCCCTTTATTAAGTGCCTTTCTTAGTCGTGTGCAGGCAGGGAGGGGGGTTCAGGGCATTTGTTGTTAGAGGAGCCCAGAGCTCCACCACACACCAGTGGACACACTGCACAGAAAGTAACTACAGGAGAAAAATCCAATTGTTTTCAAGTGATTTGACACCAGGATAAAATTGGCTTCCACACTTGAGCCAGCCTGAGGAGTTCAACCCCCACTGACTCAGGGAGGGACAAGAAATGCCTGGAACCACCAGGCCTGGGGGAGTGGAGCTTCCAAGGAAATCTGAGGCCTGAGCAGGAGGAAAACAGCAGCTTTGCCCAGAGCTCCAAGAGCTCTTTCTACTCTGAATTTCCCCCAACAGCTGTTGTGCAATGAGTTGAACCTTCAGGGCCTCCAGCTGATGCCTTGAGTTTCACCTCCAGGGCCTCCAGCTAATGCCTTGAGTTTCACCTCCAGCTAATGCCTTGAAGCTCAATACTATGGTTTGCAGTTTTGTTTTGTTTTAACAAGCCTTCCTCCTCTTCTAGTAGCCCCTACCCAACCACACACGTGCCACCACCATCCCAAGGAACAAGTGATAGGAACTGGCCTCAAGTTGCCCCAGGGGAGGTTGAGGTTGGCCATGAGGAACAATTTGTTGGTGGGCAGGGCTGTGAAGGGCTGTGCCAGGCTGGAATCCCCAGCCCTGGAGGGGTTTCCAAGCTGTGGAGATGTTGTGCTGAGGCCCAGGGGTCAGTGCTGGGGGAGCGGTTGGACTCCATGACCTTAAAGGCCTCTTCCAACCCAAACCATCGTGTGGTTCACCCAAAACACCCACAGGGGGACTCACCTGGAAGGCGTGGCTGGCGAAGCCCAGGCCCAGCTGCCTACACACCACCATGGCCTCCACGGTGCTCCAGTTCTCACTGCAGACTGTGCCCCACCTCAAGGTGCCGTTGCGCTCGGCCAGCACCTCCACCCGCCCCTCGTAGGGGTTGCGGCCGCCGCTCAGACGCAGCTGCAGGACAGAAAGGGAGGACAGATGATGCTCCAGGATGGAAACACCTCATAGAGCCACAGAAAGGTCTAGTCCAACCCCCCTACAAGAAGCAGGGACATCTCTAACTAGCTCAGGTTGCTCAGAGCCCCATCAAGCCTCACCTTGAATGTCTCCAGGGATGGTTTCTCCACCACCTCTCTGGGCACCCTGTTCCAGTGATCAACCACCCTCAGATTAAAGAGCTTTTTTCTAATGTCCAACCTAAATCTCCTCTTTTCTAGCTTAAAACCACCACCCCTCACCCTGTCTCTACCTCACTACGCTCCTGGGCTTCTCACCTGGTTCTGGAAACCCATGGCTGGGACGTTGCACCTCACAGCAGCATCTTCTTCATGGTTGCAGCCCTGGGACTCCATGTTGAACTTGCAGTCCGTGAGGGACTTCTCAAAGCCCGTGCAGTCAATCTCATTGAGATGGATTGGCCCCATTCCTGGGAGGAGAAAAGAGGAGAAGAGAGTCCTCACCTTCAGCCCCTGCTACTGTGTGCTGAGGAAACAGCCACTCACAGTTTATTGATGCACTGCAGACATCCCCCCAGCCTCCAGCATTCCAAACAGGGTGATCCTGAAAGAATTCCAGTGATTTCTTGTGAAAATAGAACAAAAAGCTGTGAGATTATTATTAGCAATTCTTTCCAGTAGCCTCCAGGAGTCAAAGACACTAGAACTGCAGAAAAAGCCAAGTTTCCATTGTTACATAATTTACAAACTTCAGCTGGAGGAATCTGCAAATTGTGACCTTTAGGCTGGGTCTTTATGCTGGAGTCAGCTCCCCATCAAGCCTTGACATTTAAAAGGGACCTAGACATGTTTGCTGGGACAACAGAGCATCAGAGGGACACATGAGGCTTGGGGCAGGTGTGTTCCAGACCCCAACACCACTGATGGAAAGAAGACAGTGACCATCACTCCATACAGAGAATGGTCTCAAGGTGTTGGGAGCCAAGCTGAAGAATTTGGCTCCTCCCTGGACACGTGGCAGCAAACATTTGTCCTTTGCACCAAAGAGACCCAGAAAGAGGAGAAGAGACATCTGAGAAGACAAGAATCCTGCCTGCAAAGCTCTCAGCTGCTGCTTCCACACTGAGCCCAAAGCTGCTTAGAAAGAAGATGGGGAAGGGATGAATCAGAGGTTCCAGATGCTCCTCATCACAACCAGAGGTTGTCTTGGAGCCCATGTAAGAGTAGTTGCTGTTGGAAACACTCTGGATTGTTTTGACAGGAGATCCTTGCAAGTAGCAGATGTAGAACCTCTGCTCTCCAGCAGTTTCTAGGAAGCTTTCAGGGATGGGAGGCTGAGAACAAACACACTCCTGAGCTTTGCTCTCAACGTGCTCTCTCCAGAGCTGCTGTAACCAGACCTGCTGCTGTCTTGCTTCCCTGCAGCCCTTGGCCAGGTTCTCCTGTCTGAGCTGCACATGGACCCACCAGCATCCAGGGTGGTGGTGAGGCAAAGAAAAACCACAGAAGTTTCCAAGAAAGCAGCATCCACTCACCCTCCAGCAGCTGGGAGAGGCTGACCAACACCAGACATGGGTGTTGAGGTTGGAGCTCCCCTCGTTGCCATGCTCAGCACACAGAATCTTGTGTGAAGAAGGGTAAATAATTTCATCTGGTTCCCAGTATCTAATTTATAAAACAGGGAATAAATCTCCTTCCCCACACCCTGAACTCTCTGTGGCAAACACTCATCTCCCACAGGTCACTTGTCTTGTCTGGGACTTTAAACACTGCAGGCTGACTTCACACATGTGTTTCACCCTGTGAAATTTAATTTCTGACCCAGCAACGATGAGATGGGTCCTTCCAGCCTGTCTTGGACCCCACCAGCTCACCACAGAGCAGCTGGAACAAAGCAAAGCACGTGGACACAGACTTCAGTGGTGGGGAGAAGAAACAACAGGAGCAGAGAGGTGAGATTGGGCCAAAAAAGCTCTTTTTCCTACCACCATGAGAGGATCCAGCTGCTGAAGGGAGTCACTGAGTGCTTGGCACCCCAGAGGACAGGGTGCACTGATTGACTGCCAGTGTGTAATGGTAAAAGGGAGGGAATCAGCAGCTGCTCTGAAGTTTCCAGCCTGCAGGAGGTGGTGGGGACGTTGTGTTCTCCTCCCTCACGTGGCTCCACCATGATCATGCTGGTTCCTAGATGCAGCTTAAACCCATCAGCAGCTCCCTCCATCCCCACCGCAAGATTTTTGTTGGCAACCCCAACAGACAGGTCACATTTAAAGCTTGCCAGACTCTGACACCACCACTGGGCTTGACACGTGTTGTTGCTTTCCCCTTCCCTTCTCCAAGCCTGAAGGAATTTCACCCCTGCATTCGGTCTCCCAATGAAGGGTTGGGTTTGGTGTCATCTGCTTTAGGGTTTGTGCTATGGGAACGTGGTGTGTGAATCAGGAGGTGGTTTGGGAGGGTGTATGTGAGGCTTTGAGTTACCATCTACCACAGTTTGGGATGTAAACCAGCTCCCAAATACAGGAAATCCAAACCCAAACCTGGCTCTGAGCTGCTCGAATGTCCTTCTATTTATAATGGGCTAAATTAGGGTTCTGGTCTTAAATAGGAGTGTTTGAAGTCTAGATCCAGGACCTGGTTTTGCCAGGAACCTTCTAGTAATGCATTACACCATGGTGTGGACCTAGAGAGTTCATAAAGAGAGGTTGAGAGGAAGGGAAGTGATAACAGAGCAGTAATTACTGGAGCAGCTGTCTGAGGGAAAGGTCAAACCCATCACCACCAGACTTTCAAGGAATTTTAAGTCACATATTCCAGCTCAGCCTCAAAAGACTTATTAAGGGTTAGGGACTAAATTCCTGCTCCCCTAAACAAACATCCCAGTAAAAATAGACTCTGCCCTGAATCCTGAAGGGTTCTGGGAGGTGGGCAAGGCACAGATGGTCCCGTGGAGCTCTGGTTGCTCTTACCTTGGCCAAGCCTTGCCCCTGTTATGGCCTCCTTGGCACTGCCAAAGCCCAGCTCCCTGCACACCACGCTGGCTGACACCAGGTTCCAGTTGTCATCACAAACTGTCCCCCACTCCCCATTCTTCAGCACTTCAACTCGTCCTTCACCAGTGTTGGCTCCTCCTTTCAGCCTCACCAGGGGTTGCTGGAAGACAAGACAGAGGTGGTGTTACCACTGCATCTGTTCTTCACAGCTCTCATCTATGGAGGGTGGTTGCAGGTAAGTTGTGGCCCAAAAAGTATTATTCTAAAGCACTTTAAAACAACCACCATGTAATAGAGAAGGCTAAAAGTGCTGGGGTCTTTATCTGCCAAGGCTTTTGGTGGCCACAAACATCCGTTTCTCACATCCACTGCAGCTCCAACAAGTGGAATAAGTGACCTGGCAGACTGCAGACAAATTCAGAGGTCTTGGTTCCATTCATTGCTGTGCTTATATTTCCAGGTGTTGGAGCCCGGCCCAGGCTGCCCAGAGAGGTTGTGGAGTCTCCTTGTGTGGAGAGATCCCAAAGGGGCCTGGACACCATCCTGGGGGAGCTGCTGGAGCAGGGGGGTTGCACCAGATCACCTCCAGAGGTCCCGTCCAACCCCACCACGCTGGGATTCTGTGACATTCAAACAGGCTGGTTGTGCTTTGGGCACACTCACTTTCAGGCCCTGATGATGAAGTTACACCCCCAGGCTTTTCCTACTTGCCAGGTTGTGCCTTTTCCCTGCTCACCTCCTGCCTGAAGGCTTTTCGGAAGCCACTGTGGCTGCTGGGGGCAAAGGCTCTCCCAGGGACACAGCTGACCACTGCTGGCATCCCGTCCTCACACGTCGTGTTCTTCTCTGCACCCACGTTGAGGTGGTTGCCCAGTTTGCAGCTGGAGATATGAGCCTCATTCCCAGTGCAGTCCATGGAGTAAGGCCAGTAATGCTGCTTCCTCCTGCTGGCAAACATCCTGCAAGGAAGGGGACAGGGGAAGAAGTCAGGAACCCATCAAAACTGCACTGATGGGGAAAAAAAAAACCACGCCTGGAAATAAACTGAGGCTTGAAGAGCATTATTTGGAGGTGGATCCATCCAGGCACACAATGACTCTCTGTTAAGGGAGTAACTGGGTCACCTCCTCAAGCCAAAGATCAGAGTATGAATCAACAGGGCAGCTGGAGCTGCAATTACACACTCAAAGGAGAGACACATACTAGAGATCCCTTCATTCTGCAGGGGTTGGAGGGCAGTTAATCCAAAAAGCAGTGTACAAACAGGGCCTGGGCAAATAATGCTGGGCAGTTGGGACTGGAGAGCCCCCCAGAAGACCTCTCCTGTACATGAGCTGCTCTCTTTGCTGGCCATCAGCTGCGAGGAGATGACAGGCTGGGAAAAAGCCACAGAGGGGTTGGACTAGAGGATCTTTTGAGGTCCTTTCCAATCCCTAACACTCTGTGACCCTCTCAGAGCTGCAGTGTTAACAGCCCTGAGCCTGAAAGCAATTTCTGAGAGCACGAGCAACTCCCCTGATGACATGTTCACAGCACAGGAGGTTGGCAGCACTTGCTGCTTCTTGCTCCCAAGCTCTAGTGCTTGCCTGGAGATGCTCCAGGGACTCCTAAGGGGGAAGGGGCACGTGTGATAAGCAAGAAAAGAAAGGAATCCAGCTTTGCTGCACCTAGCCTGGCACTGCAAGGCTGCCAGGTGGCTGCACTGGAGCTGAAAGAGTCAGTGAAACTAAAACAGAGGTCAGATCATTATCAAGAGTTAAGGCAAAAAAAAGTCAAAGCACAGAGAAGCCAACACCCTGGTGGGATCTCAAGATCCAAGTTCTGGATCCTGGAGATCTAAGGACTAGCTGAGATAAATGGCACAGCAAGGTGGGTGGGAGGAAAAGCATCAATTCTGATTAACTGTAACAGGTCCCTGCAGGACAGAGAGGCTGGAAAGGGTCTGGGGAAGGGGCAGAGAGGCTGAGCAGGCTGTTGGTTTGAAACTAAACCAGACAGGTCAAGTTTTTCCCAAGTGATCCCCTCTGGTGGTCCCATGTGGGCTAATTGGCACCATCTCAGATGCTTGAGAGAACTATTTTCTCCTCTCCTGCTTGCTGAGCTCTGCTGACAAGCTCAGCAGTTGTCCAGGCTCATATGGCTCACAGCCATTCACTAATCCTTTCTGGAACTAAACATCTCTGGGTTAAGGTTAGGGCCAAACAGGGCCAGGCTGGAGATAGAGCTGCAATTGCATCACACTGTGCTGGGAAGGATGGAGCAGGGGTGAGAGCAATGCCATGGAGCAACCTGCCTGTCCTGGGGGCAGAACTGGCTGTCAAACCCCAGGTCTGTCAAACCAGAGACAGAATCAACAGAAAATAGATGGGGAATAGGAAAGGGGAAGAAACAATTTAAAAATAGACAAGTAAAAGCAGGGAGGATGCAACCAGCCACTTCTCACCTAGAATATCCAGCTCAATATGGTCAAAACCTTGAATATTTTTCTTCCATTTAATTAAACTCCCCGAAAAGCCATGAAAGCCTCTGCCCTGGGACTGGTGGAGCTCATGGAAGTCCCACTTGAACATTAACTGCCCTCTGAGGCAGACTGAGGCATGTACTAAGGAATGGGGGGCATCTGGAGGTGCTTGTCTCCAGTGATGTGACCCCAGACTCCCCCCAGCACAACCCAGCTCTGCCCCACCAGCCTTCCAGCCCCTGTGCTCCATAGGAAGGAGGATTTCCACCAAGGGCCCTCTGCAGCCACGTGCAGAACTGCCATGAACTCCACAGCAGACAAGAGACACAGTCTGCCTTAGAGAGGTAATTATGGGGATGCCTTAGAATAGCAAACAATGACCTCACCCTGGAAATTCCATCAGGCATGAACATCTGGTTGGTATTAACAGCCCCTGGTAGGCTGGGGAGACACAGGCAGAGAAAGCTCTACCTCATTTCCCCATATATAATATATATATATAAAAAGAAGGATATAGATGATCTTTACAGCTAGAAACTCAGGGCATGCTTGTCCTTTGCTTCTGAACACACAAAGGGTGGAATCCACCTCTCCCTGGCCTTGCTGTGAGCCAAGGCTGCTCAGATCAGAGGGTGAAACACTCATGCTGGGAGAGTTTAGCCAATTCTAGGTCAAGCTGGAGTCCAAACCACTTCTACTGGTGAGGAGAGGTGAAGCTGCATCACTTCAGCTTGGAACAAAGACACAGCTTAAGCCCAAGGGCTTGTTAGGAGGGTTTAGCTGAAGGAACCTCTGAGAGGACTTGGGGAGCAGAAAACAAATCACTGCAGGAAAACTCACCCCAAACACCCTGAAGAGAAGCTGGTGAACTCCTCTGTAGGGCTGTGAGCAGAGAGTTTGTACCCTTGAGATACTCTTCAAGCATTTAAGTCAATAAAAGTTTGCTCTCTTCAGCCTCAAGTGAGACCTGCCACCTTCTGCCCAAGCCCTTAAGAACTTGGTTTTGCTGCAGAGAACCCAACCCATGAGGATTTGGGCTACAAATAGAGAGGTGAGGAACTGCCCTGCACAGATTTATCATGCTCTGAGCAGGAGATGCTGTTTGGAGTGACATTGAAGGAGTTATCCTGGACCTGCTGAGCATCTCCATCCATTTCCTTGACAAAGCACAGACCTCCAGAAGACATCAGGTCCATCTCTCTGCCTCGGGCACCTCCACTCACAAACTCCTCTTCCCACCAGCAAACTGCATTTAATTCTACTCTGCTTCCTCCACCAGAGCAGGAGCTGGGAGGAGGAGGAGGTAACAAGCAGTGCCTATATAAAAACCACTTTGAAGAGTGACCAAGAACATGGAAACAACATTGAGATTTGTTTCATTTCCTCACATAAATCGTGCTGTCAGCTGCAGAGTTTAAGTTACATTCAGGAATAAAAACCCTGGCACTGGGACAACGATGAACTAAGTTGTTTTCTTTCAAGCAAGGCCCATCTGCAAATCATTTTGCCTCCCAGCATTGTGCAGGAACTGAGCAGAGCAGGAGCTTGTGGAGCTGCAGTTGGTGGGGAGAGGGGCTGGTGGGGATGTGGGGAGGGGACACTCAGCCCCAGCCACCAGGAACCTCATTCCAGGAGTGGGAGAGGAGCTGCTCTGGGGTATTTACAAATTAAGGAGAAAAAGCCCAAGAAAGAGAAGAACGTTTCTGAGGCTTCACAGGCACACGGAGAGGGGGTTTAGCTCCCTCTCCAGAGAAGATGTGACCAGAAATCATCTGGGACCAAGCAGAGAATGGCCCAGGTGAGCAGATGACAGTGACCATCCTTCCAGAACCCTGATGGGGAAGCAAAGATCACTTGTGAAGTTCCCAGCTCAGGACTGGGAGGTTTCCCTCCCCAGCATCTGCCAGGACCCAAGAGCACAGCTCTTTAAACACCAACCAAACAAAACCCTCTGCCTGACAAAGTTTTACAAGTCTCTTCCCTCCAATAAAACCACATCCCATCTTCTTCCAACCTGGGGCAGACAATATTCAGCTTATTTTCCCCCAATCTCCTCCTGTGGGTGCAGGAGCCCACTCTGGCTGAGCAGCAGAGATCTCCACTCCTGCTATTTCTCAGTGCTGAGTGTTCATAACCCCAGCTCCAGTGGATTGCTGAACATTCTGCTGAACAACCATGCCTCACTTTTTCCATCCCTACGTGTACAGGAGACAGGACCATTACCCAGCAGCCTCTTACTTAAGGCAGATGGCTCCAGCTGCTCCACTTAATGCTTTTCTTGGAAACACCACAACTAAGAAGCAGGAAAAATCTACTTTGTCTTCCTAGAGGTGATTTATTCTGCCCCCCTGCTCTGGGGCAGGGGATGGGAATCTCTGAGCTGTCTGAAGGAAGATGGGAGCAAAAGCTCCTCTAACTGGTGTCCATGAGACAACCTGGGAGCAATTATTAATCCAGGGCTCATCTCCCTGGGAAGCCTGAAAAGAGGATTCCAGGATTCCATGGGGGTTATTTATTTGAAATTCTTTTTGCTGCCATGTGGCTTTACACCATCCTGACCCCAGGACCTCTTCAGTTGATCATGATCTTGCTAATGAAAGCCATGAAACGTGGCCAGCCCCTTCTGGAGGAGCTCTCAGAAACAGCAACAGCAGAGGCCAGAAGGAGCAGGCAGGAAAACCACAGCTCCTGCCTGGAGAACCCAACTGCCCCCCCGACCACTTGGTGCTTTCCCTTCTCCAGGGGTCACAGTGGAGGAAAGAAATGAGACAGGATTTCACTTAAACTATTCTGCATCTGCTTTGGGGTGTTATTTCTAGGGATAAGTGGAGGAAGGAGCAGGGCTGGGATGAAGGCTGGTGACAAAGAGCAAGATGAAGCAATGACAACAGAAAAAAGAGCAGAGCTCCTGGCTTTAGGAATAGGAAAAGCAGCCTGGACCCATCAGCTCTGGATACACAACGTCCTCCCCCATTTTCTTGCCTCATTTGAAAGAAATGTACAATTCTAGGAAGAAAAAGCTCTTCTCCCAAGTGGGCAAAAGGAACTGTCCTCAAGTTGCCCCAGGGGAGGTTGAGGTTGGAGCTGAGGAACAATTTGTTGGTGGTCAGGGTTGTTGTGGGCTGTGCCAGGCTGGGCAGGGCAGGGGCGGAGTCCCCATCCCCTGGTTTCCATGGCATGGAGATGTGGTGCTAATGGGTTTATACTGGGAGAGTTGTTCACATCCATCCTTTCCCTGCACACGCCACCACCTACCACAGGTGGAGGGAAAGACAATCCTATGTCTACAAACCCAAGATTTTTGGGGCCTACTATCCACATCTCTCATCACAGAACCCATCAAACCCTACAGTGATAATCCACCACCTCTTCAGCAGCATGGTGAGGATCAAACCACCCCCCTGCCTGCCCAGGGAAATACTTGACATTTCAAATATTTACACAGAAAGAAAATCCGATCTGAAGGAATGAAGCAGTTGGAGGCTTTTTTTCCCCCCCCTCTACCTCAAGGTCTCCAGTGTCATCTGACAATTTGCATTTCTGAACAAGGCCCCGAGTGTTCCAAGAAGCAGCTTGTGCCTCACACAAAGCTCTGCTCTTACTTGTAGACCTTGGTGTTGTATTTCCTCTCGCTGGGGAAGCCAAACATGCCACAGACAACCCGGGAATTCTTCATGGTCCAGTGCTTGTCACAGATCTGCTTCCAGGTGCCTTCCTCCTTCACCTCCACGTAGCCCTCGGTGACGGGCACCCGCTTGCGGTAGGTGGCGAGGATGGCCCGGATCCTGATGTCCTCCACCTGGATGTTCATGTTCTGCAAGGGGAAGAGGAACAGGGGTGATGCTGGCTTGCCAGGGAGCTGCTTGGGGAGCTCTGAGGTGGGGAACAAACCCCTGGTCTGCTCCAGGTTAGGGCTGGCAGAGAGGGAAAGCAGTTTGGGCAAAGACACAACAAGGAAGCCACCAAATGTCCCCAGCTCCTGCAAACCCATCCTGCAGGAGGAGGTGCTTTTCTCATTTAAAATAAAAACCAACAGAAATCCCACATTATTTTACAAACTGCTACACAAACCAAATCTCCTTTGTTGTTTAAAGTCACCAAAGTGCTTCTTCCAGAAGTGCAGTGACCTTAATTCAGCCTCAGCCACTCTGGAAGCAAACTGAGCTCAGCTTCGCCGGGGCCACCTTAATGGGTTCAGAAGAGTGGGAGTCCCAGCAGGGATGGACATGAAGCCCCTGAGACACCCCCTGGGCTGGGCAGGCACTGGGGAAGGTGGGAGCTGATGTGCTGACTCCAGCATTTCACCACCTCCCCAAGCCAGGTTCCTCCTCCAGCTGAATCCTCGCTTGGGACAGCAAATGAGTCCTGGAAGGTTGACTGGATTTCACATTTGGAGCCTACATGAGGGCACAAACCAGCCCTGCAGGGACCCAAGCCCAAAAGCAGAGGCTGGCTGGAAAAATATCCTCTGTGGCAAGCAATTACAAAAGAGCTACTGAGAAATTTTAGAAGTGGCTTCCAGGAGTCCTTTTCTCCTCAAAAAATGTACAAACCCACGTGGTCCTGCTGAGTTACATCAGGACTGAGGAATCCTCCCCTCCCCTGCTCAAACTCAATCACTTGGAACAGGAAAAATGCCCCAGAGCTTTCAAGGGACACGGGCCCCTGGTTCCCAGAGGGATTCTGGAATCCCATTCTCCAGATGCTTCACCAGCACTGACATGACTCCAAGAGCCCAGGCAAATGGCAACCAACCTCAGAGGGAGAGCATCACCTCCTCCCCACCCACACCACCTTGGCCAAGGCACTTCAGCCATTTTTCCCCCCCCTCTTTTCTTTTTCCCCCCCCTTCTTTTCTTCCCTCCCCCCTCCTTTCTCTTTTCCCCCCTTTAAAAAATTTACCATCTCCATTCCAACCCAAACCATTCCATGATTCTGTGATTTATCCCCACTTTTACAACCTAGCTCACCAATCTCTCCTTTCAGTTCTACACCAGCTTGTCTGGAGCATCCATGCAACACCCCCAGAGACCCCAGGAAAAAGGACCTTATTACTTCCCCAGTAGGACAGTGCTACTCACACCAAGCTCACAGCTCAGACTCAGCTTCTGAAAGCTCTTGTAGCCCTCAAGAAATAAAAATAACCACAGTGATATCTAAATTTGTCACATCTGAGACACTTCAAGGTGCTCCAAGGGTCGGATGCAGGAGCCAACTTGACCCCTCCTGGCCTGGGAAGCCCATTTGGAGCTCCTCCTGAATTTGGCAGATGCTGCTCAGATATTGCTCAACTTTTGGGTACGTGCTCCTGGGGAAGTAGCAGAACCTCTGAGCATTGAAAAGCCTCCCTGGGCTGGCTTCCAAAGCCCACGAGTCCCTTTTCCTCCAGTGCAGCTGATGAAATGTTTCCAGCTCTTCACTTGGTGGAGGAATGAAGTTTACCTGGAGCTCCAGGAGCTGAATGAGAAAGCACCAGGTTCCTCTCCTTCACCAGGAGACAGGAGGAAATCAAAGCCTTCCAGCCACTGGGAAGTAGATTTGGCTGCTGCAGATCTAAAAGTGTTTTTAATAAAAGCCTTTTAAAAAGGATTAACCCAAAGGCCAGAGAGTCAAAGCTTAAATTGCACTGCAAGAAGCACATGGGAAGAGAGCAGCTAAGAGGGAAATTTGCATTGACAGCTGAGAAAGGGGATGAGAGCCTGAGTGGTCCTGGGGCTGCAGGATAGATCCACCCTATATAAACCCTAAGTACCTTTGCTTCATGAAGTGATGGCAGGATCAGCCCTGCTGCATATGAAAGCACCCAAAATGGAGCATTTTCCCTAGACCTGACCTCAGCAACGTGCTCAAACCCACCCCTGGGTCTCCACTTGACAACCTCTTCCATTTTGCTGGAGCTCAGGCAGGGCAGAGGCCACAGCTGCTCCTTGGCACCATGGAGAGGAGGAGAACTCAGAGCAAAGTGTGATTTCACCTTGAGGAACAGTGTCCAAGCTGCTGGGAGGATGAGAGCAGGCCCTGGAGTGCTGCTCCAGATGTTCAACATCTGCCTGGTGCTCCCAGCCCAGAGCAGCAGGATTCTATTCCCTTGGGGCATCTCTTAGTCACTGTTCACACTTCTCTGCTCTCCCTCCTGCACCCTCAGAGCTCTTCAGAGTGCTGAGGAACCTGGGAAGGCTCCAAGGCAAACAGAACACTCAAAAGATGGGAGAAAGCTGCAATTCCCACCCTCCTTTTGGAGATTGAGAAACGCAGCAGAGAGAGCAAACTGCTCCTCCAGAGACCACGAGGGTGGAAAATCACCCAGTATCTTGAGGTTGCACCTCAAAGCTCCAGGTGAGATCCCTCCTGCAGCAGGGAACATCACCTGAACCTCCAGCTCTAAAGCTCTCACATTCTGGTCAAGCATAATTGGGTTTTTTTCTCCTTCCCACTCCAACCTTGCACAAAAGCAAAGCCACCCAAGCCTGTCCCCAAAGCTGCCAACGCCAGATGCTGAGGAAGGAGCATCAGAACAGGGTGATACTCAGCAATTCTTCCTTGCTCTATTCCTGCAGCTTCCAGAGGGTCTTTTTCAACATTCAAAACCACCCTGGGTGGATTTGAGAATCCCTTGCTGGGGTTTGTGATACCAGAGCAACAGGCTCTGATAAAGAATCCAGCCCCCAGAGGCAGAGAAATCACAAAGTTGATCAAAAAAATCAAAATTTGAAACAAAAAGAAAGCTTGGGAATGCTGCTGGGGACCTGGTGATTTGCCTGTTAGTTCTGCAATTAGCTCAGCAGCTTAGCACATAAAAACAGGTTGTGGAGCCTGTTTCCAGAAGAGCTCTGACCACTGCAGGAGTGGGGATGCTGGAGTCCCAGTAAAGGTGCCCTGACCTAGTCTAGGACCTGAGATGTCTGCATTTGCTACCCTCAGGCTGTGTGTCTGGGCACATCTTCTCCACTGACTGGACTAGGTTGTCCTTGCTGGTCATTTACAGAAAAAAAAAAGAGGAGAAAAATGAGATGTGAGTTGAGTGCTTTGCTCTTGGACTTGAAAACACAGTTGGAGGCAACGTGGTACCTCAGGCTCCCAGAGAAAGGTCCCACACCACGTCTCTCCTCCCCCAGAGATGCTGACACAGGCACAAAAACAAATCCTGCTCTGACCTGGGACTCTGTTCAGCAAATCCAACCCTTTTGTCATGGTTTTTTTGCCTGTATTTGCCAAGGAATAAAGAGAAAAAAAAAGGAGTGAGCTAGCAAGCAAGAAAGAAGCCATCACTTCATTCCCTCGAGAGCATTTCAAGCTTCAGAGTGCTGGAGCAGAGCAGCACAAAGTGACATTTTCATGATCTGTCTGAGAGCAAAACCAACCCTCATCCATCCCCCTCCCCACTCCCAGAGCAGGTTTAGAGCAGAAAATTGATAGAGCAACCTGAGGGTTTGCACTTGGGTCTGAACAAGCAGCATAGCCCCCAAGAAGAGTTCAACTCAGCTTTACAGGGGGAGATTAAAGAATAAAGCATTAAAATAAGTCCACTGCAGGTTTCTCAAGGAGAAAGCACCACTCTGAGCTTTCCCCCCCAATAACTCTCTGCAGATTTGACTGGTTTCCTTTCACTGCAGAGCTTTTGTCACGCTGGGGCTGTTCAATAATGCAAGTGCAGGCAGATCTGTTCTACCTTCCCAGGGCTAATGGTGAAAACAGACTCCACATAAAAATCAGAAGCAAACAATACTTAATAGCTCGAGCAGACTCCTTTACATCACCCTCTCCAGACTTTATGGACACGTGGAGACAACCACCTACAACAAGGAAACCTCATCCCTGAGAGCTTTATTTATGCCCACGTTGTGGCCATGCACTGAGGTACAAGGTAAAGTCCTCTGGAGGATTTATTTTAGTTTATTTTTGATTTGAGGGTCCCAAAGCAGGTATCTGCACCCAGCTCAGAAGCTGAATGTGCATCTGCCAAACTCCCACCTCAGGTGTCAGCCATAAAGTGGAGCCTCCAACACTGTTTTAGGAGCCAAAAGAGCAAGATCACCTCTAGGAAATAAAACTGGGTTGGCTGCACCCCAAGTTACAGGTTGGGGAGGAGAGGCCCAAGCCCCAAAGCCAATGGGACGAGGTTTGCTCAGCCTGAGGTAGGAACACAAAGCAAGGAGGGCAGGAGGGAGAGAACCACCCACAGACCCACAGCTCAGCTCCCTTGGCACAGGGGAAGATGCTGCTGGGGGTTTCTATCCAAGAGAAGAGCCCAAACCCAACCCAGAGAGAGTTAACTCGTGGCTGCTGCAGAAGAGATCTCCCCTTCTCAGCTTGCCTTGTGCAATTCCCACCTATTTAGGTCACCAGCTATGGGGTATATGTGCCAGCCCTTCTCCTTTCTTTATTTTTTATCCCCTAAGCTCCAAGTCTCAGAATTCAGCCACCAGCACAATCCAGACCTGGATCTCCCTCCTCTCCTTATGAAACAATCCCACCCACACACTTGAGGCTGGATCAGCTCTTGCCTTTGCTCTGCTCTCCAGAACACTGAGTCCAGAGGATGGTGTCTTGTGTTGCTGAGCTTGAGTGGAGCTTGCAGGTCTCCTCCATCACTGCTGGCCTCATTCATCAAGCCACAGCTTCACTGTCACCAAAGCCACCCGTTGTGGCACAGAAACCCATGCAGGGAGCACACACACAAGCACTAAGAAATCCTTAAGGTATTTTTCTCCTGCTTGAGTGGAGCCTCCTTAGCTCTGAGAGGTGTGAAGAAGGCAAGCTGGGGATGGAGGGCAGGGGGAACAAGTGGGGAACATCTATTCCTAGACTCACTCTGCCTTCCACATCAACTTGCTTTTCACTGCAGCCACTCAACTAGGTGGAGTGACAGAAAATTCAGAGCAAAGCTGAAATAACCCTGTGTGCTGAGGCTGAAGAGCTCCTGCTCAGTCCTGCCATGGGTCTCCTGGGTGATTTCAGCCACACAAACTCCCAGCCCCTTCTGGAAGGGGTGGGCAATGCTCAGCCCACCTCTGCCCTGCAGGGAGGGCATCCCATCTGTTTGGAGATTTTCATCTTCCAACATTGCTACGATACCTTAGGATCAAAATTAAGGGGGAAAAGCACCAAACTACCCTGGATTGGGCCCTATCCTCCTCCACCCTGCCCCTTTCCTCGCCAAGTGCCATGTCCAAGACATGCTCCTCTTCAGCCCTGGCCACAAAAGGTCCCCAGAAGCCAACGTGCTGCTCCCTGTTACGAAACCAAAGAGCTTCAGAGAGCCAGGGCCTGCCCGGAGACAGCAGAAAAAGAAAGGGGATTGTTTTTGAGCTTTCACAAAAGGATTCCTGGCTCGGAAAGTTTTCACATGAGCCTCAGCTGCTTTTGTTTCCAGCCTCTGAACCAAACGCTTCCCCACGGCTCCGGAGCTGATGGCAAAAAAAGACCCAACTTTCGTAACGTTTGCTCTCCCCTCTTGCCATCCCTGGTGTGTTGGCACAAGAGTCACAGCCAGGACAGCAGGTCCTGCTCCACTCGTGCCCCTTCCCCTTCCAACAGCCCCGAGGATGCCCAGGAAGCAATCCAGGGAGGAGATGCTGTTCCTAGAAACCCCATCCTGGGTCTGAATCACCAGCTCCTGGCTGAAAGCAGGTCGGGGATTTCCAAGGGGCTCTTCAGAAGAGCATCTCAACCCTCCCCTGGAGCAGACACCCACACACTTGGTGACTTCACCAGGAAAGCAGATGGGGCTGGGGGGCTGAGCAGCTATGGCTGTGGGAGCTCCCAGAGACACTCCTCAAATGCCAGCAGAAAGGGAACAGGAAGGAAATTCTGCTTCTGTATTTGCTCATCTTGAATTATAAAATATTTTACTCAATTTGAAAAAAAACCCAAACAACCCAACCCATTGCCATGGGTGATGCTAAGGATGGCAGAGCAGGAGGGTGGAGGTTTTCAGCTCTCTGGTCACCAAGTGCTCAGGGAAAGGTGCATTTCTTACCACAAAGCCCTGATTTAACAAAAGGAGCCTGGGTGGTGTCTCTGTCTCATCCATTTCATTGATCTCCTGCTTTAAAGTTCCCCATGATCCACCCCAACCCAACTGCTCTTCTCTTCCTTAGCCTGACCCATCCCCTTAGATGCAGGAAACTATTCACACCATCATTTCTCACTTACAATGGAGCTCCAGGATTTCTGGGCTTCCCAAACACCAAGGCTGCAACTTGGATGAGAAATGACTTTTTTTCCCCCCCCAACTTAAGAACACAACCCAAAATCTCTCCACACAGACTCTGTTCATCCCATCTCCTGTATTCCAACCCTTCCCTGCTTCCTCCACCAAGTCCTTTCCCCTGCAGATGACTTGTCAGAAAGCTGCCTCTTCACATCCATAGGAACGGGTGGAATCTGTTTGGATTTAAACATCTGGAGCCCTGTCTCTGAGTCACTAACAAGGTCCCAGCTGCTAAATAAACACGGTGAAAGAGATGCTGCAAGACAAAGCCGGGTCTCCTGGGGGGACAGCATTCCCCTGGGAACATGCTGCTGCTCTGGCCAGCCAGCACTTTTTGTTCTGGGTTTGGGCAGCACAAAAGGGGAAGGGATGAGAGTGCAACTCAGGATTAGTGTCCAGGAGCAAACACAGAGCAGATTATCCCCGACAAAAGCGAAGCTGGGAAACGCTTCAGCAGCGCCCCTGCCACTGCCAGTGCAAAGCAGGGCCATGAAAAGCCCCAGAGAAAAGACATGGGAGAGGGAGAAGGCAGGAGCACTGAACCCTGGAGATGCTTTGGCACGGCTGGGAGGCTCAGCACGTCGTGGTCAGAGGGTTTCAGGAGGAGCAAAGCTTTTACGTTCTGTTTCTACAGAGCTACAGCAAGATGCTGGCAGGGGCACTGTGCCAGGAGAACATCAGGGTCATTGCAAGGAGGACCAACAGGGGCACTGTGCCAGGAGAACATCAGGATCATTGCAAGGAGGACCAACAGGGTCATTGCAAGGAGGACCAACAGGGTCACTGTGCAAGGAGGACCAGCAGGGTCATTGCAAGGAGGACCAACAGGGTCACTGTGCCAGGAGAACATCAGGGTCATTGCAAGGAGGACCAACAGGGTCACTGTGCCAGGAGAACATCAGGGTCATTGCAAGGAGGACCAACAGGGTCATTGTGCCAGGAGAACATCAGGGTCATTGCAAGGAGGACCAACAGGGTCACTGCAAGGAGGACCATCAGGGTCACTGCAAGGAGGACCATCAGGGTCACTGTCCCCCAAGGAACCAGCAAACCAACACCAGCCTTGCTGCTTTCCCAGCCCCTCCAGTTCCACAGCTCATCCCTCCCACCAGCTGCCAAGCAGCAGCTCCCTGCCCAGCAAAGCCAGCACCCCTGACATGCCCTGAGCTATCACAGAGACCTTAGTTTCTGCCTGCCTGTCTCAACCACATTAAAAACTTACAGCACTAAAGAAACATGGTGGGTGAACCCCCAAAGCAGCTTAATTAAGATTTGTCTGGAGTCAGCTCCAGAGGAGATGCTGAAGAACCCTTCCAGACACACAAGGCAGCAGCATTTGTGTTTTACATGGGCTTATGTTTAGACAAGCAAACATTTACACCAAGGGGAAAGAAATTAAAGCACTGTTGTCATAACAAACAGGCAAATAAACCCTTTATTGTCAAACATTCTCCAGAACTGGCTGGTGGAGACAAACAGCTCAAGCCTGAGATGGTGGTGACCTAAAGTTGCAACTTCCCACAGCACAGAGAGAGTCTCTGCTCATTTCCATGGCTAAAAGCTTGATAAGGAGAAGAAACCACAATGACCCTGTCCCTCCTCCCCTCCTTACACCTCCTGGTCAGCAGCAGCTCAGCACAGGAATATTTTATACAGCTTCATCCAGACCCAACTTCACTGGAAGCTCCTGAGCAGGACCCCACAGAACCCTGGTTGAGAAACTTGGACAATATAGTTCAAGCCACTTTTAATTAACCCAGCACAACCAGAGCCTTTCAGCCACTGGGCTTTGAAGTGAGAGATATTTTTTTTTATGCTTCATACACACCCAGAAGGGAAAAGAAGGCCAGAAATAGCTGCAGAGCCTGGTATGTTTAGCTAGACTTTGTCTGCCCACAGCTATGGTCTGGTCTCAGGTACCTACCAGAGCTATTTGGGAACCTGTAGCAGCTGGATATATTTAGAGTACATCCCCTGTGGAGCCTGTGTGCACACAGAGGAAGAGGGTGGACAACAAATATTTTGTTAAGGATGTTTTGGGGGACAGGTCAAAGAAAAAAACAGACCTATCATGTGTTTATTAAGAAATATATTAAGGGCAGGAATTACTGTGGTCTAAAAATTGCTGGTCAAGGCAGCACAGCAGCTGCAGGTGGGTCCACGTTGCATCTGGACAACTCAAAGCAGCTCCCAGCTCCTGGCTCTGGGAGCACACATTAAATCAGTTGGATTTCAGAGCTCCTGGCATCCTGCAAAGACTTGGGAAAGCTCTGTGCACACACTTAGACTGCCAGTTCTGGCAGCCCCTAAAGGAACCCAAAGGCAGGTCCGTGGTACCCACCCCACCACTTTCAGGGGGGAAACTGCAAGACAAGAATCAACCAACTGTCAAACTGCACCTTCTACATCAGCTCCATCCTGCTCTTTGTACCCTTTGCCACAGCATACCAGTGGCAGGACAGTCTAGCTGCAGTTCAGGACACTCTAGATGCCCAGATTCTGCTCCCAGCTCTTTTTTCCTCCACTTATCTGAGCTTTCAGGGTTCCTAGAACTTGGTTCTAGGTTTCTTTCCCTTGGTTCCTCGAGGTTGGCCCTTGCTGGCTTGCCCTGCCCCACCTGCAGAGCAGATACAGGGTTTACCTGGGACAAAAGACAGCACAAGGTCCCACGTGCTCAGAGATCTCTGGCTAAAGCAGCAGATTCCACTTGTTCTGTATTGCAAAGCTTAAATTCTTGCAGCTCAGTGCATGTATTTGTGGCACTTACTGTCCCTCCCAAACTCCATCAGTCAGCAACATCTTCAGTGTTCTCAGGCATGGTTAGACCCAACTTGTGCATCAAGCACTAACATCTGCAACTGCAGCAGGTTGCTCCAACCTCACCTGGGATGGTTCCAGGGATGGGGCATCAACCACTTCTCGGGGCAACCTGGGACAGGCTCTCATCACCCTCAGCATCAAAAATTTCTTCCTGCTTTCCCCTCCTAATGCTCCCAGAGGCAGTAACAAAGTCAAACCACAAGCTCTGCTCCCTCCATTAATGGGAAACTGTGTATTTAGTCTACATACTTGAAAGAGGAGGGGGCAAAGCCCCTCTAAAATGTCATTACACTCATGTCTGCACCGAACACATCACCCCCTTGCTCTGAAGAGGTGAGCAGCCCTCAGGATTTATGCAGCCCCTGAGCTAAAGGGGTATCAGGCTAATCCTGAGCCCATGAAAGGGCTGCCCTGCTACACACATTCATCACCCTCCAAGAAATAATCCTTTGAACAAGTCCCAAGGTTAAAAGCTGCAGAAAACAGCAAGGAAAAGCAACGGGGGTTGCTCTGCCCTTCAGCAAGAGACTGATGGATTTCAGACCTGCCTCAACCTTGGGCCTGCTTAGAAGATTTAACCTCTTCCTGCCTGTCTCCCATCTTATCAGCACAGATCTCCCATCACTCACATTTTGCTGTGGCCCATGACCAGCAGCTTGTCCTACAGAAGCAAGGGTCAAGCACTGCCCCTTCCCAGCAGGGCAGGGAGTGGGAAGGCTCAGGGGCAGGAAGAGATATGACATAACCCCCCAAATATGAGCTGTGATGGGAAAAGATCTGAGCATATATATATATATATAAGCCAAGTGGTTTACGGTGATGGAAAATCTCCTCCTATGCTACTTATCTGCAGCATTTCCAAACTGGGAAATGGAAGCGTGGACACCATCCAGTAAAAATAAACCCTCCTCAAGGGCTATCACGCTGCTTTTTAAAGAAGTGTGAACTCTCTGCCTGTCAGATTTTTAGGAAGCAAGGCCAGAGTTGAGCAAATGTCAGTTTGCAGAGCCCCTTGGAGCTGGAGTCCTCTCCAAGTGGAGTCAGAGGGTGTCTTACACCTCCTGCTTTTCCACCTTAAATCTTCACAGCGCTTGGCAGCCCCGGAGAATTCAGCACTAAAGGGTCTTTAAGCCACTAAATGATGAATTTAAGATGCTCCATCTGTCCCTGGCAGTGAGAACACTCAGAGCTCTCAGGTGAGGGAGATCTAAGCACCATGGCACATGTTTGGCAGTGGTTTAAGCAGGCTGCCCAGAGCACGTACACCAGAGTCAGCGTTTGCTCCTCTTCATCTGCTGGCTGTGAAACCAGCAGCTTGCAACACTCAGATCCAGTTGGGAATCATTACCCTGGTTACTAAGTGCTGTGGGAAAGCTGCACTGGAAGGGGCAGTTGAACACAAACTCTCTGCCATCTTAAACCAGACTTATTTGGAGTTTTAGAAGCAGCTGAAGGGCAAACTGAGCTGTCTTCCATCAGAGGTCTCAGTGGGAAATCTGTGCTGGTTTAGCTCTGTTAGAGCAATCACTGAAGCCAGTGGGACTGAGGGAGAGACCTGACCACAGTGTTGCTGCTCAGGAGAAAATTCCAAGCCCCAAAAGCCCTGATCTCATTCCAAAGAGAAAACATCACTCGGGGCAAGCTGTGGGCTACAGCCTAGAGCAGGCAGCAGCTCACAAAACACTGATGTTTCCTCTGGTCAATGTGAGGCACGACGTGCAGAACTCCCAGGCACGTTGGGGAGGGCACAGACTTTCAACTTGCATTCACAGCAGCCTTTTGACCTCCCTGGTTTGGAGTTTGTGACCCCATGAGTAACCCTGCTCAGCATCTCTGGCTGCAGCTATGTCACGCCAGCTGCTAAGGAGATAAAGATTAACAGGAGGAGGAAAGCTGAGACAGGGGGGAAGAATTCAAACATTTGACAGCTAGCTGTGACTGAAAAGTGCTTCCACAATGGCATCTTAAACATTTCTAGCACATCACCTTTAGCCTTAATCCTGCTGCAATGAAAGCAGCAGAAAAAGAACCCTTCAGCTGCCAGGGAGGGAAGCAAAATGAGCCTGGTTTTGTGGAGTAAAGCAACAGTAAGGTATTAAGTTCTTGATAAAATTCAGGCAGCAACAGGGAGAGGAGCAGCACATGCACACAGACACAGGCAGTAGCTGGGGTGGCTGCAGCCACCACCCAGAAAATCACACCCTATTTTCCAGCACCAGAACAAAGCCCCAGGGAGCTGACAGTTCTCCATGCGGCTATTGAAAAATAACCTATTCTTCTATTTCACCTTCTCCCCTCAACCTGTTCAGTGTCTTTAGTCCCCAGTGGCCCTTGGCAAGTGCTGGGAATGCTGTTACTTGTCCCACCAGTGGATGCCTTCATCCTACACAGCTCCCAAGAGCTGCCAGGACATGGGGAATGGAGCTTCTCCTGCACTGATGCCTCCTGAGTGACCCTCTTGGTGGGCTGGGCTCCTGCCCCATGAACTGTCTCAATCTCCTGACTCATTCTGTGTGCAGCTGAAGCACCCACACAGCCCAAGCTGGCCCTCAATTACCCAACGTGCTCAACTCATTAGTCAAGCTGCAGAGCTGAGCTAATGGAAAAGCAGAGCCCCCCCCCCCCAAAGCTTTTATGATTAATATCTGAAGCATCCCCCAGTGAAGTGACCTCTGTCTAGACTAAAGCATCTTTTCTTCCAGGGCTCTGCTTTGAGGACTCACTGTGGCTTTGGGGAAGCAAAGTCTGCCAAAGCCATCACTGCTGTTCCATGAGCTCTCCCCTCGTTCCCCCAGCAACAAGAGTGCCATTGATGGGATCCTCTGCACCTCCTCCTTTCCCTCCACAGCCCAGTGAGGCAAGGACAAGGCAAAGCAGAGAATTTCAGCTCCATATCCTATATCTGCATCACTGCACAGGAGCATTCCAGGGAATGCTGCCTGCTCACACATACAGTTTTCTCCCTAAAGCCTCAGCAGGGCAACAAAAAGTTGACCAAGCTTCTTGCCAAGCAATCTGGTAGGAGGAGATGCTGGGGGACCCTTTCTAAACCAGTGGCTAGGAAGTAGCTGCTACAAGAGTTGGGTTTCAAAGGGATAAAGGCTGCACCCATTGTCCTGCAGCAGGAGCTCAGCTAAGATTCAGCCATGGGAAATGCAACGTGATAGGAGATACAGCCTGGAGTCCCTGCCTGCTTAAAGGGAGGTTAAACAAGACCCAGTAAGATACTGGAGAGGCTCCTTCTATAGATTTTGACCATTGAAATCACATATTAAAACACCAGAACATCCCAAAACAAGGGAGGTGTTAGGGCAGACACCGTAAAAGTGGAAGGAAAAAAACCCACCCACATATTTGTTCTTTGCAGAGCTCAGCCCAACTTCTCAGCCCAGCATTGCCCCAGCTCTTTAGCTGCAGAAATCTGACAAGTCCACTGGAAGGTGATTCAGGCATTTCTCTTGTGTCATGTCCCCAGCAGCCCCAAGCTCAGCCCAGCATCTTCTCACCCAGTCACTACCCAGAGCCCTTCCCCCAGTCACCAGCCCACGGTTTCCTCTCTTCCAGCACTTCCAGCACTAATCCCCCATTCCCACAAATATTTCCATGCAGTTATCATGGTTACTCCATCAACACTCAGCCCAACTGTGCAGCAATATCTTTATATCCTTCCTTATAAATCCACCCATTTCAAGTCATGGTTGCAAGCTCTGTTCCCCTCCAAACCCAACCCTACCTGCTGACCTCATTACACCAGAGACTTCCAAATTGTTCCCAGTACCAAAAGGGAGGCAGCAGGGGGAAAACCCCTCAGTGATTTAGCAATATGACCCAACAAAGTCACCCAGATGGAGGCTCTAGGAGTACAGCACACATCTTGGCTCTCTAAATTCATTCTCAGAACTGTAATAAACCAGTTCTCCAGTTTGAGAATTGATTGTGGAACAGGAGTAATAGAGTTTTCTCTTTACTTACAGACTCACAGAATGGGTTGGGTTGAAAGGGACCTCAGAGATCATCCAGTTCCAACCCCTCTGCCATGGCAGGGACACCTCCCACTAGACCAGGTTGCTCAAGCCCCATCCAGCCTGGCCTTGAACACTTCCATGGATGGAGCATCCACAGCTTCCCTGGGCAACCTGGGCCAGGGTCTCCCCACTCTCAGAGTGAAGAATTTCCTCCTAATTTCTAACCTAAATCTCCTCTCTTGCAGTTTGAAGCAATCACCCCTTATCCTATCCCTACAAACCCTTGTGAAATCTCCCTCCCCAGCTTTCTTGCAGGCCCCAATCTTATGCTACAAAAAATTCAAATTCTTATTCTATACATCATGCTCTGAACAGCTGAAATTGAAGATGCAATGTTCAGATTTCAGCCAGCACCTAGAAAGCACCATCAAGGGTCCATTTTAACCCCAGTGTGCAACTGGGATGATCTATAACGTGCACAGAAGGCTCTGGAGCAGCAGCTTGGCAGATTTGAGTGTTTACCTCTATCTGGTTGAGCAAGGAGCTGTCAAACTTGAAGCCAGGGATCCTCTTCTCACTGCAGACCACTCCCACGTCCTCGGTGTGCTTGCAGTCAGTGACCCCCCAGCCATTGGAGGTGCAGGCTGCCAGGGTGGGCTCCTTGCCAGTGCAGTGGACATTGTCCATCCAAATCTTCCCTGAAGGGCAAAGAAAATACAACTGAGACTCACAAAGAGGGGAAATCTGGGTTGTACTGCAAGCAAGAGAGGCTGCTGTGCTCTTATTATATCTAGGATAGGGATTACTGCAAAGAGAAGCTTGGATAAAAGAGAGGAACATCAATGAGCCACCTACTAACTGGAAAAAACTCTGCCCACCAGTTTATTTGCATGGTAATCAAAAATTCCACCAGCCTGCTTGCTTTGCTAGCTGACCTCAACTGATGACAGCCCCTCCTGAGCACCCAGGCCCCTTAATCTGGCTGATTATGCCCCCTAATCACACTCAGCCCTCCCTTATTTGACATCATTTCTTACTGATCAAAATCCTCCTTAAACCTCTTGTAGGAGATGCCTCCAAGTTCTGATGAAATGCCCCAACTTTTAAACAGCAGATTGTTGCCAAACCTTGAATGAGCCACAACTGATGGAAACCTCCTGTTATTTGGGTGCTCTTTGCAAACAAATTGCCAGATCCAGTTTCTAGCTGTAATTACCATTTTCCCCTGCAAAAAGCACGTGTGTGTGCACACAAGCACATTAATATAGATATTTATTACATTTTTTAAGAGTTAGGTCCCTCAGAACTCAATTAGAAGATGAGCAGACAAAAATCAATCAGTGTCACCTCCAAAATTGAGGTCATGTTTCCCCCAACAGCCCCTGTGAGATTCAGCTTTTCAAAGCCCTCCCATTCCCTTTGGAAATGTGCTGGGCACGTGCTGCTCCCCTGCAATCCACCCCCTAAACTGCAGGGAGCAAGGGCCAAATCCCATATTTTAGGGTATCAGATGGTTGTTGGAAGAGAAACACATCCCCTGGACAAGGACTTCAGAGCCTCTAAAAGATTCTGTAGCTATTTCCCTCCCCTGCCCCAGCTTTGTTCTTCATTTCAGTTGGTTTATCACCAGCTGCTGCATCTCCAGCCCTCACCCTGCTCCCTAAACAGGGCAGCAGAAAGAGCTCCCACCAAACCTGCCTCTAGGAAGGCACAATCCCTCCTGCATCAGGATCTACCCAGTGCTGCTGGGGGGTAGATGTGCTGGTGGAGCCCCAAACCTGTTTGCTGACAAGTTCCAAAGCCAAAACAACCTTCAAGCAGCTTTAATTCTTAGGGGAATTGAAAAGATTTTTCCTGATAATCTTGGGGTTTTTTCACTACAGAAAAAAAAATCATCCATCAGCTCATCCTCATGTAGACCCTGTGTGTATATCTATATTTTTATCCTCCCTGCACCAGGATATCCCCAGCTCTGTCCTGGCATGCAGAGAACACACAGCAATCCCTTTCTGGCTTGTTTCCAAATGTCGTGGCCTCTTTCTCCTGAGGAAATCTCCTTCTCTACCCCAGGAGCCAAAATCCACAGCCTGGGCCAACATTCCAGGTTTTTCATGGCAGTCCAAGCCCTGCTCTCCCTTTTATGAGTCGGTTTATAGGTGTGAGCACTAAGGAGCAGTGCTAATAAGAGGCACACAGCACGTTTGCCCCTGTGCAGTGGAAATCAGCTGGCTGTGGCTCACATCAAGGGCTGCAGGATAAATCCTCCATAAGTCAACATTTAACTGACAGCACATCAAACAATGACAAGGAAATCTGGGTTTGATGGAGCTACTCTCACTGTTAACAACTCCTTGCCCTGACAAACATTCACCTCTCCCAGTGTTTGCTCAGCATGAGGTGCAATAAGGAGCAATCTGCCACTACCCACACAGCCACCAGGTACAGCTGAGCAAGAAAGGAGGGACAATTTGGGGTGGGGGTGAAGAGCTTTCCCCCCCAAGGAACAGCCTGAGCGTCCAAGAAAAACAGTATAAATACAGTCCCATATAGGACACGAAGTGTGTGTGCTCCTTTGGGGCTTTATAGGTGAGTCTGCACTGCAGAGTATGATGCAGGAGTTTCTAGAGAGGCTAAGAAGGGAAAGAAAAGCTTGTGCAGCATCCCATGGGCAGCTTGTTTAGAGCCTAAACAGTTCAGAGGTAAAATATAACATTCTTTCCCCCACCTGACCCACTGCAAGGCAATGGAAGTGTGAAGAGGGAAGTGGACCTTCTATACATTACACTTGTGGGTGCAGCATCCCTTCTGATGAGCAATATTGGCTGTTCTTCCCTTACCCACCACCAGCTGCTCCTCTGCCAGGGCTCACACACCATGATCATCACTTCTTAACTTGTTTCAGCCAGAGCAAGCAAACACCTCTTATTTAATCTAACAAAAACCCTGATTCAAAGAGGGGCTGCTTCACCAGGAAGCTATTCCAGTTACATTTAGCACAGAATCACTCAGGTTGGAGAAGACCTTGAAGATCACCCAGTCCAACCATAATGCAGCTTTGGAGGAAACATCACTGCCCGTGTGGACGTGGCACTTCAGGTCATGGTGGTGTTGGGTTGAGGGTTGGACTTGATGATGTGAGAGGTCACTTCCACCCTTAATGACAGCTCAAGAACTACTGGGGGTTAACAAGGCAGCTCCTCCACCACCACCACCCACCACCCTGGAGTTCCTTTACCTTCTCCTTTGCCATACTTGGAGCTGGGGAGCCAGGACACTGCCTCCACGTAGCCCAGCTCCCTGCAGACCACGTGTGCAGCGTGGATGGAGAAGTCATCATCACAGACCGTGCCCCACTGGCCGCTGTAGAACACCTCCACCCTGCCCTCGTTGTGCTTCCTCTTCTGCCCCCCCAGCCGCAGCTGGATCCGGGGCACATTCGCTGGTCTCGGGGGGGGCTGGTACACCTGGGGGGGTGGCTCAGGGTAGCCAGGGAGGTAGGGCCAGTGTTCGTACTGGGCGAGGCCCAGCGGGCTCAGGGAGATGAAGAACAGCACGATGCAACAGTGGTTATGGGTGGAACTCAGGAACGGGGCCATTTCCAGTGCTCGGTTCTCCCAGTCAAATCCTCTGGCAGTGCAGGGGGGTCCCGTGGGGCTGTCCTGAAAGGAGAGAAAAGCTTGAGTGAGGCTTGGTAATGACATGGATTCTAGAGAAGAGAATGGAGACTATAAGGGAATAAAGCTCTGGAAGAGATTGTGTCCAATGCCTCCTGTAAAAAACAGCCTCACGTCCATTATTTCTCGGGGAGTGGATGAAGAAACTGAGAGAAAACCCCACATTAAACCCATTTGGGAGCTGAGGTCACCTTGTCAAAGAGTTTCAGCTGGAAAAGACTTTCTTCTAGGGTAAAATCCTGCAGGTTGCAAGGGCTAGTCATTGATTTGCCTGTTTCTCTGCACACCCAGTAGTTCAGTGGCTCCAGCAAGCCCTGGCCAAACATGCTCTAAAATCCTACCAGGACTGAACTGAACCATTTTTCTCTCATCTCTCTTTCAATGAAGAAGCCAAAACCATCACTCAAACAGTGGAAAACCAGAAGGGTAACAAAATGTGTTATGATATGGTCACAAGTGAGGTATTTATATGGAAGCCTGTTTTCTCCATACAGTGATAAAAGACTTTTTTCTGTCACTTACTCATCATACCAGTGCTACATTCTTAAATAAACCAATCATGTCAGGTCTGAATCAGCATCTTTTTGACTCATGAGAGGAATTTCATCCAGATGCTCTGCAGAGCTTCAATCCCCATCCTCCCCTGCCCACTGCCCAGGCTCCATCCAGGCACCCAGCACATGGAGTGGTCAAGCAGCACACGTGGGAGTTGAGGACTCAATACTTTCCAAATGAAGCAATGCCAGAGAGCAGTGGGAAAAAACTCCCCAGCCCTTGGAAGCTCCATTATTTCCTGGCAGCCACCAAAGGGGAGGAGAGAGGGGAAAGACTTGGCTCCAAGACTTGTCTAGAAGCTCAAATCCTCCAGCATTTCTGCTTAGTTATCCCTCAAACATGACCAGGAGATCACTTACTCCTGTGAAAACACAGGAAAACACATTAACCAGCCTCCAAAGCTGCTGAATGAGGAGATGTATCAGAAAACCTTGAGGACCAGCCTGAGATTCAAGAGGAACCAGTTCAAATCTCAACTTGGACACTGAGCTGCTGGGTGTTAACAAGGGTCTTTCACCATCAGAGGCCAAGGAACATCTCAAAGCTCAGCAACATCAGTTCCCAACCCTCCTTCCATTCAAACCAAACCTTGAGTCACTTCACTGAAGGACTTCAGCCAAATGACATCATTTGGGGAAGCCATCAAAGGCAGGATGACCAGCCAAGAGCTTTCTTGTAGCCCCCTTCAGATCCTGGAAGGCCACCAGAAGGTCCCCTCGGAGCCTTCTCTTCTCCAGCCTGAAGAACCCTAACTCTCTCAGTCTGTCCTCGTAGCAGAGGTGCTCCAGCCTCTGACCATCCTCGTGGCCCTTCTCTGGACACCTTCCAGCACATCCAGACCTTTGTCATAGGGGGCTCCAGAACTGGAGCATCCTGCAAGGATCACAAGGGGCAGAAACATTCAGAAATGTCCCTTCTAGTCCTATTCCACCTGCAGAAGTGAATCCTGGAGGAATTCCCCAGAAGAGCAGCAAGCTCTAGGAGACAGCCCTGCAGTGTGTGGAGCAACCACAGGCTGCTGCTCCTTCAGGTCGGGTTACCAGCAGCTTCAAAATAGCCACACATCCAAAGCCTCCCAGACAAAGCTTGCACAGTGTTCACATGGCCCCAGAAATAAACCCTTCCCTCCCCAGAGGGCTTGTTTATTGAGGTGCTTCAGAGGAACTATTCAGCCCAAGCCACGACGTCAGGAAAAGCAGGATCCAGAGGAATTTGAACCAGGCATATTTTAAGTATTTCCACAAGAAACAGCAGCCCAGGTACAGGAGGCTCAGCAGTGTCCAGGGAAGGCACCCAACTGAAAAGGGCTCTCAGCTTTATCTCTCCTGATCGAGACCTTCCTGATCAAGATCTTCCTGATCCCTCCTCATCAAGACCTCCCTGATCCCTCCTCATCAAGACCTCCCTGATCCCTCCTCATCAAGACCTCCCTGATCCCTCCTCATCAAGACCTCCCTGATCAAGACCTCCCTGATCCCTCCTAATCAAGATCTCCCTGATCAAGAGTGGTCAGGAAGGACAACAGGGATTTGTGGCTCAAGCATCTCCTGAGGCATCCCTCCAGTTCTCACTGGGAGGCAAGACAAGGACCAGTCCTGAGGATGGACAGAGCAGCACAGAAAATGTTACACCCCTTCTTTCACCCCCCAGCCCAACAGCCACACGAGTCCTGGATTTATTCCTTCCTGGCTCCTCTGGAAATCTCCCTCCTGAGCTATGAGACGTTAGTTTTATTGCTCCAGCATCCAAGAAAACTATCACTGCTCTGCAGTGAGAGCACTGAGGGCTCAGAACAGGCTCACCCAGAGCATTTAAAGAAGGAAACATGGATAACACCTGATAGGAGCCAGCTGCACACTCCCATTTATGGCAGCACCATTCCAAGCCACAATAACAACATTTAATAAGGGAAATCTTTAAGCAAACCCATTCCTCTGCTGCTGGGACAAAGATCTGGATATTTTTTCCTCCCAGGTCTTCCTAAGAACAAATCCAGGCTGAGACTCACAGAAAGTCTGGGCTGCTGTGGCTATTCCCTTTATTGTAGGGCTCATTCTCCCCCTCCCACCCTTTTCTTTAATAGCCTCCAGACTTATTAATGACATCATCCTAAAAATACATATTTTGGTCTCCCCATTCAAAAGAATCCAAGACAGAACATTAAAAACCTATTAAATGAAGTCAGTGGAGAAGCCAGAAAAAAACCCTCCAGGTCTCCTGGCTCCCCATCATGTACTTCAGGCTAGAGGATGATTCCCCATCACCACTTTAACATGGCATTTAAGGCTCTAAGGCATGTTCCTGCTGACTCAGCCCTTTTCAGGACTCCAGCCTTAAGTCTGGAGGGGAACAGATGGACAGAGGCTGACAGGGAAACGTGCAATAGTTTCATTACAAAATAATAATGAGCTTTGACTTCTTCAGAGAATTCACGGGGTGGGACTAAGAGGCTGCTCATCTCCTCAGACCAAAACCTTGCTCCTACCAGCACAGATCCCTTTTATAATCTCACTAAATCAGCTCAGACACATCAGAAGCACCAGCTTTGCTGCTCCCACCCTTACCCAGGCACCCAAAGGGGATTCTGGAGTGGCTGGCTGGAGATGCAGCAATGTTCTGTTTGGGCTGGAGGAGGAAAGGACAATTAGCACCCTGAGCACTGCTGGCAGGGCTGGGGCTGGCCCAGGAGCACCAAACACTTGGCATCCAGCCACCTGGATGCCTGAACCCCACTCCCTGCATCTCCAGTTCCATGCCCTGTCACCCAAAGTGCATCCTCCAGCTCCTGGACAGGGCCATGGGATGGGAACAGGATTTCCCAGTAACGTGGGAAGGGCAGTTCAGCCTGGGCCCCTCTCCAGGAGAATCAGTCTGGTTGGAAGAGACCTTTAAGCCCTCAAGTCCACCCATTCCCCCATCCCTGCCAGGGCACCACTAACCCCTGGCCCTCAGCACCACATCTCCACACCTTGGAAACCCCTCCAGGGATGGGGACTCCACCACTGCCCTGCCCAGCCTGGCACAGCCCTTCACAGCCCTGACCACCAACAAATTGTTCCTCAGCTCCAACCTCAACCTCCCCTGGGGCAACTTGAGGCTGGTTCCTCTTGTCCTGTCTCTTGTTCCTTGGGAGAAGAGCCCAACTCCACCTGTGCAGAGCCAGAAGGTCTCCCCTGAGCCTCCTTTGCTCCAGGCTCAACCCCCCCAGCTCCCTCAGCTGCTCCTCCCCACACTCCTGCCCTAGACCCTTCCCCAGCTCCATTGCCCTTCTCTGGCCATGCTCAGCACTGTTACAGTGACAGGTCTCTCCACAGTTGCAGGGACACAGCAATTTTTGCAGGTCAAACACCCAGACCCATGGCCAGCATGTTTCAGGCTTGGCTGAATGTCTCTTACACCTCCCAAATCCAGGTTGTGGCCTCCTCAGATCTACCTCAACTGAAACAATTCACACTTGCTTCATGTCCCAGCCCTTTTAGCTTAAAAGGCAAAACCCCCTTGCCTGGGGATCAGACACATGCAACATCTTCTTACCATGTCATGGTTGCAATTCAAATATGCCCCATTTGGGAAGTTCTTTATTTTTCTTATCTTCTCCCTTTGCTTGGAGAAGGAAGATGGATGGAGATGTGAATCATGACAGCTCCCAGGCCCCCAGCCAGCACCAACTGGCTGCTCCACAGACCTTGTGCTCTGCTCTTAATGGGAAACAGAACTAATTCCCAAAGGCACTTCCAAGGCAATTAAACAGAAACGAACCTAGTAGTATAAATTAATGTGTGGCTTCAAACCAGAAGAGGGGAGATTTAGGTTAGAAATTCGGAAGAAGTTCTTCACCATGAGGGTGGTGAGACCCTGGCCCAGGTTGCCCAGGAGGGGTTGTGGATGCTCCATCCCTGGAGGTGTTCAAGGGCAGGTTGGATGGGGCTTGGAGCAACCTGGGCTAGTGGGAGGTGTCCTTGGGTTGGAACTGGATGATCTTTAAGGTCCCTTCCAATCCCAAACCACACAATTATTTCATGACATACAATTATTTCATGAATACTGACCCCACAAGAAGGTGCCACATTAAAATCCACAGCTCACACACACACAGAGCTACACATATGCCAGACCTAAGTTTGAAGAGCATCAGCAGACACCAGATACCCTGCAAAAAGGACTTTCCTTTCACATCACTTAGTGCTGCCTTAATACAGCCCAACCCATCAGCAGACACAGGACAGGGCAGCTTCAGCACAGTGTGTTGGTTTTCCTATGGAATATCAAACTTCCATCAGCATTACTACTAAAAGTAGTTGTAGCTTTACTATTAAAAGTCCAGGAGCTGGACTTCTCCTCCTCAACGTGTACATCTGCAGATATCCATAGTAAACATGTGTCTGCACACACAGAGGAATTCACAGAAGCACTTTGCAAACCAACTGACTGGTTGACCTGCTAAATAATTCCATTCACTGGAGCTGCCACCTCTACAGAAGGACATCACTGTGTTTAAAAACAGCATCAAGAATGTCATGCAACACTTGTAAAGGTTAAAATAACCATCAAAGCAAGGAACAGCAAAAGCAGAAGGCAAGTTAGTGGTGCAGCCAGGCAAAGGCAATGAACTTGGGAGTCAAAGCACTGAAGCCCATCCCCAGGGGTGAATTTTGGGGGCTGTTCCAAGCTGCTAAAACTTCCTTGAAGGCTTTGTCAAGAGCCCATCCCTGCAGTCCTGCCCCAGCACTCCCCCAGCACCACACTGGATTTGAGTGGAGAGCAGAGAGAGTCACCTTGAGCCTCATCACCACTGAGTGAAGTATTAAACTTCACACTAATAACCCATTTTTGGGGGTGCTTTCCAACATCACCCTACTCTTAGAACCAAGATGAGATGAAACCCATCTCACACCACACTGAAGCTGTGGTTTCTCTCCTATATTCTTGGCTATCACAGCAGTTTAGGCTAATATCTCATTTTATGTTTCCTATCTGCTCTCTAGCTTCCAAGCAAGGGAATTCCACCACTGTGGGTGCCTCAATACAGATTAAGCTGGCCAGGTGGAACCCTAAAGTAATTCTTTTCAGCCTGCTGAAATGACTGTGATGTCACCTCTATGAGCTGATTAGAGGCATGCTAAATACTTCTACTCTCCCAGACAGTTCAGCCAGGATCTTTCTCTATAGTCTTCTAAACCACCTTGGTCTTTATATTTATTTTTTTTACCCCCACACAGTAACATCTATTTAAACTAAACAACAACAATGAATCTAGAAGGCAGCAGAGTCATTTTTATGCCTGCTGAAGAAACAGAACTCACCCTGGGCTGGGTTCACTGCGGAGAGAAAAGTCCCACGTTTCTGTCCTGCAGCTTTTCAGGTGGGTACCACTGGAGCCAGCCTGAAAACTATCATGATAAAACTGCTGCCAGGCTGAGGGCTGCTCTGCAAGGGGCTGTGAATCCCAAGCCATGACAGCAGAGAAGTTTTTTTAACTAGAGATGTAATCGTGCTGCACCTTCTGCCAATGGGAAACATCTGCACTGAAAGAGCAGTTATTCAGAGAGGAGCATTTCAGCTGCTCCTCCAGTTGAGCTGCTAACATTTACACAATGCTGATGGCATGTGCTGCAGCTTTCTGCTCTAAAATCAAGCCTGTTTCAATAGTATTTCAGAATATGCACTGCCTGAACTTGCAGACAGCTTGTGACAGGTCTTTATTTCTTCTCTGCATGCCCCTGAGCAAGGGGAGGAAAACTCCTAAACTTGGTCACAACATCTCAGCAAAGTGACACTGAGAATCTGTGTTGTCCCAGCCCTGCCAAACCAAGTCCTAGGGGACAGGAGTTAGAAGAAACATCTTCCCTCTCCCCAGCCAGCTCTGCCTAAACATCATAAAGTGATGGGAGAGCACGAACACACATTCAGACAGAGGAGGGGAGAAGTGAAATCACAACTTCTCAGCCCCGAAGCAAGAGAGGGTTAGAAATGATTCAATTAATGCCTCAGCCCCTTCCTCTCTAGCAGCAAATCCAGCAGCCCAGCAGGGCTGTGTTTACCTTGGAGTCAGTGGTGGGCTGCAGCAGGGCTGAGCTCTGCCTCCTCCTGCTTCATCAAGTCCTTCCTCGCCGAGCGGTCCCCTCTGGGCTGGAAACCCTCCTGCAGCCCCAGGAATCCACTGCAAGAAGCTGCTGCTTCCTGGCCAATTTCACTGGAGTTACTCAAGCAAACCCCTCCCAAGACCCAGCCCCTTCAGGCTCAGCTCATAGGGGTGATATCATGGGCTTGTCTGGTAATCTGAGCAGAAGGGCTGCAACCAGAAAAATTGGGGGGGCTGGAGAGAGGGAGGGGGGAGAAATCTAAGGCAGAGCTGCAAGGAAGGAGGGGGATCAGGAATGGGAATGTTTTCCTGCAGGACAGCTATTGGGAATCCCATCAATAGCAGTGGTAAATAATACACTGTGAGCAGGGCAGGTTTTAACCACCCCACTTTGACCAGAGCCTCACAGCACTAAGGACTCTCCAAATAGAGCACAGCACCTCCAAACCAACACCCCTGCCTCCAGGCTGGGGAGTTTTTGGGGTGCCATCTCCCCAGCTATTCAGGGATCACCCACCTTAACCCTTCAGCTTCCAGCTCCAGCTTTGCCAGCAGCTTGATGTTCTTTAAAGCTCCTCAAACCAAGGAAAATCCTGAAAACCCACCTAGATCTGCAGTGAGAGTTACTCCACAGCCCTTCATGTCCCAAGGACTGAGCAGACACTGAAAACAACTCTTCATAATAAAACCAGAGCAGTCAAACCCCCCTGGGCTCTGCTGTGCCCCAAACTCCAGAGCAGCTGTGGTGAGAAGAGCTACCAGTGAAATAGTGACACTGCTCTGAGCTGGTTGAAACAGTTCTTCTATCAACAAGTAGCTGCTGAATCAATCAGACTTTATTCTGAGGCAACTGGAAACCTCTGCAAAGTTTTCAGCTAGAGGCAGGGTTGTGCTGTAAAAACATTTTTGATTAAAGCCTTTAATGCATCATAATAATTCTATTCACTTTGATTTTAACTGGGAAAATAAGAAGAGTGGCTTTCCCATTTCTGGTACAGAGAAGACCTTGGAATTTTCTCTCCTGACCCCAATTTGCACAGCAACACATTTAGTGTCAGCATTTCCCAGAGAATGGAAATGTCTTTTCTCCCCAGCTTTGGCCTGGGAGATTTAAATCCATGGGCAAGGGGTTTTCAAGCACATTGGGAGGCACAGGATGAGCAGCAGGCTCAAAGTTACTCCCAAAGGGAAACTCCTGAAGGAATATCCCCATTTATTTCAGTGTATTCATCTTTGGAAAGCACTTTCCAGCAAGCCCTTCCCTAGGACTCCAGCCTAGTCCTGCCTGTTCCACAGCAACCCTTATTTATTATTTTTAGAAGTGTTTAATCCATGTCTCTGGACACATTTCCAGCAGTGCAACACCAAACCCTACAAGAACACATCTGGCATCAGACTTTTCCTTTTTCCCAGGCTTTTCAGCACTTCCTAAACACAATTTACCCACCCCAAGCAAGGTCCTGCTCAGGGCACAACTCCCTCTTCCCAACCACAGCAGCAGCAGCTTGTTCTCAGTCCCAGCCAGGCTGGCACTGGTGGGAAGGGCTTCCCCACTCTCTGATGCCACCTTTTACTGGAAAGGGGATATTGCACTGCACTGGGCACCAGCAGGAAAGGAAACTGGGAACAGAAAAGAAAGAGTTTGGAAGTGTGATGAAGCCCTGACTAATTTAAGCAAGGTCACAGCTCTTCACTGGATGAGCTGACAATAGCAGAGCAGCTCAACTTTGCTTCTAAAAGACCATGAGGAGCTCAGCACAACATCTCTCCTGCTCCACATGAAGTTCAGAACTGAGGGTTCAGCCCAACACAAGAATGTCCCAGTCACTTACTGGATGACACCCACCCAAAGGAGACCACACCAGCTGGTAATATCAGAAGGGACATGACAACCACACTCCCAAGAGTGGGCAAAGCCTCCTGCAGGGCAGTCCCTCAACATCAATCAGGAGGAAAAAAGATAATCAGAAAGAGGGGAGTTGTTTCGTGGTGTGATAGAGAGAACACCAAGATGTCAGGGCTCAAACCACTGAAATGGAGCTTGGTTCTTCTTCCCAGGGAAGCCACCACAAGTGGGAAGGAGCAAACTAGTCACAGTACCCTGCTTCTCCTCTCCCAGGAGTGCTCATGGCAAGAGATGAAGCTCCACAAACAATTAGCACCATGGCAATCAGCAGAGCAACCACCTGATGGCTCAGGCCTGGAGGACTCCCCTCAGGGCCAGCAGGGGAACAACGTGTCATGGCAGCAGCTCCCCAGAGCAGAACTATTGCAGCCTGGAGGGGAAGCTGGAAAGTGGTTTGGCCAGAGGAAGGAATGTGTGAGTGTCTGCTGAGCAGGGCATGGAGGAACATGACAGCCTGCCCAGGAATGCTTGCAGAATGCCCAGGTCGGGTAAGGATACCAGCAGCAAATGCCATCCAGGCTTCCAGCTGATGGAGGAGGCTGCTGGTTGCATAAAGCAAAACACTGGGCAGGAGTTCAGCAAAGCTCCTCAAGGGGACAGGCTGGAGGCAGGGAGTTTGCTGCCCCCTTCTTACTGCAGCTGGTTAAGACCTGAAGAAAAGCACCTAGCAAAAAAACCCATCCTGGTTTGGGTTGGAAGGGACCTCCAAAGGGCATCTGGTCCAAGCTCTCTACAAGAAGCAGGGACATCTCTAGCTCAAGCCTGACCTTGAATGTCTCCAGGGATGGAGATACTAGAGAACTTCTCAAAACTACACAGTCCACAAAATAAATGGATTTGCATCATCTGATCATGTAAAAAGGCAACCAAGGAGCCCCCTTGCCAGGCCCACCAGCCATCCTGAAGCCTCTCAGCCTGCCTCACCCCCACCTCATTGCTCTTCAGGCTCTGGGGAGCTTGCTGCCCTTCACCAGGAGGGTCTGCCACCCCACCTCACCCAGCAGCAAGCTTTCAGCTTCTTCCATCAAAGAGGCCAAGGTGCACCCTCCTGGGCAGAGCCAGCAGTGGGCACTGGCTGTCTGCAAGCAGTGACTCCACATCAAATGGGTATTTTCACCCCAAACTCTTACACAAGTCCCAGCTACAGCTGGATCCCCCTCAGCCACCATTTCAGCTCCACATCCCTTCACCTACGTGTTTGCTGCTGCCTCTGCCTGAAGGCCACACCTTGCCCTGTGGACAAGTCAAGACTGGCTTTGACCAAGGAGTCACAGTCATGGGCCATGCTCCCAGAAATTAGGTACACACTATTGGGCTTGATAATCTCTCCTCTCCAATTTTCAGTTCTTTTAACAAGGGAAGGCTCATTGCCTCCCCAAACCATCTGTTTGCACCTTGTAGACTCTCTGGAGCCACAGGTTGACTTGACCTTTCAAATTCCCAGAGCAGACACACTGAGCTCCATAAAGGCTGCTCCACACAGGTGATGTGGGTGATACCTGGAGGACCTGGCTGCTCTGGAAGGGTGGCAATGACACGTGGCAGTTTTCACACCAATTGGCTCTGGTGGAAAGTTCCTGCAACCTGTAATTGCTTCTGTCAGCCACCTGTGAGCTCCAACACCAGGGATTCTGGAGGAGAAGGTGCATGCTTCCCTCAAGAAAAGGCATAAACCAATTTATGTTTAATATAATAATTCCTACTGGAATTTCTGTGATGTCCACATCAGGAGGTGGGGAGTGACTGGACTGACCTCCCAGACTCCCATCCCCTGCTATCTGGTTGCTGCCTTTGCTGTTGGAAGGGCTGGAAGCTTGGGTTGCTTCTCTTCAGGGAACCTTCCATGACAGCTCTTCTGCAGCCAGCAGCCCTTCACAGCCCTGCCCACCAACAAATTGTTCCTCAGCTCCAACCTCAACCTCCCCTGGGGCAACTTGAGGCTCTTTCCTCTTGTCCTGTCGCTTGTTCTGACCCTCCCTGGCTCCAACCTCCTGTCAGGGAGTTTGGCAGAGCCAGAAGGTCTCCCCTGAGCCTCCTTTGCTCCAGGAGGGAGAGGGGATGCAGAGGTCCTGGAGGTTTACCATCCCCTCCCACTAGATGGCAAGAGTCCCCCTCCTAACAGCAGAGCCTCTGCAAGCACAGACTTTGTGTCTAGGGGTCAAGAGGCAGAGAAGGGCCTTCTGGCCCTGAAGAGTGCTGAGCAGCTACAACTGGCCTCCCATCCAGCCTGCCAGGATTTATTTGCTGTAATTGAGAGAGCTACATCCAGGAGAAAGGGAGAAAAGGGCCTTATTCTGCCCAGTTCCTCCAGTTTGGTTGTAAAAGGGGGAAGATGCTCAAGATCACCACGTCCCAGCCTCCATGACTCCCAGGCAAACACAGCAAGTCCTTCCTCACCCTTAAAAGGCATGAGGGAAACATCTGGTTTAACATCTTCTGTGCTGATTCACTGCAACAGGCCCAAGAACATGTCCTAACAAGGAGAGGCTCTGAGGTTCTGCTCTTATGCAGCTCAAGGACAGAGGCTCTGCTTGCTGGATTTGCAGGAGAGCTCAGTGCAAGGCCAGGACAGGGGATGCAGGAGGGAACAGCCACGTAGGAGATGCACCCCACCCCTTGTGTCCCATCAACACCCTTCATGTCTATGTGACCAGCAAGGAGCTCAGGACCCTCAGCTTTCATGGCAGGGGATGTCCTAAGAATTACCTAAGGTTAGTGCCTGCCCAAATTTGGCCACTGCAACCCAGAGAGGCTAAAAATGAGGAGAAAACCTGGCACTGTTGGACTCTTGTTTGCAAGTCATCACTGGAGCTATCAGCAGAAGAGAAATGCTGGTAAAGGGCCATACACATGAGGGCCAGGATTAGAAAACACCTGCAATCTATAGGTTCAAATCCTGCCCTGCTCTGCACAGTGTGTAGCAGGGAACACAGAACTAGTGACTTGCAGGACCCTGGAAAACCTGGACATCACTTCTGTATCCTCAGGGCTTTTGGATGTGGGCTGGTACAGGTGTGCTGAGCACCCTTTTGAAGGTCAAGGCCCTAAAAAGCATCTCCAGCAACATCTCTCACTCATCATCTAGGAAGACACCACTTCCCCCAGTCCCCAAACCACTTCCCACCAACCCCAAGACCTTCAAGCACAAGCAGGGGAGAAAATCCTCCTTGTTCTTCAAACAAAGGGAGGGTGACCTGAAAAATGACTATCAAGACCAGGTCCCCTGAGGCTGGTGCCCAGGGAGAGGGACACAGGGAGTCCTCATTGCAGCTTTCAATGAGCTTCATGCATTGTTTAGTAGCAACAATGGCAGGAACAATGGGACAAGGAGAACAAGGTGCCCCTGATCAGGAGTCATTGACTGTCCCCTTCACTAAGTGCTGCTGAGACACAAAACCCTTTTGTCCCCACAAGCTGCAGGGCTGGTGCTCCTGGAGCAGCCCTGGCCTTCCTCCCATCCCCATCCTCTCCATCACACCCTGTTTTTCTCAGGAGTTGATTTTGCTCTTCCATTAGGGGCCAACGTTTGGCTTTGTTTGCTTTGGGCATTTCCCCCCCCCCACAAAAACACCACAACAAAGAAGAGTGATGGGTTTAAAAGGCCATGAAGCCAAGAGCTTTGGTATCATTCACCTGCCCACCCCAGGTCACTGGGATGGGGCAAAGAGCAGTGCCCTTGTCCCCCTTCTGTGCTCCTCACCTGCCCTTAATGGGCCTGGAGAAAGGACATGGGGAAAAGGAGAAGCAGAAGAAAGGAAATAAAGCATGTTAATGCAGAAAGAGACACAAACAGATCAACATTACCTTTGTGACTTGGGAATCCAAGCCCAGGGCCAGGCACTGAGTGAAAACAGGGATTGCTAAGCCTCTTGAAGGAATCATGTTTCCCCTGCTGCTTCGTGTAGTCTCTTTGGAGCAGGCTGGGATGGAAAGGCTTCATTTTATTTTCCCCCTTCATCTGGAGCTGCAAGAATAATAAGGTTTTAGTCTCCTCCTTTTGGAGATATCACAAACTTCTTCCTCCTCTCCCAGAGCCCCTGCCCCATCCTGCAAACCCCTGGGAGGGAGGTAAAAAAACCCCCAACAACCAAACCAAAATAAAAAAGCACCACACAAACTGGAATTCTAGTTATTGGGACGCTAAGGCTGGATTTTCAAAGCAGCCAAGAGCTGAATTCTCAAGCACTTGCCACGGGGCAGTTCAAGCACCAAAGAGCACAGCACTCTTGTAAATCCAGGCACCCAGGTTTGGCATTTAGCTGATTGCTTTGGAAAAGCTGAAAATCTCCCCATGCCTCGTGGGCTTTAAGCTCTTAAAGCAATTAAAGGCACCCCTGCCTCTGTCAGCCCTGATCCACCAACTGCCCAAATCCAATGGACTCACACAAAGGCCTCACATTGTCCACGTGCTGAGAGGTTCTGCTGCCTTACACAGCAGGATGGGGCATGGCCCGACCACCCCCAGCTCTTGGAGCACCCCAAAGAAGGTTCCCCAATCCCAGTCCTACCCCCCAGGCCATCCCAGTGGCCTCACAGACATGCCAGTAGCAAGGTAATGGGAGCAGAGTGACCTGCAGGGTGCTCCAGTTGCTTCCTTGCCCTCTGACCATGATACAAACCCATGTAGGATCAGGCTGATGTGCTCAGCACCATTTTGTTGCCAAACCCCACCCTGATGGTCAGGCTGGTACTCAAAGGAGGGTTTTAAAGTCCTTTCTTTTAGAACACACTCTCCCAGGACAGAAACCCTGTTCTTCCATACCTCAAACCCAAGTTACAGCATTAACCCCACTCCTGAAGACATTAAAACCAGAGCTTCCAAGTCTCTACTCCTTCCAAACCTACAGACCAAGGACAACCAACCATTTTGGATCCACAGCCTTAAGAATGGGCTGGAATTCCTCTCAACAGCCTCACTTCTCTCCAAGCAACAACCCAGGACTGCTGCTAAATCAATCCACAGCCACCAGTCAGCTCTGGGCTTGGTTTTCCACTTCAGGTCCTCAGTGCAAACCACTTTGCCCTTCTCCACAGCCATGAAAACCCAACCCCTCCCCTTCAACAGGGCTAAACCCCTCCACTTTGAAGCCAGAATACCTTGGAGAAGCAGCAACACCTCCCAAAAGCCACCAGGCACAGCACAGCACCATCTCTTCTTCCCCAGCTCAAGGTTCTCCCAGCCCTTATAGGCTCTTGCTGCTCATGAGCAGGATGGTTCCCTCCTGTGAACCCTTAGGACACTTAATTAACTCAGCTGCCTCTCATTGTGCCCCTTAAACCTTGTGTGAGATCAAGGGGCTTAACTCCCAGCATGGTGGAAGCAAATAGGGTCCAACTCAACCCCTGTAGCTCACTTTACTCCTTCCAGGGTGGGAAACTCAGCTCACCCCCCTCAAATCTTTCACTTGGCATCACAACCAGAAAGATAACACAGCAGAAAAGCTGCACAGAGAAATATAAACCCAGGAAGCAACTGGGGGAAGCTTTACTGGAAGAATAAAACCCCAGGGAGCTGTGGAAGGGAGGCTGGGACTGGCAGCACCACCACAAACTGCCCCTTCTCAGGCACAAGGAGGTTTCTGCAAGAATTTAGGACAAATCACCAGGCAGGTAAGAGGCAGCTGGGTTTAGTTTAGTTCACCTCACTGAAGCACCTTGACACCTGCCCACCTTATCAAGCAGTTTACCACCTGATACCTGACTGAGGGGGGGAAATAGATATAAAATAGCCCCTCTGCACTATTTTGCATGAATGAAGAAAGCTTGTTTAAGATCTTAGACCTTAGATGTGCTTCAATCTGGTTTTTCATGCATTGCTTAGATATTTTTTCCATGAACAGTAGCTGCTCCCACAACCAATCTCTGCTGGCAGCAGCTTTTTACCATGACAGGAGGAAATTGTGTGTTGGGTCATCTTTATTCTGCCTTTCCTGAACCAAATCACTGGAGAAAAGCAGGACAGGACTGGCAGAACTGGAGCAGAAGTTCCTGCAGAGCAGCCAAAGGTACAGGAGAAGTTTCCTGCCCCATTTTCCTGATCTCTTTCTCACCCTCTTCTCTTTCATCACAATCCAAACACCTCCCATCTTCATTCCCCAGCGTGGTGCTTTCCAAACCAAGTGTGGAAACCCTGAAGCAGGCACATGGTGCTTTATACAAGCCCAAGAGCAACCCCTCTCCCTTGTCCCACTGCTGTACCTGTCCCTACTGCCTTCACCAAGCTGCAGCTCCTCCTACCAACATCTTCTTGAGCTCTGGGGGCCATAAAACACACACTTCATTGTGCACAGCCAGAGAGTGTCCACCCTACAAGGTAAGAAAGCATCATCAAAATCCTGTGCTTGGTTCAACCAGCATAAATTCCTTTCAGAAATGTTGAGAACACCTTGGTAAAACCAGAATAGTGGGTTGGGTTTTTTATGACTACCCCTTATTTAATTAAAATGAGCTTCTGATTTTATTAAAGAAGAGCTTTTAAAGTCATACATGAAGATGGTTTTTCTATTCTCTTACATGTTGTACTCAAAGTCTTTTCCTACCTCAATGATTCTATCATTCTATGTCTAGAACTTCCCTAAAAAAAAAATGCTGCAGCATCTAAAAGGAAATTCTATTTTAGGTCTGAAACATTCTTCAACTTTTTAGCATTTTTATGATTTTCCTAAGTTTTTTATTGGCATTTTGGGGTGAGGTTTTTTTTGTAGGGACACTCTCTCTTCTGCTAAGAGAGACTTGGTATCTGCCTGGATTTTCAAGTCCCACCCTGATACTTCCTCTCCACTTCAGCACTGATGTCAGGGAGCTGCTTTATCTCAGCAATGAGAGGCTCTGTGCTCTAGTTTTAGGTATCTCAGGAAGCACAGGCTCTGCAACAATTGGCAGCACCACTTTTCTGATAAGAATTATCAGCCTACGAGTGCAGCAAGTTTGTAGCAGAGTCCTGGACAGCAGAAGTGAGGGGGATTATCTAAGAGCTCACTCAGGTGGTGCTCAAAAAAAGAGCAAAATGCAAAATGCTCTCAGCTGAAGTGCTCAGAAGTTGTCAGGTACAAACAGCATCTTCCTTTTATAAAGGATTTTTTGTTATTTCAGAATATTCAGTTAAAAATTGTTGGTGTTTCAGAATTGCACCACACCTCCAGTTAATTCTGACTGCAACACAACCATCTCCCATGGAAGGAGCAGGGAGTTCAGCACCTAAATTTCACTGCTGTTCAGTGAAATTTCTTTTACAAAGACAAAAGCAAAGATATTGAAAGGAAACAGTGAAACAATTCAAAGAATGTAGATTTGGAGATGAATAAACTGCACCTTAAATATGACAAAAATGGTATCAAGGTGTCTAGCTCTCCAGTATTGAACTTTCTCCATTTTTCCAGCATATTCACACCTACTAAAAGAGAAAAAAAAGTTTTGCCAGTTGGATACAAACACAACAGAAGTGATGCAATAAAATACCCACACACCAAGAGTTCATAGAAATCTCACTTTTAATCATGGACAAATTTACTTTCAAGTAAAATCTCAACAGTTTTAAATAAAATATAAATTAACAGAGTACTCAAAACCAAAAATAAAAGACACTGTGCATGTCTACTCTAGCAGAAAGAGGAGCCTAGGCATGTTCCAGTTCTCTTCACCTTACTGGAGTTCCAGGGAGACTTCTCAATGATTATGAAATAAAGGACTTAAAAGTAGTGACTTTGCCACTATGAGGATACAACTTCCAAGACAAGAGGGGAAACTCAAATAAAACTGATTTAAGCAGTTTAATGAAGCACAGCATTGGGTGCAATAAGATTTTTCTTCTCCATCACAGTACTTATTCCAGAGTATAAAAATCAGATAAGCTGTTTTTACTGCTTTTGAAAACCCTGCACTTCCTTTTCTCTGACTGAATGGAGAAGTCAAGTGATACCAATCCTGGGGTCTGGAAAAGAAAATAAACCCCAGTCTTCATTCATCCTCACTGACAGCATTTCACCAGCTCACACTCATTCGCTTACCACACGTAGCTTAAGTTGCTGCTACTCATTGACAAGGAGCCTTTGCTCCTTGTCACACAAAGTTTACACACAAAAGTGCAATATTAAAAAGAATAATGATTTTTGGCAGATACTGTCTAATGAGACTAAGCCAAGTTGACCCCATCTCTTCAGCCGAGCTGTACTACCTTGGGCAATGGTTGAAAGGGACAAAAAGGAAGAACCCTGAGGCAAAAATGGCTTTTCTGGGTAGCAAGTCCACTAAAAAGCTCTCCACCACAGCATCTCACAAGGGTCCTGGGATCTTCTGTGGTGGGAGGCCTTCCTCCATCCAGAGGGAGGGAGAGGAGCTGTTGCGCAGCGTCCGCCGGTGGATGCGCCGGAGCCGCAGCAGGTAGAGCAGGATGGAGAGAAGAACAACCAGGAAACAGGCAAAGAACAGGTAGTGATTGTAAACAAAGGAGAAGCTCCTCCAGTGGGAGTGACTGCCACGGAAGTTCTCCTGCTGGATGTCTCTGGAAAGAGGCAAAGGGATAAGAGATAAGTTGCAAATCAAATTTCGCCTCCGAACTGCAGAATCATAGAGTGGGTTTGGTTGGAAGAGACCTTTAAGGTCATGGAGTCCAACCATTAACCCAGCACTGCCAGGGCACCACTAACCTCAGCACCACATCTCCACGTCTTGGAAACCCCTCCAGGGATGGGGACTCCACCACTGCCCTGGGCAACCCTTCCCAGCAAGAAATTGTTCCTCAGCTCCAATCTCAACCTCCCCTGGGGCAACTTGAGGCTGTTTCCTTTTGTCCTGTCACTTGTTACTTGGGAGAAGAGCCCAGCCTTAAGATGCTGGTGGCCTTCTTGGCCACCTGAGCACACTCTGGCTCATCTCCAGCTGCCTGTCAACCAACACCTCCAGGTCCTTTTCCACCAGGCAGTTTCCACCTGCTCTCCCCCAAGCCTGGAGCCTTGCAGGGGGTTGTTGTGACCCAAGGGCAGGACCCAGCTCTTGACCTATCTTCCCACAAAGCCCATTTCAGTAGAATAGTCTGTACCAAGCACTACTTGAGCTACCTAAGACATGTACTGAGGTCCTACAGAATGCACTAGAAGCTACACCTTGTCTCCCCCTACCCCTCAGCTGCTTTGCTATCACCATTCCCAGACATTTGAGGGAACAAGTGGTACCTCAGAGGTAAGAACCGTGTTCGGTAGAGAATGGCTCCCAAGGTCCATTGCACCTCTTTATCATAGACCTGCAGAGCTGTTTTCAAACTGCTGTAACCCACAGGGAAAGAGAAGCCACTATGGAACACTTCATACATCCAGGCTGACTTAAAACACTGGTACCTAGAGGGAAAAAAAAGGGTATAAGGTCAGGCCAGCAGTTAGAGTCCTAGCTGAATGGGCAGCACAATTAGACCCGTAATTATCAGTACTTTTCTTAATGGCTGATGCAATATTTCAGGTTATATTCACACCTTCATTGATTTCATTAAATGGATGACCTGGATCCCTCCCTGGCAACTCTGCCTGAATGGATTTGCTGTGCAAACACAAACACACTTACTTCAATCTGTGGAGATCAGCATGTGAGGCATAAAGACCACGGTCAAAACGTTCCCTTAGGACAGACCACTTAGTGGCACAATAATCCTTCAAGGAAAAAAAAAAAAAGAGGTTTCAACATTGCTTCTGCCTTGAGAAGGATAAAAATGCCACTAGATAAGATGCTCTGTGAATACCAAACTCAGTAACAGCTTCCCTTGGACTGCTAATAAATCAGATCATAGATTTCACAGTGTTTTCTGTAACATTTTGATCCATAGTTAATAATTGTGGATAAATTAATATTCAGTAGCACTTAAACTCTTTGGAGATGAAAAAGATGACCTATTTTTAGGGCACTGCTAAAGTGGGTCATATCCCTCTATTTATTATTTTATTTTAAATTTATTATTACTTTTTTATTCCTTTACTTTTTAGCCTTACTTTAAACTGCCCCAAATTGATCCCTGCTTGGAGTAACACCTGGAAAACTGGTACCAAATTATTAAAAGGAAGAAGAAAAGGAATCTAACACAACTAAGACACTCCTTAAAAGCAGTGAGGGGTGGGAGCAGTGATGATTTCCCCATTATCAATGTGATTATCATGAGTCCTGTTCCCTCTACAGTCAATTTTACTAGTGTACCTTACTTATTGTACCTTTTATTGTACCTACTATTGTACCTTTACTTATTGTACCTTCTCAAAGAAAACCCAATGAGGAAAAGAGATGCCCTGGGACAAGGTGAAAGGATTTGGGCTCTTTCAAGAAAGTTTTGGTCTGAAAGTCTTGCAAGAAAATGCTTCTAGAGGGTAGTTTTGAACCAGAAGCAGCTTCTCTGCAGAGCCCTTAATTTACCTTTGCAGCTTTAGTGAATTTAGCAGCATTATAATCTCCTCCCATACGTAGCACATCCTCAGTGCAGTAGTAGAACTCAGAGAAGCCATAGAATTCACTGTTGTGGAAGTGCACAGCAGGCTGGTAGACCCCATTCAGAGATGTCTGGGTCTCATTGGTCTTATTCATGAAGGGCTGGATAAGCTCCCGGCACAGATTGAAGTCTCCTGTTCCCCTCAGATACATCTTCTGGCCATTCTGCTGGATCTCATCCTGGGCATCCATGGGCAGGCAAGGATCTAGGTAGGGGGAGTCAGAGCTCACCCCAGTCTGTTTGCCCAGCAGCCTGTGTAAAAGAGTGAGCATGGTGACAACTGGGCAGCAGGAACATCAGGTTCTGAGATAACAGCATCAAAATCATCCTTGTTTAAGGAAACTTCAGTGTTGCACGTGGCACAGTGGAGAAATTAAGTTTTGTGGCATGACACTATTAAATACATTCATATTATATATGATTCTGTTTAGATTACAAGCAGTATTTCCTATAGATCTAGTGGGAGGTGTCCCTGCCATGGCAGGGGGGTTGGAACGAGATGATCTTGAAGGTCCCTTCCAACCCTACCAATTCTAGGATTCTTCTCTCAGTGATTATGGTTTAATGGTTTTAAGGTGGGAAAGGAGAGATTTAAGCTGGATATTAGAAAAAAGTTCTTTAATCTGAGGGTGAGAGATGAGTGGAAGGGGCTGCCCAGAGAGGTGGGGGAGGCCCCATCCCTGGAGTCCTTCAAGGTGAGGCTTTCTGGGCCTCTGAGCAGCCTGCCCTAGGTGGAGATGTCCCTGCTGGGGTAGGGAGGTTGGACAAGATGACCTCTGGAGGTCCCTTCCAGCCTAAAACACATTCTGATTATCTCCTCAGATTCCCAGGATGGGGCTTTGAGCAACCAGGTGTAGTGGGAGGTGTCCCTGCCTGTGGCAGAGGGGTTGGAACTAGATCTTTAAGGTCCCTTCCAACCCAAATCATTCTATCCTCCTAAGTTAGAGGATTCCTAGGGATGCACAGAACCCATGTCCCCAAGCTGCTGGGGCCACCTACCTGTTTTTAAGAGCTGTGCTGGTGAAGAGACTCTCCTCATACCTCTGGCGTGCTGCATTTCCCCCAAAGCCAAGGAAGGTTGCCACGTAGACCCTGTAGACGTGCTCAGTTTGATGGGCATCACAGCCCAGGTTGAATTCTGCTAGCAAGTTTTTGGCTACTTCCTCCTGTAGGAACACAAGCAGAAAGATTAGGTAGAAACAACATGAACCAGAACCTAAAGATGGGTTCTTTGGACAACAGGATGCCCTTGACATCTTTAAACTTCACTCCTTACTCATCTAGTTTGCTTTTCACAGGTCCTTCTACTTGATATGAAGAGTAAAACACATTGACTGCAGAGAACTGCACCATTTTCTACTTTGCCAACACTTTCTAGTTCATTCCAAAAAATATCAGGTTCAAAGAAAAAATTCAGTGGTAGGACATGAGCTCCAGAATTTGATTAAAAATCTGTTTTAAAATTGCAGGTATGTTTGCAGTATATAAAGTGTAAATAAGACATTTAGGGAGTTTGCTCCCCAAAAAGAAAGGAGTTTGCTCCCCAAAAAGAAAGGAGTTTGCTCCCTATAACAGATGAACTGTGCTGAGGACGTAGGGGATGTTTAAACAAACTATTATCTCCATATCCTGTTAAATTTAGTTTCTACCAACCCAACTTAAAGAAAAAAAATTCATCTAAGCCCTTCATATAATAAGAATCACACAACTTCTGGTTTCTAAACTCCAGAACACAGACTCTTAAGTACAACACAAATTCAAACTCTACATTAACATGCACACACACAAAGAATCCACATTAATTATTAGTTAATATTAATGGCAAATGATATTAATTGAAATAAATGCTTTTGAGGAACAGCAGACAAATGAATTGCTTGGCTGATGAAGGCCTCACATTTGCCACCTCCTCTTGGTTTGGGGATGTGATGTCACGGAGAAGAGGACTCAAAATAAAGGGAAAAAACCAACAGACATGTATTAAAATAAATGCAAAGGAAAAAGAAGGAAGTTGCACAGATAATAACCTGCTGTGAAGAGGCAAAGCTTACAGTTTTAGGGACTTCATATGCTATCTGGGTGGAGACGCCGCCCATGTCCAGAATACCCACTGTCCGCTTACGGAAGATGGTCTCTTTGTGGTCACTGCCTGGGACATGCACCTCCACAACTGCCTCATCCTCTGCATACAAGGAGAAGACAGTGAGAAACACAACCAGTGAGGCCCTCAAGCCCTCAGGGGAAGGGTTTTCAGTGGCAGGGCACTGATTAGAGAATCAGAGAATGGTTTGGGTTGGAAAAGACCTTAAAGGTCGTCTCGTTCCAACCCCCTTGCCATGGGCAGGGACATCTCCCACTAGACCTCATCCAGCCTGCCCTTGAACACCTCCAGGGATGGAGCATCCACAGCACCCCTGGGCAACCTGGGCCAGGGTCTCACCACTCTCTGAATAATGAATTTCCTTCTAATTTCTAATCTAAATCTAGTTTGAACTCTTCTAGTTTGAACCCATTACCCCCCATCCTATCACCACAGGCCTTTGGGAAAAGTCCCTCTCTAGTCTCTAGTCTTCTTGTGGCCCTTTTAGATCCTCTCCAGCCTGTCTAGTTAACTTCTTTTTCAGAGCAATGCAGGAAATCTCACAGACAACTTACACCAACATCAGCACCCACCCAAACACTTGTCTAAAAACACCATCAACAGACAGAGCACAGGAACGTGCTTGAAATCCTTCCTAAAATCAACATACAATTAATATACTCACCATCATCTGTATGTTCAAATCTTCCCAGGACAAAGTTGATGCCAATCCAGGCATACACACCTGCAAGCATCAAACAAATTGGGCTATTTCAGGAATATCTGGTATTTATCTTAAAAACAGAGGGATTTTTGCATATGAGTTAAGACAGATCACTGCTTGTATTTTATTATATAAAATACTTCAAAGTTAAACATTCCTGACAAGTTACTCTAGTCCTAGAGTAACTTAAAATCTTAATTTAATATATTAAAGACAGCCTGAGGTATAAATTTCAGAAAAATTTGGTGTGCTGGCTTTTAAAGTGATTTTAAGCCTCTCCTGAGCTGAGCACATCAAAACATCCCTCCTTTAGAAACCAGTTTTCCCTGCAAAGTTTCTTCCATCAAGAATGTTGTGTCTTATCCTTACCCCTCCCTCCTTGAAGGCAGAGAAAATGGACTAAAATTCTTGCTAAGCACAGATTTTAAATTAATTTAGATGAGTCAGAAGATGACAGCAAATGATCTTCTCCACACTCTGTATGTTGTGGAGGAACAAAGTCTCTCAACCAAACCAAAAAGTAACAACAACAAAATGATCCAAGGTGTATCCTGAAGAATTTAAGAACTTTTAAGTGAGCCTACCTTCCTGCTTCCCAGAAATAACCTCTGCATGTGAGTCTGAGAACAGAAAATCAAAGTGCACAGGAATATCAGTGAGCAGATCTTCAAGTATTGCCTTCTGCTGGCTGCAGAAATCACAGATCCAACAGTTAAAAATAGCCCCACACACCAGGATTGCTGCTCAAAAGGCTAAAAATAAAGCAGGCAATAACCTCTCTGGCAGAATCCTCATCCCTGCAGTACAGAGGATATAAAGAGGAGTCTCTTTGTGTTTGGCACGTGGCACGTGTTCAGCAGCAAAGCTCAGGAGGGGAGAGATGTAATCACTGACCTTCTCTGGAGAGCTGGCAAACTCTGAAATGCCTTGGGAGAGAAAAGGAGAGGGGGAAGGAACTCAGGGTTTGGGCATTAACAGGCCTTGAGAATCAGAGAATCAGAGAATCACCCTTGAATGACTCCAGGGATGGGGCCTCCACCCCCTCTCTGGGCAGCCCATTCCACTGATCTAGCACCCTCAGGTTAAAGAACTTTTGTCTAATATCCTGCCTAAATCTCTCCTTTCCCAGCTTAAAACCATCACTCCTTGTCAATCTCAACAGACAGAAGAAACCAACAGCCCAAAGCCAAACCCAGGAAATTATTACAGAAATAAGAATGAAGCCAATACTTAATCATCCTCTAAGCAACAAAAAACCCCCATATAAGATTTATTATCTATTTACAGAACTGCTTTCAAGAGCTTTGCAGAAAGCCAGTTATTTATTCACTAAACAGAACCAAGTTAACTGAGAGCTGAACCAGCAGCTTAGTCCAGGAAGACCTTTCCCTCCTGCCCATCAGTGTCATGTTTCAAGCTCTGAGGCTGAACAAAGCTCTCTGCAAACCCAAGCCTAGGAGATGTGGAGAAGGGCTGACAACTCACAGAGTCCTTCACCCATTTTAAATACAGGGTTTGAAAAAGCAAAGTTAGGATAAACTAGAGAAAATCACACCTAAGACTGATTTCTCCCCAGTACCTGGTTTAATTTTCATGACCACTGGTTTCCTGTTCTTGTCCCTCATCTGTTTGATGTCCAACAGGTCGTGGGGGTTCCCATTGTGCCTTGGCCAGCAATACACAAAGATCCTGGAGCCACTGCTGCCACAGTCCACAACAATGCCATAGTTCAGGTTGGGGTTGTTGGTGTCTGTGGCTTCAGTGTCAGTCACTCGGGCAAGGTATCTAGAGAAAAAAATGAGGTATTGCTACGTGGTGATTAAATTCCATGTGGAATTTTTTTTCCTCAAGTTTCCTTAAATGGGAGCCCAGAGTTTTCACTGTTGTACTGTTGCTCAAGGAAAAAAGATGAAGTGTCACCCACAAGAATCAACTTCCCAGAATAAATACCTGCAAGAGAATTTATTATGCAATAATTTTGCACCTCTAGTTTTCCTAAGCTGCTACAGACACACAAAATAGTAGAAAGTGGAATTATTGATAAGTTTTAATCAACTTGGATAAGGAAATCCTTATAAAATAAAAGGAGGAAGTTTTACTCATCCATTTTCTGCCCTGTTTGTGTGTTTTACAGACACAACCCTATGCTTTCTCTTCCACATTTCATTCCTTTCCACAGATCTCACCTGTGGAACCTCTTGTCCCTGGAGGCACGGCCGTACTTGCTGCGAATCACCACCAGGGAGTAGTAGAGCAGAGAGAGAGCAGCAGCCAGTGCTCCTATCACCAGGATCTGCCGCAGGGAGGTGCTGAGGACACGGGGACATCCCACCGGAGAGAGGCTGAAGTGCCATGAAGCAGGGAGCAAGCATGAGATGCTGATCCTAGAATTCAAAGGGATCTGCTTTAGAGGTGCTGCTTTTCACTCATCAACTCCACAAGGTCTTCCAGAACAGGCTAAAAACCAAAAGATCCTTCATAAAACTTCTCACTTCACTCTGCTCCAGCTTCTCTTTGCTCATGCTCTGGCTTGAGTGCAACCAAGGCACTATTCCCACCATTGAACTCATCATTAGCCATGAATTCATTATTACACTCCCTCTTCTTCACTCAAAAGACATCATAGTTTAATTTGACACTTCCTTTGGGATTCTTACCTGCCCATTTTGGGGTATGACCAGCAGAGAGAGAGACCAGCTGGTGTCTGAACATCAGCCAGTCCCCTCAGACTGACAAGGGGCATCAATCATTCTCAAAGCCATTGCTCTTCTGTTCCTGAATTAAAAGGAAAACAGAGATGATCTTCTGGACAGTATAATCAAGAGCTCTAGCAGGTCAAGGGAGGTGACTCCTCCCCTCTACTCAGCACTGGTGAGGCCACATTTGGAATGGGCATCCAGTTTAGGGCTCCCCCAGGCTGAAAAATCATAGAATCATAGAATGTTTTAGGCTGGAAGGGACCTCTAGAGGTCATCTGGTCCAACCTCGATACAAAGAGTTCAGTGCAGGGCCACAAAGATGATAAATGTACTGGAGAATCTCTCACATGAGAGGTTGAGAAATCTGGGCCTGTTTTATGTGGAGAGGAGATGGCTCTCATCAGGCACCTGTCTGGAGAATGGAAAGAAGAAAGCAAAGTCTCTTCTCAGTGGTGTCCAGCGATGGGATGAGGCAAAAGACACAAACCAAACCATGGGAATTCCATAAAACCTGTGAGAGTGAAGGGGCACTGGGACGGGTTGATCAGAGAGGCTCAGTCTCTATCCTCAGAGACATTCAAAGCCTGACTGGACACTGACCTGGGCAACCCACTCTAGCTTATCTTCATACCTTAGACAAGAGGAACCAGCCTCAAGTTGCCCCAGGGGAGGCTGAGGTTGGAGCTGAGGAACAATTTGTTGGTGGTCAGGGCTGTGAAGGGCTGTGCCAGGCTGGGCAGGGCAGGGGTGGAGTCCCCATCCCTGGAGAGGTTTCCAAGGCTGGAGATGTGGTGCTGAGGGCCAGGGGTTAGTGGAGCCCTGGCAGGGATGGGGGAATAGTTTCTTAAAGGTCTTTTCCAACTAGAACCATTCTATGATTCTATATTTCAGCTCTGCTACCACCAGCAAAGCGAATCCTTAGCAGATAAAGCCTCCGGGCAAAATATAACCTCACTAACATTTGAAAAAAACAACCTCCCGACAAATGCCGACAGCTCAGCCCAGGGGCTCTATTTCACCACCCCCATCTAGCCTCACAACCCTCCCACACACTCCCCACCCTCACGAAAACACGTGCCCGAGGTGCCACGAAGTCCCTACGCGGCTGCCAAACCCGAACGGGACCCACAACCCCCCACCGGGCAGAGGCAGGGACAGGACCGGGCAGCGGGAGGGCGAACTGGGGGAAACCCTCCCTCAGGGCCACAGGCCCGGCCCTCTCTCACCCCCCACGCCGCTCCCCAGCGGCACCGCGACCCTTCCCGGCAGCCCAGCCGCGCTCCCCACACCCTCACGGCGGAGGACCCTCCTTTCTACCCCCGTTCCCCCTCCCCAACGCGCTGATCCGGGGCAGCCGAGGCCTCCCCCGCCTCACTCACCCCCGGGGCCGAGGCCGCCGCCGCTCCGCCGCATAGCAACCGGCCAGAGCGGCACTTCCGGGTGGAGCCGCCGGACGTGACGTGGGCACGCACAGACAAACACGTGGCGCTGGCAGGGGCGGATTTTAAAGGGATTCCCGGGGGCGGGGCCGCTGGAGGGGGCGTGGCTTAAATATGGGGAAGTGGCTTTGGGAGGCGGAGGCGTGGTTTCCATGTAGGGGCGTGGCTTCCTTGTTTGTGGGCGTGGCTTCGGTGGAGGGGCGTGGCTTATGTGAAGGGGCGTGGCTTCGGTGGAGCGAGGATGTTTCTATGCGAAGGGCGTGGCCATTGATGTGTTAAGGTTAAGGTTAAGGTTAATATATAGCCCAGGTCGGGGGCTGAGCGTGCTGGGCAGGGCACTGTGGGTGTAAACAGGTCTATAGGGATATGAAAACTACTTATAAACATATAAATGGACAATTAAACGTAGGAATATTATGTGGTGTGTTTGTGATAATTAATTATTGTTTGTTCGCAGCACAGCAGAGACATGGAACTAGGGGAGCTGGGACAGGGGAGGTCCCAGCAGTGGTGGGAGGGCTGGAACCCCTCTGAGAGAGTTGGGCTTGTTCAACCTGGAGAAGAGAAGGCTCCTGGAGACCTTCTGGTGGCCTTCCAGGACTTAAAGGGGTCTATCAGAAAGATGGGACAGACTTTTTAGTAGGGTCTCTTGTGACAGGACAAGGGGTGATGGGTTTAAACTAAAAGAGGGAGATTTGGAGTAGATGGAAGGAAGGAATTGTTGGTGCTGAGGGTGGTGAGAGCCTGTCCCAGGGTGCCCAGAGAGGTGGTGGCTGCCCCATCCCTGGCACCATTGCAGGGGAGGTTGGCCGGGACTGAGCAACCTGCTCTAGTTGCAGATGTCCCTGCTCAGTGCAGGGGATTGGACTCAATGACCTTGAAATGTCCCTTTCAACCCAAACAACTCCATGATTCTATAAATTTATAAGTATAAATACATAAATATTTATCCATCTACTATAAATACACCATGCCACTGTAGCACCTGTTATAAACATATAAATATTTATGAGCTAAGCAATAAATAAATGAATCTGGTTAAAAAAAAAGAAAAAAAAAAAGAAAAAAAGCCTCTCTTTGCCTTGGAGAAGCTGAAAATCCTCCAGCAAAGCCAAGAACCCTCCTGCTCATTGCCACTGAGTGGCAGCACAGCTTGTGCCCAGGCAGATCCTCCAGAGAACTGGAGAGAAAAAGTTTCTCCAGGCAACTAGAATGTATTAACTCCAGGAATAACCTTGTAGGAAAGCTCTGGAGCTTCACTTCTCCCCATGGGGAGAGGTTCCTGGGTTCCTGGGATGAGCTTCAGCCTTGTCCCAGGAGCTGCTGAGAAATGGAGGGTGGCTGCATGAGCAAAACCAACCTCTGGGTGATTCATGCGTGTCCAGACACAGGTTTGGAGGGTGTTGCATAATTCCCCCGTAGGTTAAAAGCAGCTTTGCCAGGGGTAAGCCAGAGGCTGAGTCAGTTTGGAAGGTCAAAAATTGCTCCCCTGAGGTCCCTGCTGGACCTGCTGGGCTGCTTGGGCTTCCCCACCTCTTCTCCTTCCTTCTGCCATCACAAATCCTGGTGGTACAGACTTTGCCTTCAGCCCAGCAGGAGGGAATTGGGGCAAAACTGGACACCCAGCTTGATGGCTGCTGAATTCCCTAATGCAACCTGAGTATCTGCTGGTTGTCCGTCTGCCTGCCTGCCTCCATCCCAACTTGAAACACCCCATGAAGTGCAAAGCCCTTGAGCAAAGGAGCATCGAGCCCCTGCCGTGCATGTCACAGGAGCAGCCAGAGCTGCTCCTGCCTTTGAAAGGTCACATCTGGAACAGAGAAACCAAATCTGGCCCAGGGTGAATCATAGAATCATTTAGGTTGCACAAGACCTCCAGGGTCATCAAGTCCAACCTGTGTCCAACATCTCCCTGACCCCCAGACCATGTCCCAAAGCTCCACATCTACTCCTCTGTTGAACCCCTCCAGGGATGGTGACTCCAGCACCTCCCTGGGCAGCCTGGGCCAGTCCCTGACCACTCTGTCAGCAAAGAACTTCTTCCTAATGTCCAACCTAAACCTCCCCTGGTGCAACTTGAGGCCATCACCTGGAGCAGAAGAGCTGGGATTGTCTGTCTGGTCCCTCTGTCAATCACAGATGTGGCCGTGGAGACACTTTGCTCCAAGAAGGATCCTCTGTAGGATCCTCCAGCTGGAGGGGAACGTGGAAGGCGGTGCCTTTTCACACCAGCTCATTTTCTGTCGTGTTTCCTCTTCCTCTTTCTCTTCTCATATAAAAAACTTTCATCTTTGCCCCTCAGCTGCTGTCAGCACTTCTCAACAGCACTCGGGCTTTCTCTTCTCACTCACCACAGAGCCACCAGTGCACCCGGGGGATTTATGGGCTGGATTTTGTGTGGTGGCTTTGGCACGGGTTTTACACACCAGGTTTTGCATATGGGATTTGTACCCTGGGTTTTGCACGTCAGGTTTTACACGTTGGGATTTCACTCTGAATTTTGCACGCTGGGTTTTCACACTGAATTTTGCACACTGGGTTTTCAAGCTGAATTTTGCATGCTGGAGATTCACCCTGAATTTTGCACACTGCAAAGCAGAAATACATCGACTAAGCCACAGCAATGCTCAGTGGCCCAAGGGGTGAGGGCAGGTTGCCCAGGCAGGGCAAGAGAGAGGTTTTGCTGAGGCTGGAGGGAGGACTGCAGCCATTCTCCAGGTGTATGGCTCTGAAATAGCCAAGATATTGGGTTTCTCTGGGATTCAATCACTGCAAGTCCTGTCTATGGGTGTGTAACCCTCTTTAGTTTGGAGCAAAGCAGAGCAGAGAGTCTTGAACACGCAGGGAAAGTTCAAGGGTATTCAAGACACCCCCAGCATGGCTGGATGTGGCCCTGGGCAAGAAGGAAGGTGCTTTGGGATGGCAAATGAAGCTGAGCTGGTGACAGGACCTCCAGGGAGCAGGAGCTCCCAGACCTGCCCTTGCTTTGCAAGAGAAACTCGGAGCCCTGGGGCAGGAGCTGGAGCTGGTGTCAGCACCAGGGCTTGGAGGAGGGAGCAAACCTCTGGCAGGAGGTTCAGCCAGAGAAGGTGCTGAGCCTGTTTATGTCACGGGATGAGGAGCTCGTGTCCCTTCAGGGCTTCCCTGTCCTCGCTCAGCATGTTGGACATCCACCCACCTGCCTGGTGGGACCCATCCTGGCACTGCTCTGGTCACGCAGCCAAAACCCAGCAGCTCTGGGCAGCCCCTCGAGCCCTTTCCAAGCTTAATTTGGTCCAAAAATGGTCGTTGCAACTGGTGACCCTGGGGAATGGGCTGTGGGGCAGCTGGAGCCTGGTGCTGCCATCATCTACAGAGATGGAGGAACAAGTAGGAACATGTCAGACGTGGAGAAGAAAAAAAAAGCAAAGTGAAAAAAAAAAAGCAGAGCTGCCATCAACCCATGCAAAGAAAAAAAAGCTGTGGAGGGAGCTGAGAGAGGTTTCTGTGCCACCAACAAGCTGTGGCCAGGGGTGGCCTGGGTGTAAGAAACAGAGGAAAATATGTAGAAATTGGGAGCTCGTTGCCCGAGTCTGCAGGAGACACAAAATGGAAGCCTGGAGGAATGTGTGAGCTGGTTTTGTGTGTGCTAATTCTTTCCAGATGCACGTTCCTTGCAGTGACACAGGCAAGAGTAGTTGGTTGTGAATGTGTCATTCCACTGTGAAGAGTATCACCAGTGGCAGCAAAACCTTCCTGGATTCCAGCTGGGATGCTCCACCAGGATCTCCCAGAGCTTTGCACAGGAGGAGGGTTTCCTCCAAGCACCAAGTCCTGCTTTGTTCCCCTTTCCATGCAGAAATCTGGGAGAAATGCTGCTAGAATCATGGAATCATAGAATGTTTGAGGCTGGAAGGGACCTCTAGAGCTCATCTGGTCCAACCTCCCTACACCTAGGGCAGGCTGCTCAGAGCCCATCAAGCCTGACCTTGAAGGACTCCAGGGATGGGGCCTCCCCCCCCTCTCTGGGCACGCGATTCCACGGACCCATCACCCTCAGATTAAAGAACTTTTTTCTAATATCCAGTCTAAATCTCTCCTTTCCCATCTTAAAACCATCACTCCTTGTCCTATCCTTACAAACCCTTTTGAATAGACCTTCAAACCAACCAACTGGTGCCTGGAGAAAGCAGCTTGATGGAAACCCAGAGCAGCCCCACAGGGTGAATTTGGGCATCACCCATTTCCAGAGGAGAAACTGCCCATAGAACGTGTGCAGCTGGACCCCGGGAAGGTGTGTGAGGGGTCCCCAGCCCCTATCTTGGGGAGCACATTGTCACACACCCTCCCAAATATCAGCCCAGGGTGTGTGCAGGGCCAGCAGATAGGGGAGCAGGGGCTGCTCATCGAGGGGCAGCACCTGGGGTTTGCAGCCTGGGTGCCAGGGGGAGGAGGAGGAGGAGGAGGAGGCAGGGCTGAGCCTCCCAGCTGGGCTTTTCTTCTTGAATTTTTGTGTTCTTTCATTAAAATGTCTCTCTTCCCATGTGAAAGCTGGAGAAGTGTCCCTGCAGCCCCAGGAGGTGAATAATGCTGATTTTTTATGTGCTTGCACTGCAGCACCAGGCTGGGACTCATGGCACCCTTCTCATCTTGTAATCCCCCAAAACCTGGCCCAGAAGAGGTGGTGGAACCCGTTAGAATGAAACAATTGGAGCAAGGCCATGTGAGGAGTTGGTGGCAGAGCAGGATCAGCCCCAGCTTGAACGACAAGAACCATAGAATGGTTTGGGTGGAAGGGACCTCCAGATGTCATCTGGTCCAACCCCCTACAAGAAGCAGGGACATCTCTGCCTAGGGCAGGTTGCTCCGAGCCCCATCAAGCCTGACCTGGAATGTCTCCAGGGATGGGGCATCCCCCCCCTCCCTGGGCAACCTGTTCCAATGTTCAACCACCCTCATATTAAAGAACTTTCTCTAGATGTCCAGCCTAAATCTCCCCTTTTCTAGCTTAAACCCATCACCCCTCATCCTATTGCCACAACCCCTTGTGACCAGATCCTCCCTCTCCTTCCCTCCTTTCTGAGTCTAATCTAAAACCCCCAGGAGATCCCAACCAAACCCCAGCAAACCCCACGGGGTCCTTCCAGCCTCCCAGTGCCCCCAGTCAATCCCAGGGCACCACCAGCATGTGCTGCACCTTTCCCATTGTTTCCCCAGGGCTTCAAACCTGAAAGGTGAGTCTGAAAGAAAAAACCATCAGTCCAGGAAGTGCTACAAAAATCAGGTTTCATTCTACACCTTGGGTCTTGCCTCTCCCTGTCCCATTAATCCAGCGAGGCAGGTAAATGGTAAATTAGGGCAGATTATGTGAGTGCTGAAATAAAAGCCAGGGGCCAAATTCCTCACCTCCACACCTCCTGCACCTCTGGGGTTGCGTAAATGTCCACAGGTGGGGATTTCTCAGATTTATGGCTGGAATACCCACACAGCATCGTTGGGTCTCTCTGGTTTATTTTGTGTCCATGTTTGCAGCCCTCGTGGCATCAACCTGGGGTTGGTCTGTGGTCTATAAACCTGTTCTACACTCAGAAACGAGTCCCTGCAGAGCTGATCAAGGCAAAAAGAGATGCTGGGAGTTTGTACCAGAGCAGGGATTAATATTCTTCATTTCCCAGTGCTAATCTACCTCAGATCTGGGTTTGAGGCCAGGGGCTGGTGTTGAACTAAGTGGGTCAGTTCACCCCGGAGACAAAACAATGCTGCTGGCTCCTTGTGATGGTGGTTGCTAATAAAAAGAGAGAAAATAAGTGGAACACATCAGGTTTACTAAGGGCTGGTATCTCCCCACAGCCACCTCGTCCCAGGAGCATCACAAAATGCAGAGAGATCCTTTTCCAGGGCATCTTCTGAGCCTGGTGATTCCTTTGGACTAAAATTCTGGAGAGTGAGATCCAGGTTGGATGTTTAAAATGAATTTTGAGGCTTTGAATATTTCTAAGCAGGGCTGGGGCTCCTGGGGCTGGTGATGGGCAAGTGCTGGGAAGGGGAATCCACACCACGTGGGATGAGGAGTTGGGGTTCTGGGATGTGCCCCTCACCCACCACTGGCAATTCCTGCATGGAAACCATCCTTAAATGTGCTTAAACATCTGGCAGCATGAGCTCACAACAACAAAAAAGCCTCTGGGGACATAAAGTTCAGGCTGGTTGTACTGGAAATGAGATTACAAACATGACGTGGAAATTAAGTGGAAGCTTCTTGGAAATTAGAAGGAAGTTCTTCACTCCAAGGGTGGGGAGACCCTGGCCCAGGTTGCCCAGGGGGGTTGTGGATGCTCCATCCCTGGAGGTGTTCAAGGCCAGGTTGGATGGGGCTTGAACAACCTGGTCTAGTGGGAGGTGTCCCTGCCATGGCAGGGGGTTGGAACTGGATGAGCTTTGAGGTCCCTTCCAACCCAACCCATTCTATGATTCTTTATGCTTTTAATGACATGCATTTATCTGATCCCTCTTCTCAAGTGAACACTTTACACCATGCCAAGGCTCCTTTCCCTTTCCACAATTAAAAATACAATTACCTGCTGCTGAAAACCTGAATTAAAAAAATTTAAAGGCAGCCCCGTGATGGTGGCAGCAGGTTGTGCAGAGGATAAAACCCACACCAAGGTGGTGCTCAGCTGTTAGAGAACTTGTAGATTTGAAAAGGGGAAAAAAAAAATAAAATATATATATATATATGCCCCTGGATCTTGTAGATAAGGCAATTTCTGGGTCCACCTCCCAGCCCAGCAGGACACTCCTGCCTTATCAGTGTGGGTGCAGCCGGGAGGTCCTGCAGCTCCTGCAGCTCCTGCAGCTCCTGCAGCTCCTGCCCCTCCTGCCTGGTGAGGGGCTCTGATAAGCAAACCCTGGTGCCCCAAATCAGCTGGGAGTGCCAGGCACATGGGCAGGGACATAGAACCAGAGAATGGGTTGGGTTGAAGGGACCTTTCAAGCTCATCTCTTCCAACCCCCCTGCAGGGAGCAGGGACATCTGCAACTAGAGTAGGTTGCTCAGAGCCCACCCTCACCTGCAATGGTGCCAGGGATGGGGCAGTGACCACCTCTCTGGGCAACCTGGCACAGGCTCTCACCACCCTCAGCACCAACAATTTCTTTCTTTTCCCTACTCTAAATCTCCTTCTTTTAGTTTAAACCCATCACCCCTTGTCCTGTCCCAACAGGCCCTGCTCAAAAATCTGTCCCATGTTTCTGACAGGTTCCTTAAAGCCCTGCAAGGCCACCAGAAGGTCTCCAGGAGCCTTCTCCTCTCCAGGCTGAACTCCAACTCTCTCAGAGGGTTCCAGCCCTGCCAGCATTGCTGGGGCCTCCTCTGGCCCCGCTCCCCCAGCTCCATGGCTCTGCTGTGCTGAGGACTCCAGACCAGTGAGGGTTCAGCTCCATGGCTCTGATCCCTCACTCTATTTAGCTCACAGTGATGCAATCAATGTGCACGTCGATTGTGGAGGTGCATTTGCATCAACTTGTTGGAGTATAAATGCAGCCTGCAGCCAGGTTGTGCTTTGAGGAGCACAGACTTTTTTTTTTTCCCTTTGCTGCTTCTCTGCCATGATGGAATTTGGGGCTTGGGGGACCTGCAAACCCCAGGGGAGCTCCAGCACCATCTCAGTGAGCAGTGGTTGTGTCCTGGGAGGCAGCAAGGGAATGGTTGCACAAGACCTTTCAAAGGGAGGTTTTGTAAATCGAGTTCCCTTTGTTGCTGACCTACAAGGGATGACTCTTCTTTGCCAGGCAGGGATGGCAGGAAACCATCCAAGAGGCACAGGCTGTTCCTTTTCCTGCCAGGGGGGCATGTGACACGACACAGCCACAAACCAGACCAGGCTCCCTGCCCCCTTTTCCCTCCAGAAATGCTGATAAATAATTTTGTCCCTTCTCCATCAACAGAGGGAAAATCCTCAGCCTGGGCATCTCTGCCCACAGCATGTTGGGGAGGGCCTTGGCATGGAGCAGGAGCTGAAAGGATTCCTCGTGCTCCTTGGGGTTAAAATATAACCTGTTCCTAGCTGGAAAAGCCCCATATTTCAGCCTGATTCATCCCATTCTTATCAGGGAGCAAGACCTCAGACTGTGGGCGAAAGGGCTCCTTAGGGTAGGTGACACTCTAATCTCCCCACCCTGCCAAGAGCCCTGGAAGGAGATTAGCTGCTGTTGACTGTTTCTGGAGTAGAAACCCTAGATAAACTCTGTGGGGCAACACTGGAAAGTGCTCCAGGGCCAGTGTGAACTCGGGTTTTTCCTTGAATAAAGCTGCTTTACAAGAAGGAAGTTCTTGTGCCTGGGTTTGATTTGTGTCCTACAGACACAGTGATCACCAGGGAGCACTGTCTGCTGGGGTTACACGTGTGCACAGGACTCTACCTCCAAAATAGCATTTAAGATGGAGAACACAGCATCAAACCACCTGTCAGCAGCACAGAGTCAGTTTGGAGGGAACAAATCCATGATACTCTGGTGGCTCCTGCCAGGGGGCAAGATGGGGGGGAAAGGAAGGAGAGATTTGGCAATTGCTGTGTTAAACTGCATCTTGTGGAAGGACTTTTTGTAGTTTCTGCTTTCTATATGTTTCAGGACAGTTGATGACACCTGGTCTCATGGGACTCCCCAGGATGGTGGCCAGGTCTCACCTCCAGCTCTCCCTCTGCCCATCCAAGTGCTGCTCCAGGTGCAGCAACCCCTGCCAGGTCCCCAAAAATCAATCAGGGTTGAGTCAACACACGTCACACTGTTCTTATTGTTGTTTTTTTTTTTTCCAGCAGCACCATGTTCCACAGAGAATGGAGCCTGCCCAGCACAAAGAGCAGGCAGGAGGGAGGACAGCACATGCTGCTCCACCTCTCCAGCTCCCCAGACAGGAGGCAAAGATGCCCAGAGAACAGACCAGGCTTTTCTTGCCTCGTGTGTCTTCATTTCGTGGTTAAGGGAAAAACCAAGCACTTGATTTTGCTGCTTTTTTGGGCCTCCGGAGGGTGATTTTCTTACTTTCCCCTCAAGACTCGAGCAGCAATAAATTGCTTTACATGATCGTGGAGCTTCATGCAAATAGTTAACCTTGGTTTCAGAACATGCTACGCCAGCCACCTTCCCAGCAAGGTCAAATTCCAAGTTATCCTCCAAGGAGGAATGAAATCACACTGGTGCTGTTCCTGGAACCCTGGGCCACAAAAGACTTTGCCTCCATCTCTGTGAGAGTGTCAGATTTAATTGGGTTGGGCTGATTTTGTGGTGGGACAACGAGATCAGACAAAATACAGGGGAAGAAGAGCGTTGAGGGGTGCAGGGCCATGGGGTGAGCTCGTTTCTCCTGCAGCCAGCCCAGGATTAACCACTCCATGGTGGAGCTGGAGCTGTGGTGAGGGACAATGGGATCCCATCTTCCCAAAAAGCCCTTGCAAGGAAGGGAAGAAAGTTCTCCTGAGCACTTTCACCAGCTCTTCTTCATCTGCTCCCACCCAGAGGAGAAGATGTGGCACCTCATCCTGCTGTCCTGGCCCTGGGGACGGGGTGAGGAGAAGACACTGGGCTCACTGTGACCTGAGGCACCCAGAAAACCCCAAAAGCACAACCAAAAATAGCTCCTATTGCAGGCAGAACTCCTCTGAGACAGCAGCAGCAGATCTGAGCTGGTTCCATGGCCTCATTTGGGCTTTGGGGAGCATTTGGGGCTGTTTGGGAACTGTTTGGGGCTTTGGGAAGCATTTGGGGTTGTTTGGGGAGCGTTTGGGGCTGTTTTGGGAGCATTTGGGGCTGTTTCAGGAGTGTTTGGGGCTTTGGGGAGCATTTGGAGCTGTTTGGGAAGCATTTGGGGAGTAAAGGGCTGTTTACTCTCAGCAATGCCCATAGTCCTCCAAGAAAAATACCACTTCTGCTCATATAATGGCCACAATTTCCACCTTCCTTCCCTCCCAACCTGCCCAGCCTCACCCCCAGCACCCCAGAGGGTGCAAGGGGCACAGGCACAGTTGGGGTGTGCGTGCTTGGGGGTGCAGATGGTCTCACTGGCTATGCCGGGGGGTGTCTGCGTGTGCAAGGGGCACAGACACGGGCAGGGTGTGTTTGCACAAGGGCCAAGCGGTTGCACCGGGGGTGCCCGGGGGTGTCTGCGTGTGCAAGGGGCACGGGCACAGCCGACAAGCGGTTGCACCGGGGGTGCTGGGGGGTGTCTGCTTGTGCTCAGCGCGGGGCTTGCACGGGGAGGGGGGTTCACTCGCCCCCGGGACACACGCTCGCCCCCGGGACACTCGCTCGCTCCCGCCACGCCGTTCCCACTCCTCCCCGACGGGCTGCTAGCGGTCGCCCCGCCCCCTTCCTCTGCAGCCAATCACGTCCCTTCGCCCTTCCGCCTCTCCACGCCATTCGCCCGCGCCCCTGCCAGTCAGCGCGCCGGGTTACTCCCGTGACCGTTTGTGACGTCGCGGCACGGGACCCCTTCCAACGNCGGAACGGGGGAAACGTGCACGGGGGGTGTGTGTGTACAGGTACCGGGGGTGTGCGCTGGGTACCGGAGGTGTTCGGGAATGCACCGGGAGTGCGTGTACAGGTACCGGGGGGAGCGTACAAGGGGTACCGGGGGTGTGCAGGAGTGTACCGGGGGTGTACGGGGCCCTAGGGGTTGTACAGGAGTGCACCGGGGGTTCCCAGGAGTGTGTAGATGGGAGGTGAGTGTACCGGTACCGGTGGTGTGCGGGAGTGCACCGAGTACCGGGGGGGTGTGTACAGATACCGGGGGCACCGGAGATGCGTGTGCGGGGTATTGGGGTGTACGGGGGAGCAGACATGGGGTGCTGGGAGGAAAGGGGGGAGTGTGTGAGGAGTGTTGGGGTGCAAGCAGAGGGACAATGCGGGAGGTTTTGGGGTGCCCGGGGCTCCCGGGATGGGGGGTGTTGCTGGTGGGGAGCAGAGCTGGACTGGGCTGTTGGGGGTCGTGCAGGAGAGGGGCAAGGAGGGGGGTGCTGGAGTGTGGCAGGTCTCCAATGGAAGCCACCCACCCTGGTGCTGTCCCTGCACCCCCAGTGTCCTCCAGCCCCGGGGAGCTTTGCGCAACTGGGGGTGCAAAGGTGTGTGCCAGGCCTAGTCGCCTCCTGCCACTGCAAGCAAAGTCCTCCTGCTGCTCCCCGGGGTGAGAAATGCCACCAGTGCCCTCCAGTGTGGTGTGCTGGGTGGCTTGTCCTCCCTGTAGTGTTGGAACCCTAGATCAGGAGGGAAAAAGCTGGTGGGATGGGGTGATCTGTCTATCTGCGCACCAGGATGGCTGGGAAAAGCTGGTGGGATGGGGTGGTCCATCCATCCACACTTCATATGGCTGTGAGTGGTGTGAACGTGGTCTCAGGTGGGGTGAACTTGACCTTAAGTGTTGCCCCAGCCCCGTGGAGTGGTGGCTTTATCATGGTCAGGGCCCAGGAAGGGGCTGCAGACGTGCTGGTGGTGGTTGGGTTTTAATGTAGATGAGCTGCTCAAGGCTAACGAGCGCGGTCTTGGTGCTGTTGAGGGAAGACCTCACGACGTCATGGATGTGGTAGGAAGCATCATGAAGGGTATTTCCTCCCGTGCTGCTCTGGTGGATTTAGAGGGAAAATAATGTTAGGAAAAGCCCCACGCCCTGGATGCTGCATTGCCAGAGCTGATGGACCCATGGTCTAGTTGGGGAACGCTGTGAGCAGATGTTCTTATTTCTTCTCTTCTCAACACGAGCTCTCTGGAGGAGCAGAAAAAGGAGAGCAGAGGAAATGCCTTTGCTTTGAGGCACTGGAGGTCTTGCCAGCGTGCTGTGATAAGCTCTCTGAGGAAATATTCTCTGCTTTATTCAGTGTTTTCCCTCTGGCTCCCTGCTCGCTGGACCTGCCTCATAGCTTCACACCATGGGTGTCCCCTGAGGTGCAGGGTCTGTGCCCACCCCGGTGCCTCCTGGCAGCCGAGGCAGGTGTTTTGGGGTGTTTTGGGGTGTTCTGTGCCAAGTCCTGGGTGTCGTCAGGCCGGGGTGGTTTGAGAGGGCATTTCCTCTGCTGGGAAAAGGGAGAGGGAGAAAACGAAAGTGGTGCCCAGTTTCCCGGAGCGGGAGGTGCTTTGTGGGAAGGGTCAAGTGCTGATTTCACCAGACAATGAATTCCTTGGTTGCTTTGGGGCCAGCAGTGCCTGCATCAGGGCAATGCCTCATGCTGAGAACAATCCAGCTCCCCAAACTGCCTTGGAGTGCTTGGGAGCAGATAAAATCCTCTGGAGTATGGCCAAGGTCACCCCATGTGTCAGGGACAGAGTGAAACCCCCAGCAGCTCTGGGTGCTGCTCTGTGGCTGTTCTCTCCATCTTCTACAGGAAAAGGTGAGAACTGACCCCAAAAGGGGGTTATTTTTTGATAATGGGAGCAATCAATTTTAAGAGCACCCCCCTTGTAAGAGCAGCTGTGGCTTTACCATGGGAAAGGTGCCTCTCTCCTCCTCTAGAAAAGCAGCAAAGCTCCTTCTTTAGTCTGAATTTCTGGATAATAATCCCTGGGATGGGTCCTGGCTGAGCAGAGCCTGTGGAGGAGGAGGTTGGAGGTTGTGGATGCTGCAGAAAGAGGTGGTTCAAGCACCTGGCTCCATCCTGCTGTAGAAGAAACGTTTGGGTTCCAGTGACTCATCTCCCCTGAAAGAGAAACTGAAAATGACTTAATTTGGGGAATTGTTTACCTTGGACACTTGCACAATTCCTGATGTGGGGTAGGGCAGGCTGTGGTGGGGGGGTCCTGGTGAGGTGAGTGTCCTGTGGACCTCACTGAGGTTCATAGATAGGCCTGAGGTGCTGATGGTGCCACTTGTGGTGGGATTCGATGGAGGTGATGCCCATTGTAGCCTCCTGCAGCTCCTTTGCTGTTGTGTGGGTGTTTTGCAGCAGTTGTTTAGAGGAGAAAGAACTTACAGGTTGTATTTACCACATAAAACTTCTGCTGGAGGCTTGTCGAGGTGTTCTTGGTGTCTTTTCCTTCTAAGGGTGAAGACCCCCTTCAACCTTCAGCCTTAACTACACGTTGGCCTGTGTCTTACCCGCTTCAGGCTGTGGTTCTGTTCACACACTGGCTTGAGCTGTAGGTTTTTTGATGTGTGCTGATGGTGTTTCTCATGGTGCTCAGGCTTGTTTTGTCCTCTGCTGTAATGGGAACTCCTGGGGTGAGAGGTAGGAGAAACATCTACCCTACATCTGTGATGCCAGAGAGGGGAGTGGGAAGGAAAACAGAGCAAGTATGATGGGGCTTGTTGGGAGGGATGGAGCAAGTGTTTCAGTGTCTCCAGCTAGGACAGACAACCATGGGTGACCTGCCTGCTGCAAGAAGACTTTGGAGCTTCTCTACATGTAACCAAGGTCTTGGAAGCACACGAGTATGGCTGAGGGTGGCAGGGCAGATGATCCCTTGTAAACTGGGGTCTGTTTAGGTTTTGGGATGCTTGCTTTGGCTTGGCTTTGGTGGTGGGAGGTTCTGCAGCCACCTGTCTCAACACAGGTCCATGAGGAGCAATTACTCTTGTTTCTAATAGCTGATAGTGTTGGGGTGCTGGAAAGTCATGGCTAACCTGTTGGACTGACCCTACCCTCCCTTCCCATGGCCCAGCCACAGGTGGTGACCACGCCAAGTGTGCTGCTTGTCCAGGGAGCTGCCTGGCAGCAAAGAAAAGGTTGTTCTGAGCTTGAGCATGGCAAGGGTCATGCAATGGAGAAGCCTTCTCCAGCCAGCAGGATCTGACCCAGTCCCTGAAGAAATGCTGCTTATTTCCCAGTACAAGCATATGGTGTCTCTGTTTGTTTTGCTGGTGGCAGGAGACCAGGGGGGTTGTGTCTGTCACATGAACGTGCAGGATGAACTTTGAGAAAGTGTGTTCAGGGAAAAAAAAACCCAACCAAATAGGCCTGAACTTGTTTGTCCAGTGCTGTGTCAAACCAGTGACCCTTTGCAGGGCTACACAGAGCTGGAGACCTGGCTCTTGTTAGGAAAACAATTGTGCGTAGCAAACAACCCGGGAGTGTTCCAGTGCTCCTGGCAGCAGGAAGGTTGGGAGCTCCCCACCAACCAGCATCCCTGAAGCCAACACTGGTCCACCAACAGATAACCTGGTGGAGCTGGAGCTGGGACTTGTGGTGTGGCTTCCAAGCTGAAACCAGGGCTACCGGGACGCTTGTGGTTGTGGGTGCACTCTTGCCTTATGCAAGGAGGATTAACCTAAGTAGGTGGAGAAGTATTTCTTGGCTGGTTAACAAGAGGGGGGTGAGGCTCCTGGAGCAGCTGGTTGGCTTCAGATAGGTGGCAGGAGCTGGGGGGGGTGAGGGCTGCATAGCTCATGGTTCACACCGTGATAAACTTCTCCTGGCCCAGACAGAGCTCAACCTGTTTGCAGCCCCGTGCCACACAGGAGGAGATCTTGGGTTGGGTTACTCCTGGAGCATTGTCCTGCTGGTGTCCACAGCTTTAATGAAAGGTGCTGTGGGCCTGGCTGTGCTGGTGGTGATGCAAAGTGTGGCGTGCCTGGGTGAGGTGGGTACAACATACACTTAACACCCACTCTAGGGTGGGAGTGTGGGCTCTTGAACCCTCTAGAGTGGCTCAGATGGTCAACAGAAAACCAGAAATTGATATTTATCCCTTGTTATGTGAAAGCAACCGGATGCTCAGTAAGGGTGGAGATACTCAGGGTTGCTTCCCACCCACACAGCACCACGAGCTTTGGTCCTGCACCTTTCTGAGGAGATGCTGCTGCTGCCTGTTTAAATGAACCCGGCTGCTTTGAAGGCATCCCAGCAATAGAGCGGGGTGAGATTGGGATCTGGGGTCACTTCTGGAGACTGAAGCAATGCCTTCAAGTTAAAACTAGCAGAGAAAACCAACAAAAAACCCCAAAGCCCAGCTGGATGTGAGCAGCTCAGCAGCAGTGGGTCCTGCTGAGTCACGCTGACAGTGGAGTGGCTGCCAGGAGCTTTCTCCAGGAGCTTTCTCCAGGAGCTTTCTCCAGGAGCTTTCTCCAGGAGCTTTCTCCAGGAGCTTTCTCCAGGAGCTTTCTCCAGGAGCTTTCTCCAGGAGCTTTCTCCAGGAGCTTTCTCCAGGAGCTTTCTCCAGGAGCTTTCTCCAGGAGCTTTTCCAGGAGCTTTCTCCAGGAGCTCATGATCCAGTCCCTGCCCAGCCCCTCCTGAGGAGCATCCATGGGATGGGGAGGTGCAGAAATCCGTGGAGGGGTTGCAAGACCCTTGTGCCCACCCAGCCAGGGCTGAGAGATGGATTTAAAACCTGGTTTTAAATTCTGAAGTGATCTGATGCTGTCGCTGCCTTTACAGGAGGATTTTTCTGAGCTTTTGAGTTTCTTTGCAGTGCAGCTCCCAGGTTACGATGCATTTAGTGCTCTGAAAGAGGAAGCTTTGCTCGAGGCCACCAAATTCCCTCTTGTAGGATGATGCCTTGTCACTAACACCACCTGATGCTGAAATCTGAAATTCAGCTGCTAAGTAATGCAGGTGTAATTCCTGTGCATTTTATTTTAGAATATTTACTCCAAATGCAATCATTTGTTGGCTTAGCCTCAAAACCAGCTTTGCTGGTTTTATTACGTTGGGTTAAAGTCCTGGGTTCAGCTCTGATCCCTTCCTTGGTCTCAGAAGGTGCATGTGAAAGTGCTCTTTGATTTCTGGAGAGCTTTGAGGGAATCGAAGGTCCAAACCTGCAGCACTTTTATTGGCTTAACCTTGCCTGAGGGCTGAGCTGTAGTATTACCTCCTGGTTAATTCCTGGGGTGAATTGATAAGCTGGAAGGGCCTTGTCCTGGTGAGGTGGTGTGGAGGTGGTGTGGGCAGTTCTTGCTTTTGGAAGGGCTGTTGAACCTGCTGAGGATGGAGCTGCTCGTGTTGCTTTGCCCATGGTGTCTACACGCTCCCAAATCATTTGGATCCTAGAATCAGGTTGGAAAAGACCTTCAAGATGGAGTCCAACCATAACCCTCCTCTACCAAGTCCATGCCCATAAACTCTTGCTCTTGAGGGGGCCTTTATTCTGCAGATGGGGTGTCCCAGCTGATGGGGTGGAAGGCATCCTCCCTGTCAAACCTGAATGACCTCTGAATTGCAGTTCTCCAGCTTCCTTAACGAGCTTTAATTTGATGAAGGCTGTTGCATGTTGCTAAACACTCCTCTCCTGTGGCTATGCCCTTTCCCAGGAGCCTTCTGTGTGTGTTTGGAGGTGTGAGGCCACCACCAAAGGCTGGAGCATCCCTTCAGACTGGTTCTGGTGTGAAGGGCTTGCAGACCAGCAGGACCTGTGGGCTGCTCAGCAGGAGTAGCAGAGCCCTTTGCATCTTGATGCTCTAGATTTGCTCCTCCTTGCTGGGATGGTTGTAGAAGTTCAAGCCCTGCCAGTGTCTCCTGTTGCAACCGAAGGATGTCTGAGGTTTGTGCCCTGCAAACACCTATCACAGGTTGGCATCATCCTCGAGGGCTTTGAGTGTTGCTGGTGTGTGATGGCATCAGTCTGCAGAATGTAATCATTAAGTGGTGGCAGAGTTTCATGGGATGCTTTCGATAGCAGAAGCTTAGGTGCCTTCAAAAACCTGTGGAGGAAAAGCCCACTGGGGGCTACTGAAGAAAGTTGCTCCTGGCTGAGGCAGTTGGTGGCTGCAGAGCACCAGGAGCTGGGAGGGAAGATGGGGTGAAGGGTGACTCTGTGCTCTCCAGGCTGCTGGAGGACATGGTCACCAGTTGGATCTTCCATGCAGGAGAAGGGGGTGACCTTTCCCTGTCTCTCCTATGGGATGGGGTTCCTCTGGATCCCCCATTTCTCAGCTTGCCCTTCTAGGAAACCTGTTTCCCGCTGGAGCAGACTAACCCCACACAGCAAGTGTCACAAGCAGCTGAGCAACTGCAGGAGGAACAAGCTGGGGCAGGGAGCTGGGAGTGTTGTAAGCAACTGGAGACCTAACTGTATTTCTTCACCCAGCCTTTTCAACAACTGCACGGGCTTAATTCCTTGTACTTCCCATGCACCAACAGGAGCAGAGGTTACACTTCCCTCCCTCCAGCGCTTGTCTGAGCAGCCTCCCAAGGCTTTGGTGTTGCAATGGGGTTCATCTCCCTGCTCTGGCAGGCGAGGTGTGCATGAATAGCGCCGTGGGTGCAACCAGGGACTTAAATCATTTACCCCTCTGCTGATCTGGGAAGCCCTGCAGCTCCTTATGACTCGTGCTTGGTGCATTAAAGGCGAGTGACTGAGGCCTCTCCCTTGGTGTGCTTTGTTGCAGACAAGGATGCAGAGCCTGCAGCCGGACCCCAAAGCCCAGTACAGGAGCGTGTATGAAGCTCTGAAGAAGATTGTCCTCACAGAGGGGTTCTGGAGGCCTTTACGGGGCATTAATGTCACCATGCTGGGGGCTGGCCCTGCCCACGCCATGTACTTCGCCTGCTATGAGAAAATGAAAAAGTCTCTAAGTGATATTATCCAGCATGGAGGAAACAGCCACTTGGCCAATGGTATTTTGGGGGTTTTGCACACACACACAAAACCCCAACCCTGCTTGCAGTTAACAGCCTGTCCCTTGCTTGCTTCACACGCTTAGCCTGGCATCCTTCAGCACGCCCTGCTCCTGGAGATCTGCCTTCAGATTGCCACCATAAATACCCCCATGGGAGGATGCAAGTGCAGACGTAACCCCTCACCTGCCCTCTGGTTGAGTGCTTCATGCTGGTCACCATGCTCCTTTGAAGCCCATGCCCTGTCCTAGGACTACTGACTGCTTGGTAGATCTCCTGCAGAGGGTAGAGGTGGCTGAGCTGGCTGGCAGCAGCAGAGTTGAGAAGCTCTTCCTGGCCTGGAAGCCCAGTTGCACCCTTCCAAAGTCTTGGTCTAATCTTCTGCACTGCTCTTTAATCTCAAATTCTTCTAGCCCAAGTAATCAATGCATTGGACAAGAGGTGTTCAGGTGCAGTCGGAGGCTGTTTCTGGCTTTATGGTGAAGGCATCATCTAAACCTCATGAGGTTGTTCCAGATGTCTCCCTTGGAGCTCCAGCATGGTAAAGTGCACTGCATCCTCTGGGTGCTTGCATGCCTTGGTACAAATTTTGCTTCTACCAGGAAGGCTTTTGCTTTTAGCTCCAGCAGTACCACTGTAGGAGCAGAAACCTTCAAAGGGAGCAACCAGGGGTGTCAGAAAAGGGTCTGTGCAGGAGACACTTCTGCACATGGGGCCATGGTAGGAATTTGCCATGGCAGCCACTTGACTTGACCCAACCAGCTCGGTTAAGGGTATATAACATTTTTCTGGCTTGTTGCTTTTTGCTGGGAATATGCTTCATGTGTCTGCTGCTCAAGTAGCTCCAGGCTCCCAGGACCAGCGGGAGAACCGAGGTGCTGCCTTCATGAGAAATGACCCAAAGTTGTTTGGGCAAGAGAGAATTTGAGGTGGAAACTTACATCAAAGGAGAAGGTGTGGCTGGAGAGGCCCATCCTAGAGCCAATTGCAGGATCATTAATGGCTGGCTGGATGTTTACAGAATCTGTGCAATTAACGTTGAAAACCCAACTGAGTAAATGGATGAAAATGCCTAATTATGGATGTGCTGAGCCAGTGGGAAGCATTGCTCATCCTCAGCCCAGTGCAGCCTGGGTGAAGCTGGTCGTGTCTTGCATAGACAGAGCCTTGGGAGCTGCAGGGAGTAGCAGAGTTGGTGGCCCTGGTCTTGTGAGCAGGTCCTGGTTGCTGCTGAGCTGCTCTGGAGGGGTTTTTCTGCATGGGGAATGAGTTGCTGGATGCATCCTTGGGCTGGCTGTGGTTCCTGGGTGCAGTGGCACCATCAGCTGCTACCTCCATGGATGGCTTGAGCAAGCCCTGCCTCCTGAACTCCTTTTTTTTTTTGTTAAAGGTGCTCTTGTGTCTTGCAGGCATAGCTGGGAGTGTGGCCACGCTGCTCCACGACGCGGTGATGAATCCTGCTGAAGGTAATCCCTGTGCTCCTGGGCTGGCTTGGGAAGGGAGCTGGGACACCCTGTGTCATCTCAGCAGCTTCAGCCCTTGGCTCCAGGGACTCTGCCCAGCTCTTCATGAGCTCACACAGGCCAGTGTGAGGGGTAGAAGCCTGTCAATAAGGAGCTTGTTGCTACAGAAATACCTGGTTGATATTGTCAAACCCTGACCCAGGGCAGTGGTGGAGTCCCCATCCCTGGAGGGGTTTCCAAGGCGTGGAGATGTGGTTCTGAGGGACAGGGGTTAGTGGTGGACCTGGCAGTGCTGGGTTGAGGTTGGATTTAATGACCTTGAGGTCTTTTCCAGTCTTAACAATTTTATGTTGTAGCTGTCTGGACTTGGAAGGAGAGGTTGGGTCTAGGAGCAGGGTTTGCTCTGGGTGCTGTGCTGATCAGGCAAGATGTCCTTTGGCTAATAAGCCTTTCTCTCCCTGCCTCTGTCCTGCCTGCTGCTGCCCACCTCGCCCTCCCCCCTTGGTGTTGCCCGGAGCAGTGGTGAAGCAGCGGATGCAGATGTTCAACTCCCCCTACAAGTCCGTCCTGGGCTGTGTGAGGACAGTGCAGAAGACAGAGGGGTTCGGTGCCTTCTACCGCAGCTACACCACCCAGCTCACCATGAACATCCCCTTCCAGGCCATCCACTTCATCACCTACGAGTTCATGCAGGAGCAGATCAACCCCCACCGCCAGTACAACCCTCGCTCCCACATCGTCTCCGGGGCCGTGGCCGGGGCCGTGGCCGCCGCCGCCACCACCCCCCTGGACGTCTGCAAGACCTTGCTCAACACCCAGGAGAACGTGGCCCTGAGCTCTGTGAACATCAGCGGGCACCTCTCGGGCATGGTGAACGCCTTCAAGACTGTCTATCAGCTGGGGGGCATCTCGGGCTATTTCAGGGGGGTCCAAGCACGTGTCATCTACCAGATGCCTTCAACGGCCATCGCCTGGTCGGTGTATGAGTTCTTCAAGTACTTTCTCACCAAGCACAAGCTGGACAAGAGAACCTCCTTGTGAAGGACTTGCCAGGAGTGCCTGGAAGCCTCCGTGGCCCCTCCAGGAGTGTCTGTGTGTGCCTGCAGCTCTGGGACTCTGCTGAGGGTCATGCTGGGTGTCTGGTGGGTCCACAGCTGACCTCCACTTCTCCACAAGGGGTTCAAGTGGTCCTCAGTTGTGTTCCTCTCCTTGCTTAAATAGTTTATAAAGACTTTTAATAATATATATATATTTAATAACTTTATTTTGGAGAAGTGGAGTTGCTAACTGGTATTTTTTTCCTCTGGATAAGTTTGAAGATGTAGTTTACTCCTCACCAGAGGCTTAGGTCCTACAGCCTAGGCTGGGGTTGGTTTTTTTTTTACAGCAAAGAAGCAAAATATCCTGTCACAGAACTTAACTTTTTATATAAAGATAAAATAGATGGATAATGTTTATCCTTTATTTTTCTACATAGGCATTTGGGTGGTTTTTTTAAATACTATTACAGCTAGATGCTGAGCTGTTTAAAAAGGGCTACGTTCTTCCATCCTGGGTAAGGAAGGCACAAAAACATTTATTTTTATAGCCAGATTGGCTTTAATTGTACAGAATTTAGTCCCCAGATGGTGGCCTGGATTCTCATGTGAGTGTCGAGGTACTTGGGAACCCCCTGAGACTCACTGGGATGGGGGGAGAAGGAATGAGGGCACCACTTTGGGAAGCTGAGGGACACCCCAAAATACCTGGTCACTTTGTAGGGGAAAAGGGGAAGCTCAATCCTATGTTTTACAAGGAGACTCTTAAATATATATAGATTTTAAAGAATAGGGTTTTTTTTTTCTGCAAACACTTTTTTAAAGGTACATTTTTATGGTGTGTGGTGGCTGAACAACCTTCATCCTCTAATTTATTCCTATTTCTCTGTCACTGATGCCCTGATCCCACTGACAGGGGTGACCATGCACATCTTGGTGGGTCGGTCCCTTGGTGGGGACCAGAGCTTCTGTTTACAATTCAGCTCCAGAGTCACAAGGGTCTCATCCTGGCAGCACCAAACCAGCAGCAGGCAGAGAAAACCTTCCCTGCAGACCCAAAGCCACCTCCCAGCCTGACAATAAGCTGCTGCTCATCTCCTGGGAGGAGAAGACAACCCGACCTAGAGAGGTTCCTCATGCCATGGGGTTGGTTTTGCTGCTGTGGGATGCTGGGCTGGGTGGTGCATGGGCTGCTCCTCCTGGGGGTGGCTTTTCCACACCAAAAAGCATCCTCTAGCCAGTTCCTGGGGTGATCAGTAGCTAAGGAGGAGCCTGGATGTGTGGAGGGCACCAACTGCCAAATCTCCATCCTGCCTGGATCTGACCTTTGCAGAAGCAGCTGATGTCTTGAGCTGGCACCATCTCCTTACTGGAGATGTGGCTCCAGTTTGCTGTTGGTACTGGGGGGGGTCTGTGGGGGCAGCTTTGGGGCTGGTACCTGTCCCTGGAGATGTCCCACGTTGTGTAGGATGACACTAAGCAGAGCTGATCCTTTTGCTCCTTTCTTTGGAGCAGGTAAATCAAAGCAGCACCTCCCTGGGTGGTGTCACCATGTGCCTTGTGTTAATGAACCTTCTCCCACTGCTGATGGTGAAAGGAGCTTCTTGATGCCTTTGTGTCACTTGAACTGAACTAATCACTGTGTCCAATGCACCCTGGGTCTTAAGGTGTGAGAGTTGGTGGCTCGAGGCTGCTGGTTTGGGTGGTGTGGCTGGAGAGAGCCCTCAGCACATGGAGCTCCTCAGGCTGGAGCTCTCTGAGCTCTCTCTTAGCTTGGGTGGCTTTTTCTCTTGACTTAAACTGGAGAGTCACTAACAGGGGCCAGAACTGCACAAAATATTTCCGTGGGAGGTGGGTGTGAACACTTAGATGAAAAATTTTGGGTCACTTTGCTGTTAAAGAGGTGACCTGTAGCATAGTGTGGAAGGTGATGGGTTTTGGTAGGAGTCCTCCTTGGCAGGTGGTCCCCAGTGCATCATCCTCTTCCTCTGCCTGCTTAGCTTTAATATTTCTGATTTTGCCTCTGCTGGGAGAACTTCATCTCCCATCTGGAGTAACCTGGGAGTAGCTGGGACATAGGCTGGGCTTGCCCAGGGACAGAGCCCGTGGCCCTGGAGCCATTGGGAGGGTGGTTGTGGTTTTGAGCATCCTCCTTGGAGGGGGAGGTAGCACCATGGTTTGGTTTCTAACCAGAAAAACATGGTTTTTGAGCATATCATTTTATCAAGCAGCTTTTCTTGGGAGCTTGCTGAGGAGGGGTGAGGAGCACTTGGACCTTTACAGAGCTCTTCACCCTGGGTGTCTGATAAACCAGCCTTCCCAGTCTGCAACTGGGAGCCTGCCCATATAATTTACTAATTATTTGCCCCCCTAATAATTGCAGAGGGCTCTTTACATGTTTAAAATGTTCCCTACTCTGCCTGATGCTGGGTCCCCAGTGAGAGCCCTTCCCCAGAGCCTCTCCTAGGTTTGCATTTGAAAGTTTTGCTGTGAGTGGAGTTTGATTTTCACCCGGTCTGTGAAACATGTTCTGCTGCTTTGGCTGCAACAAACGCACAGTTTATTTAAGGGGGAGGATGAGTGACTTTGTCTGCTGTTCTTAATTTTATTTTTATTTTGCCTGCCTTGGAATTTAATGTTTTCTTTAAATGTATATTTAACAATGCAGGAATTCCTTTGTGAAATGCTGCTACAGTTGTATCACTGGAGCTCAAGGAAATAAAATATTCTGATTTTTGTCCATTTAGGCTCACGCTGGTGCCTTTCATTAGCTGTGGACCTGGGAGCTGGAGGGTGTCTGGCTCTGCTGGTGGAGATCTCTGGAGGAATGGTGCCTTCTAGTGTTGCCTGCACACTTGGCAGGCTCAGCACCTCACTGTCTGAACCAGATAAAGCCCTTAGTCATCACACTGGAGGAAGAAATTACTCCTGGGAGGGGTTTGGCAGGGGCTGGGATCTCTTGCACTCCTCTAGGAGCCGCTGGAGAGTTGTGAGACCTGCTCCTCTTGGCTCCTGAGATTTGCAGAGCAAAACCCCCAGCCTGGGTTGTTCAGCAAATTCCCCATGTGGAATTTCTTCCCTGCTGGAAGAAGGTGCATGGGGTGAAGGCCCTGGGGTTATTTTTATTATATGTATATATATAGAGAGAGGTTTCAGTAATTACTGTGTAATTTGAAGGGAAAAGCCCAGAAGATATTAAGCTGCTTTAAAATCTCACTTTCCCCTTGAATGGAAAGGAGAAAGAGGTTCATTAGTAGGGTTTGTGCCCAGCACTGGGGCTGGGGGACAATTGCTCCCCATCAAATAAATCAGGGCTACCAAGATGCCCCAAAGCCTGGACGGGGCTGTGCCCAGGGCAGTGACACCCCCAGGGCTTGGCCAAGGTGGGTCCTGAAGGAAAAGTGGCCAAACCATTTCACTGATGGAATCTCCAGCATGGGATGGCTGTGGTGGGAAAGGTTTCTGGCTCTGAGGTGGCTCCAGGGGGGGGTTGGAGGCTTTGATTTCAGCAGCAATTAAGAGATGCAGCTAAAATCCTAAGGACGGGGGTTCATTGGGGTGCACCCAGCTGAAAGTTCTGCCCCAGCCCCTCTTGGGCTGGCAAAGGGGGATAATAATGATCATTTTTACAGGTTTTAGCAGCAAACACCTACCTGGGGAGACAGGGCTGGCTGGAAGGGGAAGCAGCAGAAGATGCTGCTGCCCCTGATCCACCCCAAAGGAAAAGGGACTTTTCTATTCTGCCTTTTCCTGGTTATTTTGTCAGTCAGAATAAAATCAAGGTACAAGGGACCATCGATGTGCTGGGGTGGGGAGCAGGCTGAGGAGCTGCAGAGATGAGATCAAAAGATAAAGTGCTATTTATGCCCAGAAGAATGTTTTTGACAGGTTCCTATTTCTGTTTGCACTTGTAGAGTAAATATTTAACCCCCTTTTCCCCCTGGGGAGTTAAATGTGTGTGTTGTCCTCAAAGGTGGGGTATGTAACACCTCTTAAACACTAAATATGGGGTTATATCTTTATCACAGACACTATTCAGCTCCATCTTATTCCAAATAACTCCCCCAAAAGTGTGAAATGCCCTTAATATTGGAGGAAGTTTTGTGCTCAGGTGCAATGTGGTTATAGGGACATGAATTATGCAATTAAACTTGCAGATAATTATTCCTGCCCATCCATGTCTCTCCATTAGACCCAGGGGGACTAGGGGATGTTTACCCCTGAATTAAATCTCCTGAAATAAAGGAAAAAGACACAGGAAAATGAAAAACCTATGAAAAAAGGCTCCGTGCCCTTGCAAGATGCTCTGGGAGAAGCTTCTCTCACCTGCATGAGAGGGAAATGTGGCTGGACAACAACTTCAAGCTGCTCTCCCTTCATTTACCTGGTGAGTAATTTAAATTTTTCTTCTATTTTTTCTGATTTTACTTCGCCTAGAAGTTGTCTGACTTCATTGTATTATTTTATTTAATTTTTATTGTGTTTATTGTAGGGGGATTGGACTAGATGACCTTTGGAGGTCCCTTCCAACCTCATACATTCCATGATTCCATAATTCTCTGATTCATTAAATGCTTATTTTGTGCTGCGTCCTGCTGCAAATAATAATGGAAAATGTGGGTGTATATTGAGGAAAAAAAAAAAGGAGATTGTTCATTAGGAGATGTGGCTGCAGAGCTGGGGCTGAGCCCCAGTTTTCCCAGTAGGAAAGGGCTGTGGTTGGGAGAAAGGGCTGGTTGTCCCCTGGGTGGAGAGGATTTATAGGAAGGCTGAAGGAGCTCTGGGAAGCATCATATCAATGCTTATCTCCTCTCCCTCCTCTCTGCTCCAAACCTCTGGCAGCTGCCTGGATGGTCGGTGGGTGATGAGTGGAAATGGGGAATTCCTGGGCACATCCATGGGGACCTGGGGACCAAGAGCGGGATCCACGGAGCAAACAAAGCTTGAGGGCATCACCCCAGCTCCTCCATCACCTCCCAGCCTCTGGGGCAGGTCCCCAGGAGGAGGATTGAGCTGCTGGAGATGCCACCCGTGGGCATGTGATGCTTGGCAAGCACCATGACAGCCGTGTCCCCATGTCCCTGCGGGCTGGGCGGTGTCCTGCCCTGGGAACACGGCTGGTTCCTGACTGACACTAATGGTCTCCTTGGAACCAGGACAGGTTAGTGGGTAAATATCTCCTGAGAGGGTTTTTTGATGTGTTTTATTTATCCCCAGGCCGTAGCAACTCTAAACTTGCAGGATGTTCTGCAGGGCAGGGGGGGTTTGCTCTGCTGGGCTCAGCACTTGGCCATGGGCTGAAATCTTGGGGTGCTACCAACAAATAAGTTTCCTTCTACTGGGCAGTCCAGGTTTTATAACCCCCCCAACTAATATTTTTCCCCAGGGGTCTAAAAGAATACAGGACAAACAGAAAAAAAATTAAATAGCATCTGTAATACCTCAAATATTAGAGATAGATAATATATGATACTTGTGTGAAAAAATAAATAGCATCTATAATATCTCAGATATTATCTATCTACCTATTATCTATAATATCTCAGATAGTATAGATATATTATATATAATGTCTCAAAGCTTGCATGAAAAAATTAAATAGCATCTATAGTATCTCAAATATAGGTATATACCTCAACTATTATAGATATATAATATATAATACCTCAAAGCTTGCATGAAAAAATTAAATACCATCCTTAATACCTCACATTCTATAGATACATAATATGTAATACCTCAAAGCTTGCATGAAAAAATTAAATACCATCCTTAATACCTCACATTCTATAGATACATAATATGTAATACCTCAAAGCTTGCATGAAAAAATTAAATACATTCTATAGATATATAATACCTGAAAGCTTGTGTGAAAAAATTAAATAGCATCTGTATCTCAGATATTATAGATATATATTATCTATAATATCTCAAATATTATAGATATCATATATTATCTATAATATCTCAAATATTATAGATATCATATAGTATCTATAATATCTCAAATATTATAGATATCATATATTATCTATAATATCTCAAATATTATAGATATATAATATGTAATACCTCAAAGCTTGTGTGAGAAAATTAAATAGCATCTATTATATCTCAAATATTATAGATATATAATATGTAATACCTCAAAGCTTGTGTGAGAAAATTAAATAGCATCTATTATATCTCAAATATTATAGATATATAATATATAATATCTCCAAGCTTGCATGGAAAAACTTAAGTAGCATCTCTAATATCTGAAATATAGATATATAATGCCTCAAAGCTTGCATGAAATAAATTAAATGGCATCTCTAATATCTCCAAGCCTGTGTGAAAGAGGAGCCAAGGGCTTTGCTGGGGGGAGGGAGGTGCCCCCTGAGCACCAGTGGTGATGCTGGGGGGTGAGTGGTCCCTGGGCCAGGTGGGTGGTGGTGCTGGGGATGGCCATGAGGTGGGACAGTGCCTGGGGATGCCACCCTGGGGCACCTCCTGGCAGGGAGAGACAGCCCAGGGCGACGTGCCCCGTGGGTTGTGGGTGCTGCCCCTGTGCTGCCCCAGCCCCGCTGGCTCCGTCTATATCTGAGCCAGTTGATTAATCCAGGATCTGGGCTGTGTTTGTTCACCGCATCTGATGATTGTCTTTGTTTCTCTTCAAATATTGGCCCTGCTCAAAGAGGAATGGCCACAAAGGCAAATATCTCACCTTTTCCCCCTCAAAATGTCATTAAGCTGCCTGTTTACCCTCAGGACAAGATGCAGCCCATGGAGTGAAAAGTTTTCCGGCCACACCTTCACCCCCTGTCTCATTCTGCCACCACAAAGGGAATAAAACCATTTGTATTTATCCACCAGACTTAATTCCTTTATTAAAGACAAGGGATCCTTTTGTAGAGCCAGGTAAGTGTTTTCCGCCGGGCTCTGCAGGTGTAAATCTCTCCTGGAGCACTGCAGGTGGCTTTGGAACTCATTCCAGCCCCAAATAATGTGAATTTGGGACCATGAACCCCTGGAATTAAGCAGGTTCCCTACCCATAATACACACTATACACCCCCAGTGCAGCAGCATCCTCTGCCCCAGTAATTTGGGGGGGTAAGGATGAAAAAACCCTTTTTTTCCCCTATATTTTTTTTTCACCTGCTCCCATTTGCACAGCAAAAATCTGCTTGGGTGAAGCTGAACCCTCCCAAAACTTCTCAGAGCTGCAGCTCTTCAACCAGCAGATCAACCACTGATCAGCTGAAGGTTTCATCACCTTCCTTTAAATTTTTCTAGTATTTTATTTGATTTAAAGCTTCCCCTGTGCTGGTTTTAGGCAGTGGTGCAAGAAGTGTGCAGGGATGGGTGGCCCTGGGGCTGCTTTGCTGAGGGGATGAAGAGTGTGGTGGATAAATAAATAGTGCAGTAATTCCTCCTTTCCCCAGTGCAAACAGAGGATGAGGAGGGTTGGATGGGCCATCAGCACCCAGCAAAAAGCCACTCAGCAGGGAGGGGTGAAATATTGCCCATTATTTAATCAATAATGGTTTGGGCTGGGGATGGGGAGACCTGGGGGAAAAGCTGCAAAGAGTGTTCCTGGCTCTTGCGGATGGAAAATTGGGGTGAAAATTGAATAGGTCTTGGTGTCACGGATAAAATTGGCTCCTTGGTCCCTCCTCTGAAGCCTGAGAGCTTCAGACCCTGCATTAGATGATGCTCTGGGACTTTCTTTGCTGTGTGGGGCTGCCTTGGGTTGGGTCAAAGGTGCTTGGAAGGCTCCCCAGGTCCTGCTCCAGGATTTCTGCCCTAAAATTCTCTATTTGCCTATTAGTTGCTGTGAAAACCCTGATTTTTCCACAGTACCTGTGCTGTGGGGACAAGGGGTGGCTTTGGGGTGCAGTTTTGGGGCTGGGCAGTTTGGCTGCTGGTTGTAGTGGTGACTGTGGCCATCTCCCCATTCCATTAGTGGCTGGCTCTGGAATTGAGGTGGGAAATGACCCCAACCATTCTGGATTTGGTACCTCTTCCTTCTTATGTCATCAAATACATCAAATATATACTGGGGAGCAGGCAACTGAGCCCCCGTGGTGGTTTTCTATGGAAGCTTGGGGCTTCCTGAGGAGCAGAGCAGGATTGGTGCCCACTTGTAGGTTTGTCTCTATTTCCCCTTTTTTAAAGGGGTCTGTAATGAGGAAATACCGTCCTAGGAGGAAATGTTGATGCAGGAATCTACTTGCTGGGGAATATCTTGGATATTATGTCCCTACTTGTGTAGGGAGGTTGGACCAGATGACCTCTAGAGGTCCCTTCCAGCCTAAAACATCCGATGATTCTACATCCAGACTAAACCACTGGTATTTGGGTAAAGCCATCATGGAAACTCTCCTGTGAGCTGAGCAATCTGTATCCCCCCACCTCGTACGTGACCATACCTGGCAGCAAACAGATCTGATAGACCCTGGCAAAGCTCCCAGCTCCCACAGTGCTCAGAGTCTAGGAAAAGGATTAAAATTATCTAGCTGGTACAAAGGGAGCCCACGTTCTGCTTGCTCCAGACCCTGCTGGGGGGGTGTCCAGGGGAACATCTGGGGTTTGCTGCAGCCTTTGGGCTGTTCTCTCCTCTGCACCCAGGCTGGGGTTGAGCTTCAGCCTGGCCCTGACTGAGCACACAGCCCTTGGGATGATGTTTGTAGAGTCTTTGGCCATCCTTCTGCAGAGGAAGTCACGGTGGGTGCACCCCAGAGCTCCTCGGTGCTGTGTAAACCCTGCAAATCCCCAGCCCAGCAGCTCGGGTGCTGCCATCCCCCCATGAGAAAGTGCCTCTGAATGAATAAGTGCTTCTCAGGAGCTCGGCTGGAGCCTCGTCCCAGTTCACCAGCCATTTATTCTCAGGGGAGTGGCGAGGAGCCCTGGGTGCCCCCACCCAAGCTCTGTTTGCTGAGGGACTTGTGCTAATCCCTTCGCTTTCCGGGCGATGCCAACACAGGAAGATGGAAAATCAAACTGGGTTGGAAACTCCGTGTTAAAAGCTGGGAATACCTCTCAGGCTGGGCAGCTGGAGCTGGGTGGGAATGTGCATGGAAAAGGGGAGACCAACCTTGCTTTTATACCACCTGAAAATCTTTTTTTCCTAGAAATCTGGTTGCCCCAAAAGGCTCTGGGTGAAAAGAAGAGCTGGGGAGACCATGTGTGGCCGGAAACCCCAATCCTAGTGCTGGAACAAAGCCTGGAGTGGGAAGAGAACTGGGCAAAGCCAACAGCTCCAGTTCAGAGACATCCTCCCCCACTGGCTCCAACACTGCCTACTGGGAATGTCCCCCCACGGCCAGAGCCTCCCTTGTGTCCTTGCTCTCAGAGGCAGAGGCTCCCAACTCCCCCGGGCAGGGCTGGAGGCAGAGCCAAGATGCTTCAGCTCCCTCCTGGGCCTCTCACCCCCTCCCTGTCCCCAAAAGGGCTTTGCTGGTGAGGTGACCATGGGTGGCACACATGGTGCTCCTCTTACCCCCCAGCTTCCCTGTTTTGGGGTGAGGGATGAAGCCACAAGCCCGAGTCCCTCTGCTCAGACACCCACTCCCTGCCTCCAAAAGCCTTTTTCTTTGCCCTGTTCCCTTTGTCTTCCAAGGCTGGAGCATTTCAGCACAAAACCCACCCACCCATCCTTGGGTTCCTAACTCCTTTTCCTGTAAAAATACTTGTCTTATCTCTTAACTTTCCTTTCTGCCTCTGGACTGCCATAAATTTCCCCAGGCAGGAGGCTTTGGAAGCCCTTCCAGAGCTTCCAGGGCTGTGGATTTCTCTCCAACTTTGGCTGCTCTTAATAAATGATGCCCAGACCAGAAGAAAGAGGAGGAATGTGCCTTGGAGTTTTGAGAGAGGCAGCAAAGGACTTTCCTATGGGACCCCCCAACCTGCAAAGCTGCTTTTTGCCACATCTCCAAAGTAGGTTTTAATATTTTTTCCCCTTTTTTCTTTCTCCATTGTGGAAATCTCCCTTGATGTCTGTGCCACTTGGGTTCTCTTGTGCTTCCCTCACCCCCGCTTTGGCATCACTGCTGTGGGGTGGCTCAGGGTGGTCCAGAACCTCCAGATGAGCTCTGGGACTCCCTGCCACGGGATGCACCAAGGCTCTAGGGTTAGGAGGGGGTGAAGTGTTTCTGTGGACAACAAGAGCATCCTCAATAAGAATAGTAAATATTGAAAATCCTCAAGTGTTCTTAAGAGCCCTAAATCCTTGTGCTTTGTGGCTTCTCTCCTCGGGAGGCATCTGCACATCCCCAAAGACTCATCTTAGTGCTCGTTGCTGGAATTTTTTCTGTGCTTCCCTCCACAGCATCCCCCCAAATTGGGGGGAAACACCAGTTTGATGCCAGGCACTTCGGGTGTCCTTGCATTTCCAGCTCCATGGAGCAAATTCGTTCCCACTGCTCTGGTTTGCAAATGTTGTGTAGGTCAAGTTGAAGATTTTTCTTGGCTCGGGTCCTGCGAGTCCTTGCCAAGTATGTGGTTTATTGCATGCAAATGTTAGTCAACAGTTACATTATCCAAAGCCAGCCCTTTTTTCTCTTTCTTTTTTTTCTTTCTTTTTTTTTTTTTAAGCTTCAAACAAATGCTTTGGCACAAACAAGTGTCAATGTTATGTCAGGGTCAGGCACTATTTAATCTTGATGGATCCGTTAGCGGCGGAGCGTGACACTAATTGACAGCCATTAAATGATGCTTTCTGCTGCTGGCTGGGTGCAAACAGGAGTTCTGCTTCGTTAGGGCTGATTAAACCCCCACAGCCCCACAGTTAGGGGGGGATTTTTCTTTTCTGTCTTAATCAAGGGGATGTTTCTCACTGGAGAACCTGCCCCGTCCTTCCCCTGGCTGTGATTGATGCTGGAACACTCGTGGGTGATTTGCTTATCCAAATGGTACAGCCCCTTTTTTGTGTGTCCTGGTGTTTTGTATTTGAAAAGAAAAGGGAAAAACCCAACTGGAAGTGTGTCTTCTGCCCCTAAAGAAACCACTTTGGGGTTGCAGAGAAGCTGGGAAGGAGAGGAGGGAGGGCGATGCTCATGGCAGGGCTGGGAGAGCCAAGAGCCTGGGAGGGAGCTGGAGCTGCTGCCTCCATCCCCACCTCCAACCATCACTGGTGTCACCTCCAGGACCTGCTTTGGCTCATCCCCACGCTGCAAAACCCCTGCACTTTGGGGCTGGGTTATGAATAAAGCTGATCCTATAGGCAGGACCACGCTGCTGGCAGGATTAGTGCAGGATTAGTGTTCCTGGACCACTGCTGGTCACTGCCTGGGATGAATGGTCACCCCTGGGTGGGAGCTGTTGTTCCATGGCATTGCCTGGAGAGCTGCATCTGCTGGAGGATTGGGCTGGTGAGGATCCTAAGGCTAGAGGAGCTCCCCTGAGCTCACATTTTGCTTGGACTTTATTTGATTTGATTTTAAAGCTACCGAAATACAGAATTTAACTGGGAGCAATGGGATTTGAGCTCAGTTTCCCTTCAGGAAAAGTTGCTGCTGCCAAGAGAAGAGGTGAGGGACCAAGACTGGTCCCTCTCTGCCTCTGTACAGGGGGGAAGAGTTTGTTCTGACAGTTCCAAGGGTAAATTATTCTTGTTATTATCCTGTGGAGCCCAGAACTGCCCCTGGTTGCACTGATGGGGTCACAGGACGGGAAAACAGAGGCAGAAAAAAACCTGGGACCAGTGCTTGTGGGGCAGAAGTCTGGAGGCCACTAGGATCATGTTTAAATTGTGGGATTATGGATAATTTGGGGGTAATAAAGAAAGGACTTCATTATATAAACTTAATTTTCATGCTCATCGGGCAGTAAATGGGATTAGAGGATGCTCAGTGGACTCTGAACCTGGGTGGGTGAGTGATGGAGCAGAATTTGGTGCTGAGCACCTGGAAGGGGCAGTGGATGATGTTTCACCACCCAGAAAACCCCGTGACTGGTGCTTGTGACAATTTATTGCAGAAAACTCCCTGGAGTGCAGCATCTCCAACAGTTTTCATGCAAGAAGCTGGTGCTGGGAGGTCATTTTGTGGCAGAAAATCCCAACCCAGGGCAAAAAAAAAAACCCACAGAGGCATCTTGCTTTTAATAAAGACTCTGAGCTCTTTATTCCAGAGGCCAACACACATCAGATAAAACAGTATCAAAAAATATGTACAAAAATAGTGACTATTTGCACTGGATTTGCTTTCTAGCAGCAGAGTTAAGGGTGAGCAGCTGGGTGGCGAAGCAGCAAGAAGGAGATTTTGCTGGTTGTGAAAGAAAAAAGCAACGAGGACACAAATTTTCCCAAAGAAGCTTTGGTTTGGGGCTAATGTTCATTTTATAGCTCATTTTCCCAGCCCAAATCCAGCCCTGCCCAGTATGATGTGCCCCTCCCTGCTGCTCTTCCACAGACACACTGTGACCTCCACACAGGGATGGCCAGAGCTGCTTCATCCAGTGTCTTCAGTGCAAGTCGAGTGTCCCTGCACTGATTTCAGCAGCATTTGGAGGGTCTGGGTGTGGGGGAGCCCATGGGAGCCAGGCAGGACCCCTTGGAGATGCTGTGGGGAGGGATGGGTGCCCTGTGGGGGCTTGGCCTGGAGGACATAAGGACCTTTTTGTGGCTGTTCCAAGCAGCAGATAAGCAAAGTGCAAAGAGAATGAGCAGCAGGGCTGGGGTTGAAACATTCGTGGCAGCAAGGGCTGGGGGATGCTCTGGATGAGCTGGCAGAAAAATGTTACCTCGAGATATTAAGTGTTACTTTCAGGCAATTAGAAAGCAGCTGCTTGTCCTCCCAAGGGAGCTTTGATAGCAAGAAACAAGGGAACAGCTCCTGCAAAGGGCTGCATGGGGTGTGTGCTCCTCTCCCTGCCCTCCCTCCCCTCATCCACCTTCCTTCATCTTCTCCTTGTCTGAGTTTGCAACGTCTGCAGCTACTGGCAAGGCAAAAAATCATCTCCCAAAGAATCTTGTTAAAAAAGGGGCAGCTCTAAGCAGTTTCTTAGTGTTATTTAACAATCTCTATTTCCCTGCTGCAGGACCACTGTGGTTTTTAATTCTCTTTCTTTCTGGAACCTTTCTGGAGGTTCCCAGGGAAGAAATCTCCATATATTTTTATTCTAGAAGATTAAATTTGTCCCAGCAGAGCTACACTAAAAAAAAAAAGCAGTTGATGTGGTTCCTCTCTGGGAAACCTCATTTATTTCTACATTTTCTCCCATAGACTTAGTGGCATCTAAAGCTTGAAGGGTGGTTAATTCCCCCCAAAATAAATTTTGCTATTTTTCTAGTGCAAATAGTTGTCACCTCACTAAAAAATCCCTCGTGAAGGCATCACCCTGATGCTACCTGGGAACTGGGCAGCCAAGGAGCTTGCTGGGAGAGCTGAACTCTTCGAGCTGTTGCTCAAGCAGCTGATAGGGGAAAGTTCCAACAGCCTCACCCCCGGATATGCAAAACTCATCTGTCATTGAGCTATTGTCCCTGTTCCCCAGGCTTGGCTGCTGAGGCACTGCTGGTTGGCATCACAGCCCTGGGAGGGGTGGGTTTGGGGTGGGTTAGGTGAGGGGAGGCTGACATGGCTCCATCCCAGTCACCCTACACTCCCATCCCAGCAAACCCAGTCCCCCCCTGTGGCCATCAGGCACTTCAGTTATTGTCACTCGTGGCAGAAAAGGGTTTAATTCTCCCCAAAAGAGGCTGCACTGCCCTGGGGGGGGGCTGTGGTGCTGCTTGGCAGCATGTAGAAATCTTGAAGGGGCTCTAAGCCCTTCTGGGACCCTCAGCAGTGATGGTACCAATGGAAGAAATGTGATTTTTTTTGCTTTTTTTTTTTTTAAATCCTGATTTTCAGCTGGGGCCAGCCCAGCAGCAGCAGTTTGCTTTTTACCTGCTTGAGCTCAACAAGGGGTTGAGGCTTTAGGAAGGGCAGAGAGGGGTGATCACACCCTCCAGGGCTTGAATTGCTGTCCCCAGGGCTGGACCATCCCTTTCTGCCCCTAAAGGAGCCTGCAATATTTCCCAGCTGCAGATCAATAGCAGTGCTATTGAACATGCTGAATTACACATTTTTGGGCTTTTTTTGGCTTATTTTTTACTGTTAGCAACAAGAGAGGCTCATGCAGCAAGTAGAAGATGCTGACCATCTACAAGTGGGGTCTCCCTCTCCTAATTCCCACTAGAAACAGCGACGCAGCATAGAAAAAACCCACATTTTAAGCAAAAAAAGGATGTTTTCTGCTTGGAGAAAACCCAGTTACCACCAGGAGCCACTCCAGCCATTCAGGTAGTAGAGGCAGGGCAGGTAGTGCCAGGTGCCAAGCAGGGATGCTCGGGGCAGCTCAGCCCCTTTCTGCCCCCCCAGCCTCACGTCCAGGTTGCTGAGTTTGGAGGCGACCTGTTTCCTCTTGGTCTTGTACCTCCTGTTCTGGAACCAGATCTTCACCTGGGTCTCGGTGAGCTGCAGGTGCCGGGCCAGGTGGGCTCGCTCGGGGGCCGACAGGTATTTCTGGTGGCTGAATTTCCTCTCCAGCTCGATGACCTGGGAGTGGGAGAAGGCGGCTCGGGAGCGCTTCGCCTGCCGGGGGGGGTGCTGGGG